>JANHMN010000024.1:5190159-5216009 GCA_030674055.1 Rhabdomys pumilio | reverse complement strand
ACCTGATTCCTCATTCATTCTCTATTAGACCTCCCCACCTGATTTCTCATTCTTGCCTTGCTTTAGGGGACCCCCATCAGTTTGAACAGAAGTTTAATTACCGCCGCCCTATGTATCCCATCCTGAGATACATGTGGGGGACAGATTGCTATCGGGAGAGCATTAAGGTAAGAGAGATTTTATGGTACTGGTTGCTTCAGGTCAACCTCAGTACCATTGGTTTGTGATTTGGCACTAAAGTATCCTCTTCTTGGGCTGGGGCTTACAGGATCTGGCTGACTATGCCTCTAAGAATTTAGAAGCTATGACTCCCCCACTGTTCCTCCGATTTCTTAACCTGTTAATGAATGATGCTATCTTCCTTCTGGATGAAGCCATACAGGTAAAAAAGGAAATATTGTGTGTGTTCCTATACCATTTGCAGTAATCTCAATAAAAAAGGCTTCCAATCATCACCATTGGGGGGGTGGGGGATGGGGGGTAGTGTTTGTTATGTTTGGTTTCGTTTTTTTGGTTTTTTGGTTTTTTTGGGTTTTTTTTGTATGTGTATGTGTATGTGTGTTTAGATAAGTTCTCTTTCACTCTTTATCCCAAGCTGACCTCAAACCCTTAGGAATCCTTTCACCGTAGCCTCCCAGAGTTTTAGGGTTGCAGACATGAACCACGCCACCTGGCAAAGCGTATTTTGATTTGACCTTTTAATTATAATAGAGTAATCCTTGCTCTAGACCATCTTGCACACTACAAGTGTATGTGTTAGAATAGCGTGCCCAGTGCTTCCCACACAGCTTTCCAGGGTCATCGTCTCACTACGTCAGGGTCACTGTTGTGCTTCTTTGGATGAGAGTTTAAAAGATGGTGTTGGAGCTGGAGAAATGACCTAGTGGTTAAGGGTTCTTAGGACTTTTGCAGAGTTCCTGGGTTCAGTGCCCAGCATCCAAATGACAGCTCACAAACGCCTGTAACTCTAGTTCTCACACCGTCTTCTGACCTCTTGCAGACATGTGGTGCACATATACACATAAATAATTTTGTAAGTGTGGTAAAACCAGACTAAGGTGTACCAGTGGACCAACAATGCAGAAAAAAAATCACAGGATCTTCATTTTAGTCAGTGACTGTGAGGCTCTCATTGTTACGACAGAGTACCTGAGAAAACCCACCTAAAGAAGGAAGGATTGTGTCAGCTCCACGTTGCAGGGGTCTTGGTCCAGGCTTAGCTGTGTGCTCTGTGTTGGGCCTGCAGCAGGGCAGGAGTCAGAGTGACCAGGCAGTGAGCCCTAGGAAGATGACGCACGTTAGTCTGAGGCAGCCTACCGAGCACTCGGGAGCTCTTGTTGATAACCCACGATGGGACTCGTGCTTGCTCTGTGAGAGCGGTCTGCCTCCTGTTCTTTTCATAATCCTGCACTCTGAAACTTAAGTTCTCTGAGGAGATGAGAGCAGTTCCCACTATAAACATCTCTGTTAAGTGAGGTCAGTGTGATCCAGGGCGTGACACAGAACACAAGGTGTTCTCTTGAGATAGGTTAACTCATGCGTTTGCTGCAGCGGTAAGATGATGTCAGGTAGAGGTTTGATTTGTAGAGCTTCAGTTTCCAGCCGTCTGTGGTGGTGTCTTATGTTTTCGGAAGGACTTCCTTTTCATGGTCCTGGTGTTTAGCTCGGCCTCCATACACTGCTGCACTGAGCCCCCCTTTCCATCTCGGGTATGATCCTAGCTCCAGGAGTTATCTAGCAGTTTACCCATGCTGAGACAGATCTGTGTGAAGACACTATTTTTCTCTTTCCAGAAGTCCCTTAAAACTTAATTTTACATGCTGTGTGTGTATATTTGCTACAGCGTACATATGGGAGTCAGAGGACAACTTACGGGAGTGTTTTCTCCTTTCACCATGAAGGTTCTAGGGATCAAATGCAGGCCATCAGCTTTGGTAACAAGTACCTTTTAACCCACTGAACCATCTCACTGCTCCTCCCGAAATTCTTAAGCTTCAGCCCTGCATTGGCAAAGGCTTCATGTGGTCTCTAAATTTCCCAGCTTGCTGACTGGGTTTGTTTTGTGCTTTTTAAGATTTATGTGTGTGAGTGTTTTGTTTCCATGTATGTAACTACACTGCATGCATGCAGGTGCTTGGGAAGACTAATAGAATTGGTTGTATTTCTTAGAGCTAGAGTTACAGGTGTTGTGAGCTGCCATGTACAAGAACAAGCGCTCTTAACCTCCAAGTCACTTGTCCAGCTCTGGAGTTTCTTTATTCTGTGTATTGTTTTGTTTGAATTATGTAAGTGCATATAATGCCTGTGAAGGCCAGAAGGGGATATCAGGTCCCCAGGACGGAAGTTAACAAGTGGTGGTGAGCACAGTGTTGGTGCTGGGAGTTGAACCCTGATCCTCTAGAGGAGCAGCAAGAGCTCGTAACCAAAGAGCCTCCTTTCCAAACCCAGATGACTAGATTGTCATTGAGCCCTCTTAAATGTCATGGCCCTTCAATTGCGTTTCTCTTATCTGGTGTATCACATTTCTGGCTTCCATAGTATTTGAGCAAGATAAAGATTCAGCAGATCGAGAAAGACCGAGGAGAATGGGAGAGTCTGACACCAGAAGCCCGCCGAGAGAAAGAGGCAGGTCTGCAGATGTTTGGGCAGCTGGCCCGTTTCCACAACATCATGTCCAATGAAACAATTGGCACCCTTTCCTTCCTGACGTCAGGTGAGAACATGAGGATATGCTGGCCCCAAAAAGGTAGAAATCAAGGTCTGTTTCACTGAGGGAATCGGCCCAGCTCAAAATTAAGAGTGTAGACTCTGGGAGGGGGCTGCAGCTCAGTCGGTGAGTGCTTGCCTGGCCTTCGGGAAAGCCCGCATGGTGGCCACACCCGGAATCCCAGCACTCTGGGGCCTGAGGCAGGAAGATCAGGAGGTCCAGGGCATCTTCATCTACTTAGTAAGTTTCAGGACACCTTGGGATGCATGAAACACTGTCCAAAACGAAAATTGGACTCTGGTGATTGTAACGTCTACATCTGAGACTGAAACAAATCGGAGAAACTTCAGAAAGAACGATGGTGCTCATTATTAACATGCCAAAAACTACAAGCTGGTCTCCTGCGGGAGCTGCGAGTATAGAGCACATGCATGGCACATGCAACCCTGAGTTCAACCCTACTACCCAGAAAGTTCTGTGAGGACCAGGTAGCCGTTAACTGTGTGTGTAGTCCATATATACTGTACATTGTGCGTGTTTATATATAGATATATATATTAACTTGGAGAATATCTCCATCCTGGTTAAATGAAGTAGACTTCAAAACGACCCTTATCTCCACTCTCATTAGAGCAACACTGCCCTGTTTAGTAAGCACTCGACACATGTGGCTGTCAAACACTTCCAGTATGGGTGGTCAGAACTAAATGTGCATATTTGTAAAATCCATACTGTAAGGGGTGTGTGTGTGTGTGTGTGTGTGTGTGTGTGTGTGTGTGTGTTTGTGCGCACGTGCGTGTGATAAAAACATAAATCCAAGCATGGTGTGACATCTTTTGGGGAGATGAAGACAGAAGGATTCTTGAGTCCCAGGCTAGCCTGAGCTACATAGATACAGAGTGTAGCAAATAATGACAGCTGAGGGAGAGGGAGGGAGGGAAGGAGGGACGGAGGGAGGGGTGGGAGATAAATAACTTGCACTCAATGACTAAATCTAGATAGAGCAGCCAGAGAGCAGGAGTGAAAGGAAACCATCTAGTGAGAAATGCAGAAACTGACTTTTAAAACTTTTAACTTCTTTTAAAATCTTTATCAGTTCAGGGAAATCAGAGAAGATAAGGTGGCCACAAACCAAGAACAAAAGCCACAAATGACAGAAGAGATGTTTTAAATATTGAAAATGTGACTTTAAAACTTGAAATATTTAGTGCAAGAGTTAAAAAAATAAACTCAAGGACCACTCCCACTGAAGCGGAACAGAAAGAAATGAAGTAGAAAGTAGGAGAGAAGGGATAAGAACATGAAAATGACGTCTCAAACACAAGTCAAATGTGAGACTCGTGGGTAAAGGCCTTTGCCACCAGGTCCAACAACCTCGGTTCGATCCCTGGGACCCACAAAGTGACAGGAGAGAACTGAACTGACCCACCATACACTTGCTGTGACACATGTGCTGCACACAAGTGTCGTTTTTAAATATTTTAACTGTGTTCCTGTCTGAGAAGTAGCTTTTCTTTCCTTCTGTTTGTTTTTGGTTTTTGCTTGTCTCTATTTTTTCACTGAAAATGTATTATGTAATTAAAAATCCTCAAAGGTCTTCAATAAAATTAGATGTAAGGAGAAACTTATGGATGCTTTGGTTTTAAGACTCTGGCTTTGTTGCAGAGATCAAGTCACTGTTCGTGCACCCGTTCCTGGCTGAGCGTATCATCTCCATGCTGAACTACTTCCTGCAGCACCTGGTTGGCCCCAAGATGGGTGCTCTCAAAGTCAAGGACTTCAGCGAGTTTGACTTCAAACCTCAGCAGCTTGTATCAGACATCTGCACTATCTACTTAAACCTTGGGTATTTGAGATTGGCGTTGAGGAGGCTGTGGGGAGGCTAATATTTTGATAGCAGAATGTCTGGTTAGCTCTTGTATGAAATAGTGGGGGGAGGCAGGCTCATTTCTGGCAGACAGATGAAGGAGTCCTCCATAGTTTTAGATAGTAGATTTTATCTGGTCCATTGGACATTGTTCAGTATTTCCTTGATCTGTGCAAAGATAAATGTTACTGGTTATACAACTATTTGTGAAAATATTTTTATGGCAATGGACTACTTTATAGTACTGAAAATTAGATGTAGTGGCGTATGCCTTTAATCCCAGTACCTGGGAGCTAAAGGCATGTGGATCTCTGAGTTTAATGCCAACCTGGTCTACAGAATCAGTTCTAGGACAGCCAGAGCTACACAGAGAAACCCTGTCTTAAAACAAAACAAAAACAAACAAACAAAAATACCAACAGAGGAAGAAAAAGAAAGAAAGTAAATTAGATGTCAAGCCAGGGAGATGGCTCAGTCAGTAAAATGCATGCCACACAGACATGAGGGTCTGAGTTCAAATCCCTAGAACCTACCTAAAAAGCCACATGTGATAGCATGCACTGTAATCCCAGTACTGCGACAGCAAAGCCCAGGAAGATGCCTGAAGTATGCTGGCCATTCAGCCTAACAAAACGGGTGGATTCTAGGATCAGTGAGAAGACCATGTCTCAAAAACAGTCTGGAGAGTAACTGAGGAAGACACCCAGGATGGACCTTCGCCCTCCACATACACACAGACATACTTATGCATACACATATATAGACATACACCACACACACACACACACACACACACACACACACACACACACACTCGAGATAAAATGCCTTTTCTAGTTCAAAAGAGGACTGGTGGCTTGCAAGTGGCTTGCAAGTGCTGGGATGAGTCTGTAGCCCATCTGCTGTCTCCACACTGACCTGTGCTCTGATGCTGTTTCTTTTACAATGCTGACCTTTCAGGGACGAGGAGAATTTCTGTGCCACTGTGCCCAAGGACGGGCGTTCCTATTCTCCTACTCTGTTTGCACAGACAGTCCGGGTCCTGAAGAAGATCAATAAGCCTGGGAATGTGATCGTGGCTTTCAGTAACCTGGCAGAGAGGATCAAGGTGAGGGAGAGGACACTTGCTTTCTCGGATATTCAGCGAGAAACGCTGCACTGTCGGCACATCAACTCTGCTGCTTCTGCCCCATTTCCAGAAGAAAAGGGGTACTGCCTAGAGGCATTAGAAGCAGATACTTCCTCTTAGTCAGTCAATGACTGGAGCAGCCATCTTACTAAATGTTACCCTGTGCAGGAAGAATAAGAGCAGAAATTGAAGATGTTTCTACCAGGTGAAAAGAATGCGCATTTGTAAAGTCTTTCCTTAGACTAACTTTTATGTCCCAGTGATAGGAAAGATTTGAAAACCTAGTGTTAATGCAACAGAACTTTTTGGAATAAAATTCAGGAGGAAGGGCAAGGCTTGGTTGTACATGGCTATAACCTAGCACTCACCCAACTGAAACAAGAGGGTTCCAAGTTCAAGGCTAGCTTAGCCAACGTAATGAGATCCTAACTCCAAATAAGTAAAATCCGAGCAAAGGTAAGTAGTTTGCAGTCCCTGGTTCCTATGGCTTTTCTCTGTTCCCTACATTTCTGCTGGTGGTTGGATTGTACTGAACTGCATTTTAGAGATTAAAATACTCTGTTGTGCTCAGCTAGTCACTCCAGTTGGACAATGGTAAAGCTCTAGTAAGACTGGAGGAAAGGAAAAATACATGACACAGACGTCTAATAGAAAACCTTCCGGGCTGGGTAGTAGTGATGCAGGTCTTTAATCCCAGCCCTTGGGAGGCAGGGCAGGAAGATCTCTGAGTTCCAGGACAGCCAGGGTTACACAAAGAAACCGGCTCCATAAACAATCAAAATAAAACAAAAAAAGAAAAAGACCTATACCGTCTTTACAGGTGCTAGTTGTTGCTCAGTTTCTTCTTACAGAATTCTCTGTATGTCCCTGGCTATCCTGGAACTCACTCTGTAGACCAGGCTGGCCTTGACCTCAGAGATCTGCCTGCCTCTGACTCCCAAATGCTGGTATGTGCCACCACTGCCCGACTGAGTTGTTTGGGTTGTTTTGTTTTGTTTTGTTTTGTCTTTTTTTAATTGAGCTAAGCTTGATATTGGCCTACAGCTTAGCCAAATAAAACCATAAGGAAGTATTTACCAGAGTCAAATGTCCAAGCACTTTCAAATTTCTGAACCTGCTTACATCAGAAACTGCTTTCAGGCACAGGCTGTGAGTGGTTTAGTAATTATTCAACTACAGCCCTCCCACCATTTCCCCTTTCAAATGCCAACATTCACACCAGAATGCTTAAAAACATCTCCTTCAGCTATGACTCCCAGCAGCTGAGCTGGAAAACCTGATCTTGGGCTTGTCTTTGAAAAGACAAAGTATAGCTGGGCAGTGGTGGCATACGCCTTTAATCCCAGCACTTGGGAGGCCAGCCTGGTCTACAGAGTCAGTTCCAGGACAGCCAGGGCTACACAGAGAAACCCTGTCTAGAAAAACCAAACCAAAAAAAAAAAAAAAAAAGGCAAAGTGATGTGGTCACTGCGGAGGGTTATTGATGACCAACATTAAGGTGTGCTGGTTACTTTGTTACTAAGAAGTCTGAGAGCCGCACTGTGAGCTCACTTTAGAAACCAACTGTGGTTGTCTCAGTCTCTTGCAGACCTCCAACAACAAGAAGAGGAGACATATGCCGATGCCTGTGATGAGTTCCTGGATCCCATCATGAGCACACTGATGTCTGACCCTGTGGTGCTTCCATCTTCCAGAGTCACTGTGGACAGATCCACCATTGCCAGGCATTTACTCAGGTATCCCACCCACTGAGCTGCCTCAGGAGCACAGCTGTGTTAGCTTCGTGTCTGCTCTCCCTGAAGTACGCTGCACAGTGGATACCCTGTACAGTAGACTCACTGGTGTAGCATTTTAATATCACCTGTTGATAACATTAAAGATTAAGGGAATAGCTCTTACCTCTTCCCTCCTTAAGTAATCTTAGCCAGGCATAGTGACAGGAGCCTGGAATTGCACTTGAAAGACAGAGGCAAGAGGATTGCCATCACTTTGAAGCTATCATGGTCTACATAGTGAGACCCTATCTCAAAAAAGAGAAGAAAATAATTTTATCCACATTATACCATATCTCAACATGAAATATGCTCTGACCTGAAATTATTTTAATTGTAAGAATATCAAAAATGGGCTTGGGGTGGGGATTAGCTCAGATTTTCCTGAGCTTCAGTTACTATTTGTACTTGTATTTGGGTAACAAACTCACCAAGCTGAGTGCAGTTTGGACAGTCACGTTGCAGATGTCCAGAGAAAAGACAGGAAGGCAAAGATAAATAGAAGCTAGTCAGTCCCCAGGCAGCCCATACCTTCACTTTTAGACGCGTATTCTGCAGTTTAAGGAAGGGACACTGGTAACTGGAATTTTATGCTGCGACCCTGCCACAGCCAACTGTTTGTTTTTTAATGTGGTTGAGTTTTGGTACATGTATGTATGTGCAGCACATGCATGCTTAGTGTCTGTGGGTGTCAGAAGATGTGGGATCCCCTGCAACTGGAATTATGGATGGCTGTGTCACCATGTGGGTGTTGGGAATCAAACCCAGGTCCCCTATAAGAGCAGCATGTCCTCCCAACTGCTGGCCCAACTTTGCAGTCCCCAACTTTCTTACTTATTTATTTTTGAGATAGTATCATGCTGTGTTACACAGGCTGGCCTCAAACTCCGAGCTCAGGCTATCTCACTGCCTCAGCTTCTTCCTCAGTGTCTCAGGACTGCAGCTGAACGCCTCTGTGAATGCTGCTGCGCCCAGCTTCCTACCCTGCCAACACCACTGCACCCAGCTTCCTACCCTGCCAACACTGCTGTACCCAGCTTCCTACCCTGCCCCCATTTTTTAAAGACAGGATGTCATGTAGCCCAGGCTATCCTCAGATTCACTTTGTAGCTGGAATGACCTTGACATTCATGATCCTCCTACTTGTCAAACAAGTGCTAGGAAATTTTAGGACTTGTTTAGATATTTAAAAATGAATTTGTTTTATGTGGTATTGTCACACTTTCACTATCCGATGCTGGGCTATGATGTCAGTGAGAAGCACGGTGCTCTCAGACCTCAGCCTTTGAAGTATATCATGATCTTGGTTTGTTTTGGAATCAGGGTTTCATGTAGCCCAGGCTTGAGCTTGCAGTGTAGCTAAGGAGGACTCAGCTTTTGATCATCCTGTCTCCACCTCTTAAGTGCTGAAATCACAGACATGCACCACCATCCCTGGTTTATGTAGTACTGGGGTGCCAACTTAGGGCTATGTGCATGTTAGACAAGCACTCTGCTGTAAAATATCTTGTATTTGCCTGATGAAATTATCATCTCAGAAGCTTACTGCAGGAAGAAAAAGCTCACCTTTTCTAGCTCTTTCTGAACTCTGGCTGGCTGGTTCAACTCAGCTGTTTTGGCTCAAAGTCCTCTCCAAACTGACTGATTCAATCTGGCTTCTCTCGGCTTCTCACTGAATTGCTCTGCTTGGCCTCATGCTGACTTGGGAAACATGTTCTAATACTCTGGTTCATTCTCATTCTCTGGCTTCACCTGCCTCTGCTGACCTGTACTGAACTACATGCATTCGTGAACAAACTCAGTTCCACTGCACTGCACCGCACTGACTCCCAACTGACTGACCGGACTCAGATCTGCATGCTTCAGTCTCCTGGGATTAAAGGAGTGTCTGTTTTCCAGCCAGATCACACGGACCTAGAAGGTCTTTGGATATGACTGCTTGCCAGAGCCATTACTGGATTAAAATTTCTCTGCACTCTGAGCTATATCCCAGCCAGTCTTGGGCTTTTCTTTGTTGGTTCTGCTGCAATTTTAAAATTACATTTATTTATTTATTTATTCATTCATTCATTCAGTGTGTGTGTGTGTGTGTGTGTGTGTGTGTGTGTGTGTGTGTGTTGAGTGCCTGTGCACTCACAAGTGTGGAGGTAAGGCAACTTGCAGGAGTTAGCTCTCCAACCTTGTGGGTCCTGGGATCTTCAGCCTTGGCAGCAAACATCATTACACACTGAGCCGCATTGCTGGCCCCGGCTTTATTTTTTGGTAGTGCTTGGAGTCAAGCCTGGGACCTGGTGCACTCTGAGCCAGCACTGAGCTACTGATCTGTACCCTCAGCGTGGAGCCGTAATCTGCATGTACTTGCATAGCAAGCAGCTAATTTCATCAATGGCACTGACAAGGCCTTATCTCTAACAGTTGCTACTGTTCCAAGAGTTGTCTCTAAAATTACAGGTCGTGAACCTGGTTGGGTGATGTTCGTCTGCAGCACCAACTTCACGGGACATTTACACGGGGAGGCTATGGGTGCTTAGGAAGCCAGCTTGGGCAACATAACAAAACCCCCTTTCAAAAAGGGGGAAACCCCTACAAATGGAGATTTATGGTAACACAAGTGTCTAAGATTTCTGCTTTTGAAAAATCTAAAGGCTGATGACAAAGATAACATTTTAAAATTAGTTTTAGATTTATTTGTCTTACTTATGCATGTGAGTCTATATGTATGTAGGTGTACCATATGTATGCCTAGTGCTCACAGAGGTCAGAAAAAGACATTGACTCCCCTATAACTAGAGTTACAAATGGTTATGAAACTCCATATAGGTACTAGAAATTGAATCCAGGTTATCAGGAACAGCATCCAATGCTCTTACGGCTAAGCCTGTCCCCCAAACCACTAGGATCAATATCTGAATGGCAGCCAGGAGGTGCTGGTGTGCACCTTTAATCCCAGCATTTGGGAGGCAGAAGCAGGTGGATCTCTGTGTTCAAGGCCAGCCTGGTCTACAGAGTGAGATCCAGGACAGCCAGGGCTACACAGAGAAACATTGTGTAAACACTGGAAGAAAAAAAAAGACAACAAAACAAAATCTGAATGCAGCTGAATAAGGTTTATTCTGAGGCAGAGACAGGGTAACTAACAAAGACTCTCAGATTGCACCCTTTTCATTTCCTTCTTTCTAACCTAGAGTCACGGGGCAGTGGGATGCTCTGATGCTCTGCTCGGCCTTAGGATCTTAGAGCTTTCAGAAGTAACTCACTTTTCATTCTTTTCTTGTCCTAGTGACCAAACAGATCCTTTTAACCGTAGTCCTCTTACCATGGACCAGATCCGGCCAAACACAGAACTGAAAGAAAAAATCCAACGGTGGCTAGCAGAGAGGAAGCAGCAAAAGGAGCAACTTGAATAAACACTGTGAACTCTACACCATGAACAGCCCAGGGTGGAAACATTTGCTTATCACTTCTCTCTTTCTGACTCTGGTCCTCTCCTTTTTCTTTCTTTGTTTTACTTTTTGGTTTTTGTTTTTTTCCTTTTTTGGTTTTGGTTTTGGTTTATTTCATTCTTTTAAATTAGAAAATCGTTCTTGTGCAAATTATGATAATTACGATTCTTAAGACTTTGTTGTTCCCTGGCTTACAGGAAACTCTCCCCTCACCGCGTCTTTGTAAGTCATCACTAATCTTCAGCCTTGGTTTTCCTATTCCTCTTGTTTCCTTTTCTACCCTAAATTATATTAAGTCCAACAACAAAATGTCCTGCCATTTTATTCTTTCTCTTCCCAGGTACTGTTAAGACACTTTTTAGTGACCACTGCTTTTAAGTCTATGATGTCAGCTACTTTCATGACATCATAGACTTTAAAGCAGATAACATCCAAAAACCCTTCTGTCCTGTGAATTTACTAGCCCATGAGGTCCGGACTTAAGCACCTGGCCTTACTGTAGCTCTGTGATATTACAGAGTAACTTTCCAGATAAATGCAAATACCTTAGTGTGTGTGTAGATTTGTTGGCTGATGGAGAAGATGAGGGGTCTTATACAACTTTTGTATTATCGTGTCACTTAAAGATAACATCACAAACACTCCTGTGAGGATCTCACCACCAAAAACGTAGCTGCACGATCTTCCAGTGCGTGACAGTAATGTGTGGAACTTCCAGTAAGAGGATAAATAAGAAGCTGTTGGGCCCTTTTCTCTTTTGTGCTCCAAGGACTAGGCCTGGGTAAAATAGGCAATAAATATTGTATCTATATGGAAATGTCATCTTAGGACACTTAATGCAGTATATCTCAGTGTGTATATGTTAAACATACAGATACTGTGTCCTTTTTTTATTGGTCTCACTTAATTGAGTGCCACATTATATATCATGTCTTCCTGGGTAGAATTTATGACGTATGTGGCAGTGTGTGCTCACTTGCTCTATTCAGGTGAAACCTGAAGACTACAATGTATATAGCTAGTGTTTGAGCTGTGACCTGCCTTCTAAGAGCTGCTGCTGAGCTAGCCTCAGTTTATTAGTTAACAAAGTAGAGACTGAAGCAAAGTCTTGTCCCAAGCCACTTTAAATACCTACTTCTCTCTAGGTAGTTAATAAGTGGTTCTGCCCCACTTCTCCAGCTGTTTTGCTCTAAGAGGCTCAGTCCTTTGTGGGATGTTTGTATATCAGTATCAGTATCAGTCTCAGCCCAGAGGTGTAAAGGACAAGAAAATGTGACTGTGGCTTCTTTTACAGAACATTACTGTCACAAGAGAACACACGTGCACAAAAGCAGCACTTCAGTCTTCCAGCACAAGGTGCTGTAAGCAGTCCTTTGTGTACTTTCTCTTGTTCGTATTAACTGGAAAACTTGTGATTAGAGAGAGCATGTCACTCTGTGAACAGGGAAGCCTCAGGCATGTCTGTAAATACCAGAAGGTTAGGACAGACTCAGTGCCCTGGGCCTGTAGGTGTATGTTAACAGGATTTCTTTTCTTCAAAGGAACTTCTTTTCCTGTGTGTTGCATTCTCCTTTCCCTCTCTGGGAATGAACTGCATATGAAATAAGCTTCTACCTGCTGCTCTTACTTTTCCAAAGCTAATGTGGGGGGATGCTTTTACGCTCTTATTTGAAAATGAGGGAAGACCCAAGTTTTGCAAGTGAAAACTGGAGGAAACTGGGTACAAACCCCTCCAGAAGACTGTTCCCAGCAGCTTTCTAGCCAGTGAGCTCTGTGCTGCCTCTAGCGTCTCTGTATTCTGCTTCTGAATCTAACCCTCAGATTGTAAGCCTTTTTTGGCAAGTTTGTGTTTTGTTTTTTAAGCTCTTCAGATACTTTTCTATGAATGGCTGTGATACCACCGAAGCTGCTGAATACCTTTAATCACAAAAGCAAGTGTGTAGCTTAAGGCCACTGTTGGTGAGGAAACCAAGTGTCCTCTGTGCCTTCTTTCTTTCTGTGAACTAATTTAAAGACATCCAGAAAAAAAAAAAACTTTAAAGACTCCCATCCTGGTACAGTAAGACGAATATGTGCATTTGCAAAGGTCAAAGGGCGCCTTGTCTGGAACTCCGCAGCAGCTGCAAATCTGTTAAGACTTCCTGACATACCGAGTTTCACAAGACGACTTTGCTGCAGTACAAAAGGAAAGTGAAGACTTCAGTCAGCTCATAAGTCGCCAAGAGGCTAATACTAAACTTGGGAAATTATTTAGAGTTCAGGCAGTTGTTTGTTTATTTAATATAGCTTGCTGATGGTGTGTGAAAACTGAGGGACACTTGAGAAGTAGCCTGACGGTGCAGGTGAAGGTGCCAGTTGCTGCTCAGTACCCACTCTACAAAAGCTTCATTTATTTATTTGGTTCTGGTTGCTAAGCAGCCATCGGGCAAAGCCTAAGCCTACTGGGTACCGTGACAAGGCAGACTGATGCTGCACCATTGTCGTGAGGAAATAGTGCACAAGTTCTAACTGCTAAATGGGAAAAGAACCTAGAGACAGAAAATGAAGAACAAAACAGCGAAACTCCATCGACAACTGTTATTTGAAACATTCCAGGAAAGTTACTTTTTGTCAGACTTGCCTGGGGGGGGGGGGGTTGTTGCTCAAAACTTGTATTTAATAAATGAGCACCTGACTTACCAGCCTTGTTATCCCTTCATTACAATACTGAAAGCTAGTGGCAGCCTGGTATGGCGTACGCCTGTCATCCCTACTACTAATGATAGGAGGGTTGGAGGTTGTGGCCTGGCAAGGCTACCTAGTGAGTTCAAAGCCAGTCCAGGCATCTTATCAAGACAGTTCAAGGTCAGATTTGGTAGAGTGCTTACCTAGCTTACACATTGCTAAATCTAATCCCAGTACCACTAGCACAAAAAGAAAAAGCTAGCGGCAGTTTCAGAAGTCCCTCTGAAAACCTAGTTAGTGGGTTTTGCCACTTACCCAAAGGCAAGATACTTGCAAATGTGTATGAGCTGGCTGACCTAACCGGCCTCACCACAGCCCTTTAGAGCAGTGGCTCTCTACCTGTGGGTCACCTAAGACCATCAGAAAACACACATTTACGGTTCATAACAGCAGCAAAATTACACTTATGAAGGAGCAACAAAAAATGGTTTCATGGCTAGGGTCATCCCAACATGAGCTGTATTAAAGGCTGGCAGCATTAGGAAGGGTGAGAGCTCTAGAGGCACCCTGGGGCTGTCCTCAGAAGACACGTCTCAAGGAGTGCTTGTTTATTCTAATTAACTCCTTTATGACTTCACTACCTAACCTAAATAACAGACCTTTGAATACTTTGCCATCACGTCCTTATTCCATTTCCATACTACGACATGCAGGATCTCAGCTTAGGTTAACCATTACCCTCGAATACCTAAACTACAGGCAACTGTGGGCTCCACTACCGCCCAGCAGCTCTTCTCTGTGTTCTTAAGACACTGAAATGTAGCCTTGCTCATGCCAAGTTCTCTCACCTCCCATCTCCCTTTCACTCAGGTGGCATGCACAGATTCCTCACTTGGAAACTTTTCTCCCTTCACTCCATTTAAGGAAGCGGTCCCACCATTCTCAAACGAACTCCTCTACCTTTGCTGCCTTCCTGTCCATGACTGTTCAGCTTCTCCTGAGTTCTACGTTCCTCTTGGGTTGTCTGACTTACATCCTCTTGCTTCCATACTTCATTAATGCAGTCTGGTTTCTAAGATTTTGCAACCTTTCCTTAGTTAATGTCACTATCTTTCCGCCAAATACATTGTGTTGCCCTAGTCCAGACTGGCCTGTAACTCCCATTCCTTAGGCTCCTGTATGCTGCCATAAGTGGGATTCACCACCCAGGTTATCTTTCCTGCTTTAATTTGACTTCACTATCTAAGGTAGCTTGTCTCTCCCTCACTGAAATGCTCTTAACTCCCTGATCCCACTTCTTTCCTTTCTACTTAACCATTCTATCAGTTTTACTTCTAAAGCTTGGGCTCTTCCAGAACTTGTTCTCCTCATCAAATGTCACTTTCCTACATAGTTTTGGGTTTTCTGTTTCAGTGGTGGTGGTTTTCATTCATAATGTCAAAATTACAAGCCTTTGGAATTTCTATGTTTTCTTACACACCAAGGATCTCTGCGTCTTCCCAGATCAGCACCATGCCTAATCTTACGTTCCTTTCTGTATTTATCTTGCAACTGATACTCCTTATATGACTATTTAGGAATCTTGGTCTCTAAGGGGACAATACCCAAAGCATGCTTCCACTGAATTACAAAATGCCTGGCATAGCGCACACCCTCAGTACAGAAGACTCTTCCTCTTCTCCGCACAGTTCCTAGTGGCTTGTTTGAAAAGCCGGATTGGATCCCAATTCTGATACTGGCTGAGGAGGAAAACGGAATTATAAAAAGTCAATTAAAGAAGTCGTTGATTGGGCGAGTCACATAATGTAACGTCTATGTGGCCTCTTAAAGTCCCCTTTTGCCTTGGACCTGCTATGCCTTTGAAACAAACATATCGGCCCACAAGCATCTTTGGAAGCCCGCCAGCCTCGATTTCCATGTTTTCAGAAAAGCTACGAAACTACCGCAAGCTAATATGGAGATCAAGTCAAGAAAATCAATGACGCATGCGCAGTTCCCCACTTCAACAATCTTCCGGGCCACCATGAATAGCTGTCCGAAGTAATGCCTGTTTCCTCATGAATCTCATTATTATCACGTGTTATCTTGCCTCATTTTTTTTTATATCTCCGTTTTTTTCTTGTGCTAAGCAAAATAAACTGACTAGTGAGATGCCACAGACACGGAAACGATAACTGTATATTTTGAACAGGCATAGAGAGAGGCAGCCTGACCTTGGAAGTGGGGAAGGGGTCCTGCCGCGGGTCCTTCCGGGGGTGACATTCAGCCGGTGGTTCGGGGAGACGTACCTTCCACCTTAGATCATGGCCAAGTTCATCCGCAACTTCGCGGAGAAGGCACCGTCGATGGTGGCCGGTGAGCCCGGGGGGAGTCTCGCGAGGGGAAGGAGTGTGCTGCGGCACCAAGGGGCCTGCGGGCGTCGGGAGGGTCTCCAGGAGGCAACTGTAAGGCCGCAGCCTCGCCTGGCCTGCCCCCGGCTGCCTAGGGCGCCAAGCTGCTGGGCCCTAACCGCGGCCGGGAAGTGGGTCGTGTGATTCTGCCCGGCCTCACTCCGCCGTGAACGCCACGACGCCCCCTTACCGTACCGGGAGAGCTGGGAAGGGGAGGACAGTAACAGGGGTCACACATCAGACCTCACAGCTGCTCTGGGTCTCAATGAAGTATTTTAAAGTCATCAGAACTTTTTAAAGTTGGGTGAGAGATCTTTGAAAGTTATGTTTGTTTACCATCCTGGTCAGATCCTAGAGAATTCTGCGTCCGACGAAGGGAATTTGGGACGTGGGGATGAATATCCCCTCCCCAGTCAGCATAGAAAGCGATGCCTGTCAGCAGTAGTCTTCAGAACGATGGCTTGGCTTTCGTGGGGTTATTAATGTTTGAAAATTCTGGTAGACCGCGGTCTCTCAGATAAACACTGAATAGTAACAAGCAGTGTATTCAATCCGTACAGTTCTCTTCTGAATAGCAAATTGTATTTCTGAAGCGGGAGATTAAGTTTGCATATTCTCCTTTCTTGTATTATAGTAAGTGGTTGAAGGTCATATTTCTAAATGTTCAGATTAGGTTATAAAATGTGAGTCGAAGGTGGAATTATTTTTTTTTAAGATTTATTTATTTATATTTATATGAGTACACTGTAGCTGTCTTCAGACATACCAGAAGAGGGCATCGGATTCCATTAGAGATGGTTCTGAGCCACCATGTGGTTGCTGAGAATTGAACTCAGGACCTCTGTCTGGAAGAGCCCCCATTGCAAGCAAGAGCTGAGCCGCCGCCATCTCTCCAGCCCTTGAAGGTGGAATTTTAAAAACTTGTAATTTTGAGCTTTTGAGCCTGTTTTGCTGTGTTTGGATATTTAGTAATTAATTTTTTCCTCCCCTTCATCACCAGCCAGACAATAGTGAGCTATTGAAACCCTTAAAGTGCCAGAGTCTATAAATACACGGTTCCTTCCTACGGAACCCTAGGCCTGCCAATAGTCTTCCAAAGAATTTCTTTAGTAAAATCATTAGGTGATCTGCAGCAAAGTGCTACAATTTTTACACCAATGCAACCAAAAGGTTTTCACATTTGGACTTTGGTGGTTTGAAGTGCTGTTTTTAGTATTTCATAGGGAATATTTTCCCAGCTGTATGATTTTTGCGTCTTTTAGGTAGCTTGTATTTAGGAATTTAACACTGGTTTTATTGATAAGATCCAAAACGAAAGACATTGCCAAGGTAAACTTTAGTCATGAAACACAATAAACTCTTTCCACTGTTGTAGTTGTAAGATAACTTGTTCTTCCAGAAGTACTGAAAAACAAGGGCTCTGATGGAACAGACTGTTAGGCAGACTTTGTTCTGCAGCATAGACTGGCGTATTAAATGTGAGTGTCAAAGTATTTGATACTGACTGCTGACTGGGTCTCTTAGTTCCTTCTCTAGGGCATGGAGCTTAAAGAAGTCAGTAACTTTATCGTCATATTCCCCCCCAGAAAGATCAAAGTCTGCTTTTTTGTTTTGTTTTGTTTTGTTTTTGTTCCCCTTAACTAAGCTGTAAATTTTATTTGGTTTTCATCAGCTTCTCCATTCGTATCTTTTGAATCTATGTCCCACTCAAGGGTATCTCTAGTTGTCTTGTGTCTCCAGTCTCCCCTTTCTTAGATCTTATCTTTTGCTTTCATGATTTGGCCACTTGGAGGTATCTGCCTAGATATCCTGAAGAATGTTCTCCAAACTGGCTATCTTATGTTTCTCTGATGATTAGCCTGGAATTAGGGACTTAGGGATTTTAAGAACAAGAACCACAGAGACCAATTGCTCTGATGACATATTAGGAGATCTGTGATTTTCATGCCCATCTATTGATCTGATGTGGTCTTTCACTGTAAAACTATGGCTTGGACTTTCTACACCTGTTCCTATTTTTTTGGTGATTTCATACATTTATGTAACAAATTTTATTCATTCTCATGTGCACACCTCCCTGGAATTCTCAGCAAATCCGCCTCCTACCTTTATTCCCCACTCCTCAAAAGAACATTACAATGACATGCTGGTAGTGACCAGCCTTATGTGTCTACACCCATTCTTTACAAGCAAGTAACCGGAGCGGGAGGGTTTTCTGTTACTATGGAGAGTGAATCCATTTTCTACATATATTAAGTGAAATTCTGTGAGAAAGATCTGTCTCTACTCCATTTCCCTCCCTCCCCCTCCTGTTATTTCAATTGTACATTGCACTGGCTCTTTTTAAATTATTTCATACTTTTTGTATCTAATTCTATGTCATTTATTGCTGAGATTGTGCCAGCCTTTTTTAAGTTGGCACCTCTGCCCGCTTTGACATGCCTTCTTAGTTTTTGGTTCTACATGAAAAGTCATCTTTTTATTTTCTCTGCCCAACCTTAGCCTTGGCCATTTTTCCAAGAAGCCCTGGATCCTTTTATTAAACAATGGAATTTACAAATTACCTTCTAGGTTCTGGGTTTGTTCCTTGCTACTAGAGTCCATTTCAAAGTTCTCTCAGTGGACAGGTGTCTGAGTTTAGTTTCTTTTGCTGTGATAAAACACCATGACCAGGTTGGAGAGATGGCTCAGCAGTTAGGAACACTGACTACTCTTCCAGAGGTCCTGAGTTCAATTTCCAGCAACCACATGGTGGCTCACAATCATTTGTAATGCTGTAATGGGATCCAATTCTGGTGTGTCTGAGGACAGTGACGGTGTACTCATGTATACAAAATAAATAAGATCTTTAAAACAACAACAACCAAACTACCATGGCTAAAGGCAACTTGAGGAGGAAAAGGTTTATTTCATTTTTTTGTTTGTTTGTTTGGTTGGTTGGTTGATTGGTTGGTTGGTTTTTTCAAGACAGGGTTTCTATGTGTATCCTTGGCTGTCCTGGAATCACTCTGTAGACCAGGCTGGCCTCGAGCTCAGAGCTATGCCTGCCTGCCTCTGACTCCTGGAAACTGGGATTAAAGGTGAACACCACCACTGCCCAGCCAGTTAGGTTCCTTCTTACCAAATGACTCTAGCTTTCATTAAGTTGACACAAAACTAGCCAGCATGGCAGGTATTCAGACAGATATCTATAATTGAATGTTAGTCTGTATCTATAAATAAGTGTTTCTAGTGCTGAAGAGATGGGGCAGTAGTTAAGAACTCTTGCTTAGGACCTAAATTCTGTTCTCAGCATTAGGTGGTGGTTCACAACCACAGTTCCAGTTCCAAGGGATCTGGCGCCCTCTTCTGACTGCTGTGAGCACTACACACATATGGTGCATAAGCATACATACAGGCAAAACACTCATATACAAACTAAAATAAATCTTTTTGGTTTTTAAGATTTATTTACTTTATGTGTATGAGTACGCTGTTTCTGTCTTCAGACACACCAGAAGAGGGCATCAGATTCCCATTATTACAAATGGTTGTGAGCCATTATGTGGTTGCTGGGAATTGAACTCAGGACTTCTGGAAGAATAGTCACTGCTCTTAACCACTGAGCCATCTTTCCAGCTCCTGCCCCCAAAAAAGAATGATTGAATGAATGTTTTCATGCCCCTCTGTGTCCATACATACAATCCTAACCCAGCAGCACCAGCTTCCTGCCCGCTCACCACATCTCCGTTTGTGTTTGTGTTTGTGTTTGTGTCTGTCTGCTGTAACTTTGGTCCAGGATCTCGTGCGTGCACTGTCACTGAGCTGTGTTCCCAGACCCTGTGTTGATTCTGTTACTATAGCTTCTGCTAAATCCATTGATCTGAAATAGTGACTGCATCAAGGAATTTCAGCTTAATAGTAATTTTAGAGTGTTTTGGTTTTCGAGGTAGGGTTTTTCTGTATGGCCTTGACTGTCCTAGAACTCACCGGTAGACCAGGATGGCCTTGAACTCACAGACTCTGCCTGCCTCTGCCTCCTCAGTACTGGGATTAGATTAAAGACGTGAGCTACCACCACCCAGCACAAATTCTAGTTTTGATTGTTCTTCCATGTAAATTTTATTTATATTGAGTGCACTGTTTGAGCCGGGAGTAGCTGTACTCTGGTAAGGGAGGTGTAAGCCAGCAATATCGCAAAGGATACCAAAAATAAATGGCTACTGATCAGTATAATTCCATGTGGACTTGTGGCCAGTATTGTGATGAGCCCCAGTCTTGCTGTTAAAAGAATGGTATTCTACATAGCTTCTTCCCCTTCTGGACCCCTTCTTTTCAAAATCTGGCGTTTCTACAAATAAAAATATGCTTTTGTCTTAGTTTGCAAATCTAGCTATGAGTAACTTTACACTTAATTAGATTTGCCATTCAAAGGTGAATAACAGTACTAGCTGGCCACTAGTGAGTCCTGACATAATTAACTGCTTAGAGCTTCCTGCCTGGCTGGGTGTCCCTGTGACACAGGTGTTCTGCATCTTTAAAAGCCTCTAGTTACCAGGGAGCAGCAGCTCTGACTTTCACACTGGCTGCACATTCAGTCCAAGCAGTGAGTGGATGTGATACGTGAATAAATATTTGTGTCCAGCCCACACATCTGCTTCTTTCCATCTCTAGTGAGTTCATCCTGAGTGTTTTGTTTTGTTTTGTTTTCCAGCTGCCGTGACTTACTCGAAGCCTCGATTGGCCACATTTTGGCACTATGCCAAGGTTGAGCTGGTTCCCCCAACCCCTGGTGAAATCCCTACAGCTATTCAGAGCATGAAAAAAATAATTCAAAGTGCTAAAACCGGTAGCTTCAAACACCTTACAGTTAAGGTAACTACACGCTAAATGAAAAAGTATGTTTGTGACTGAAAAATGTCTTCCCTGGGGTATTTCCAGTTCTTTTGATTAATATATGTATTTTCCAATAAGGCAAACTCCAACACAATAAGAGATCATCTCTTTTTTGGCTTCCGAGAAAAGATATTTTCTTTTCTCATTTTGTCATCTGGATAGAAGTAATCCAGCTGTTCTTTGTCTTGGTCTAGTTGTAGTTGTAGAGCCGAAAGGTGACTGTCCTGAATAACTGGGACCCTCACTGTCCTTCCGAACGTCAGCTAGTGTGTTATAGTACGATGAAAGTTTGGGGGCTTTGTTTTCTTTTTAGTCCTAGAATTATCTCCGTTTCAGCTAACGACATCTAGAGTTATTAGGCAGAGTTTTCAGATTGCATGTAGATTAAAGGCCACACGAATTGGAACTTGACTTTTAAGTACACCCGATGTCTAGTGACTGCTGTGGCCAGACCCTTTGCCTGGGCAAGGGTGACAGTCAGGAGACTTCAGTAGCCCCTGGTCTACCTAAAGTAGGAAAATGACCTCTAAAAATGCTTTCATTGATAGTAGTAAAAGGATTTAGTTTGTTATAGGATTTTTTTTCCCAACTAGAGTTTTTAATTCTAAGTTTGAGTTTGCATGAAACAATGCTTTCTAGAACCATATGTGGTTTGCTTTTATTTTTTGTTTGTTTGTTTTGTTTGTTAGTCGGGAACATAAAATGGATACTGAATACTTGGAAAAAATTAAACCAAATGACAGTAAAAGAGGGAGAAGAGAGCCCTTCATCTTAAACAGAAGTGTCTGTTCAGAGAGAAGCCTTCCTATGAGTGCCCTGTCTAATATGTGAGCCACTTCCAGGATGTGGGTTGGTTTAGGACCCATAAAGTGTCTCATAAAATAATAATGAAAGGGTTAAGCCAGTTCAGGCCTTTAAAGATATCTTTGAAACAGTTTATAAGCTCAGGCCCGTTTGCCTCACAAAATGGGAAGTCCGAGGCTCTCAGAAGTTCACCATTAAGTAGCAGTAATTCCTGGCTTGGGCTAACACTGTTCTGTAGCTTGAAATGGCATCCCTACATTCTCTGTTAGTCCTGAGAGAAGACAGTTTCAAATGTGTTGGGGTTTTTATTTGTTTGTTTTTTAAAGTACCTTAAAATGTGTGCTTTTTCTTTTCCAGGAAGCTGTGCTGAATGGTCTGGTGGCCACGGAGGTGTGGATGTGGTTTTATATCGGAGAGATCATAGGCAAACGTGGCATTGTTGGCTATGATGTTTGAAGACCAATCTTTAACTTCTGATTTGTGTTCTTATTTGACTGTTCTTGGACCATGTGTAACGGGACTGCTGTCTGAATAAAATACTAGCTGTCGAATAGCAAGCAGTGTCTTCTCTGACAGATACTGCAGTCACAGTATTTCCTGATAGTAAGTTGAGTTGTCTTTGGCTTTGTTATATTGATACAGGTATAAGTGTATGGCTGTTTAACCTGCAATTAGGAAAAACAGATGTGAATATATAACCTGGTACATGACTATATAATGATTACAATTTTAATTCAAAGGTTTAAATTCAAAGCCAGGCAGTGGTAGTGGCACACACCTTTAATCCCAGCATTCAGGAAGCAGAGGAAGGTGGTCTCTGAGTTTGAGGCCAGCCTGGGCAACAGAGCAAGTTCAGGACAGCCAGAGCTACACAGAGAAACTTTTGTCTTCCCCACCCCCCAAAAACATCCATGTCTGTAAGCCTAGTAGTTAGGAGGTAGGGTCGGGAGGTTCACTACACACGTAAAGCTAACTTAGTCTACACAGTTGCAGGCCAGTAACGGTTATACAATGAAACTCTTATCTCTAAAAAAGAAAAAGAGGCCAAAAGTTTACACTGGTGTAATGCATACACCCAACAACAGAAAAGACTGATGTAAGTCTGGGTGTAAGACCACGTGAGGCAACAGTTCAAGACCAGCCTGAATGTATGATGGGACTTTGTCTCACAAGGAAATACGGGGAGGGGCAAGAGTTCAATGCCAACTCCCAACACTGTGGGAGGAGACCTTGTCTCATAAATGGTAATCACAAAAAAGAACATTGGGTTATTTTTCAGCAATTCTGTGAAAATGTTGATGGTACTTCTCAAATTGAGCATTTGCATCCTCAAGAAGAAAAAGGGTGGCATTCGTAGATGTATGATTATAGCATCTTAGGCGGTAGAGCAGAGTGAAAGAGCCGTGTAACTGGGTGGTCTGGTGGCATGCACCTCTCATCCTAGCACTCGGGACGGAGGCAGAGGCAGGCAGGTCTCTGAGTTCAAAGCCATTCTGGTCTGCCTGTTCAGTTCCAGTATAGCCAGGACTACGTAGACAGATCCTGTCTCTCTTCAAAGAATAATCTAACTGGGATGTACTATTAATCTGGTTTTGTGGTTCTTGCAGCTTTGCGAGATTCATTAGACAGTTAATGTCATCCAGGGGTCTAAGTGGTGTGTTCCGGGCTGAAGTCGACAGTGGTTAGTATCAGTCTGTCTTGTGGATGTTAGAACTGAACCAGCGTTGCCGCTGCTGCAGACCCCTCAGCCTCTGGTTGGCTCCGGGTGTGATTCTAACCACATAACATCCTGCAGTTGGAGCATGGCTTCTGTACCTAATGAAGAAATAGTTCAGCTCTTCTGAGATGAGCAGAGCAGCAGAGTCTGTGGAGACTGCCCCTCTTCTGAAATATACTGTTCAGGGACACAAGTGATCAAAACTAAAACCACCCTGTTTCTGGAAGTATTCTGTCATCTAGATTGCATAGCAGAGGACTGTAGAGATACTTCTATGATGCTTTAGGTGACTTTCTTTCCCATGTAGTGCATGACTAGTAAAGCTAGCCAGGAGAAAAACACAAGAAAGATAGGAATTCAGCCATGCCTGCTGCAACCTGAACACAAGTGGTTTGTAATCTGTAATGCTCCTTTTTAAAGCAACAGTCACACCAGGAGACACAGTCTTCTCTCCCACTTCCTTCTTCCCCACAACACACCTTTGTGGCTCACACTGTGTCTGTATTTTCTTAGATTAAAATAGCAGGGGGCTGCTTGTAGTGACCCCTGGATTTCACCAGGCTTCTTGCCCCTATCCCTTCCTTCCACATCCCTTGCCTCCTGGAAGAGAACTGTTTGGCGTTTGATGGAATTTGTGGATACTGAGTGCTTGTTTCCGCTGTGGTTCAGTTGTTTATGTGAAGCAGCTAAGTTCCAAGTTCTTCCTAAGCATAGACACCTGTTCAGGACTGTTCCCTGTTCTCAGAGCTCTGTCTGGTTTTAAGAGGAAGACAGTGGACGATAAACTTGGAAGAACTTACCCTAGACTTCGTTGAGAAGATGGGCCAAAAGAGCTTTCTGGAGATAACCTAAAGAAAACCTCAAGACTGAGGCAGGAGGTTCTAGAGTATGAGTCCAGTCTATGTTAATTAGAGCCCCGGTCTCAAACCAAGAGAACGCAATCCAAGAAGAATGGAGGAGGGTAAGGAACAACCACAGAGCTATTGAATGGAGGCAAAAACGTGGGCATGTGTGATGCCAGCAGGGAAGGTGGAACTGGACGGTCAAAGGTCAAGGCTTGACCAGGTTTGCTGGTTAAGAAGCACTGGCTGCCCTTCTAGAAGACCCAGGTTCAATTCCCAACACCTACATGGCAGCTAACAATCATCTCTTAACAAGTTCCAGGGGATCCAATGTCCTCTTCTGATCTCTGGACATAATGAACAGATACACATGAAATGTAGGCAAAAACACCCATAGACATTTTCTTAAAAATTAAGTATTGTGTGACAAAACTTTTTATGAGGAGATGCAACACACATTTATATACCCCAGACAGGAATTTCACAACAGACCCAAATAAGGATACCACTGAAGTCTAAACTTGGCAAACTGATGAATTCTATTGGAGTTACTTATAGGAGCAGAAAGGACTCAAAGCATCACCAAAGCCCACTGCAACATGGCTAACAGCTCAGAGAAGCTGGGGAGCCTACGAAACAGGTTGGAGAGTATTCTTACCAGGTCGGTAAGTTAGTTGGTCTCATTTAGTCTAAACCTCTTCCAGGCAGGTGATGGTCTAATCTAGGAGTCTTCTTTGCAGTTCAGTTTCCTTCCATCTGAGAGGCTCTCAGCTTTTATTATTAATTCTGGCAGAGAGAGGCCTAGTGAATCTAGTCAGTTTCAGGAATCTCCTGAAACTATTTTAAGTTGTTTACCTTCATGTATAAGGAGCTTCCTTGTAGGGTGCAATGTTTCAATCTAGATCAAATTTCCACTACAAAAAAATCAGATCACATTTGGCTATGTAGCAAGGAAACTGAAAAAGTAATACACACTCCTTAAATTTCTGGCATTCTGACATAGTGGGCATTCTGGAAGAACACTAGTGTGTCTGAAGTAGTGGGTAGGGGACAGTAGTAAGATAATAGCCAGCGTGTTAAGAAGAACATGAAATATCTTTTATGCCATTTTAAGAATTGCACTACCTGGAGCTGGGCATGGTGGTACACTTTTAATCCCAGCCCTCTGGAGGCAGAGGCAGGTGGATCTCTGAGTTTGAGGCCAGCCTGGTCTACAGAGTGCATTTCAAAGCAACCAGAGCTACATAGTGAGACCCTGTCCCCAAAAAAAGAAAAGAAAAAAAGAACTGCACTGCTTGGTTATATACACTAGCAGGAAATGCTGAAGAGGCATAGGTGGAAGGATCATGACTTCGAGGCTAGCCCAGGCTATACCATGGAGTCAGTAAGATGGCTCAGTGGGTAAGGTACTTGCCACCAAACCTGATGTTCAACCCCTGAAATACACACGGTTGAAGGGGAGAAGTAACTCCCGAAAGTTACCCACTGACCTCATGTGCCCAGCCATGCCCATCTGCCAACATGTTTTTGTTTTTTTAGAAAAAGGATTGAATTGGGGCTGGAGATGTAGCTCAGTTGGTACTTCTTGCCTAGCACACACACACACACACACACACACACACACACACACACACACACAC
>JANHMN010000024.1:5179390-5190149 GCA_030674055.1 Rhabdomys pumilio | reverse complement strand
ACACACACACACACACACACACACACACACACACACACACACACACAGCCTTGGGCTCCATTCCCTGAATTGCATAAACTAGGACTGTGGTCCATGGTCTGTAATGCCTGCACTTGAGAGGTAGAGCGATCCGAAGTTTAAAGTTCTGCTTGGCTACCTACGAAGTCTGAGACCAACCTCAAAACATTGACTGACTTCAGCCCGGTGGGTGGCACTGGGTGGGTGGCACTCATAAGCCCATGGCTCAAGGCTGAGGCAGAAAGATCAAGAGCTTAGGTTACCCACTGGCTCAAGTCAGTTTGAGCTATATGGTGAGACCCTTTCCCAAGAGAGAGAGATAGAGAGAAACTGTTGGGATAAGAATGTAGCTTAGTGACAGTGCCTGCCTACCAAACAGCCCTGAATTTGATCCCTAACCAGAAAAAGAAATCCCAGTATTTGAAGAACAGTAAAGACAAGATTATTAGAAAAGAGATTTTAACAAACTGGAATGGTGGTGCATGCCTCTTGGGAAACAGACACAAGTAGACCTCCCTGTGTTAAAGGCAGTCCTGGTCTATAAGTTAAATTCCAGGACAGCCTGGGCTACATAGTGAGGCCCTGGTTTTGTTTGTTTGGGTGTTGTTGTTGTTGTTTGGGGTTTTTTGATTTTTGTTTTTTTTTATTTAAAAAAAAAAAAGTAACAAGCAACACTATGAGCAGGCAATTCCAGTTCTCTATGGCAAAAGCTAGGCTAGTAGGATAGACAGCATAGGGTGTGTGTTCTGCATCTCCCAGTCTGTAAAGAGAAAACATGAGGCGAGGGACAGTAGCTTCTGCAGCCCACACCAGTTACGTCAGCAATGGTCGCTCAGCTGCTTCTGAAAAAACAACGTCAGTAAACAGCACAGGCTTTTTTTTTTTTAGTTGCCTTTTTTTTTTTTTTTTTTTGGTAGACTTTTAATTTTCTTTTATGTATAGGAATGTTTTGCCTTCACGTACTTATGTGCACCAGATGTGTGCCCAGTGTTCAAGGAGGTCCAAAAAGAGCATCAGATCTCCTGGAATTAGGGTTACAGATGGCTGGAGCCACCATGCTTGTACTGGGAACCAAACCCCCTACGTCCCCTAGGAATCAGCGAGTGACCTTAACTGCTGAGCCATTTCTCCATCCTCCGAATCTTTCATTATTTCACGTATGTGAGCACACTGTCGCTGTCTTCAGACACACCAGAAGAGGGTATTAGATCCTTTTACAGACGGTTGTGAGCCTCCATGTCGTTGCTGGGAATTGAACTCGGGACCTCTGTGCAGTCTGTGCAGCAGTCTGTGCGCTTAACCACTGAGCCATCTCCCCAGCCCATCTTTCATTATTTTAAGACTAATATGAAGCTAGGCATGGTGCTGCACACATGGAATTCCAGCTAGGAAATGAGACTGCTAGGAAAGCAAAGGTTGGGTTGTAGCTCAGTAAGAAAGAGCCCGCCTAGTATGAACCAGGTCCTCGGTTTGATCTCCAGCATTCTCTAAAGAGACAGGAGGGAGGGAGGGAGGGGGGGAGGGAGGGAGGGGGGGGGGGGGGGGGGGAGGGAGGTGTGAAGCTTTCTGTGCTGTGTATTCTCTACTTTGTGATATCTTTACTGTTTTCTTTGGGTCGCAGACTGTTCTCACTTGGTCATCTCTTACATACCTAAGAGATACATACCATACATCATCTTCTGTGTGTCCCTCACTCAATACTCAATACTCGTCGTCAGTTTGTTATTGTTTGGGGTTTTCTTTTCTTTTGTGGATGCTATTTTGTTTGTTAGATTATAGTCTCACTGTGTAGCCCGGGCTGGCGTGGAGCTCACAGTGATCCACTTCCCTCTGCCTCCCTCTGTGCTGGGATTAAAGGCGTGTGCCACCACTGCCCAGCTGAGTGTTTATGTCTTTAAAGCACTTGCATTGGCCATCTAGGTTAGCCCTCCACTTTCTCTAAGGCACATTACACACAGGATTCACCCACCAACAGGTCTCGTGCTGAGCAGGAGAAACAGTGGGGACTGGCCAAGTCCGTGGGTAGTAAGTGGTGGACGGAGCACAGGCGGGTCCGTGCAGCGGTGCTGCTGTGGTCCGTATTCCCACGGAGCATCCCGGACTGCGTTCTCACAGTCTCAGTTCTGTTTGGTTCTACTCTCAAACTATGCTAAGGTTTATTTTCCCTTATGACTTCCTAATCCTAAATACTGCCGAGCTTGGTGGAACCTCTCATTCCCTAATTAGTTTGCTTTTTACTTCTCCCAGGATTGTGATCACTCTTGTGATGAGTATCAACACAGTCTACCAGGGATACTTTACAGGGCGCTTACCTGAGCCTGGAAACCCACCCAAAAGGCTCCCGTACTCATTAGAACTCTCCATGCGTGGGCCCCTCACCATCCAGCTGTGACCTGGTCTTAATCTTTGACTACCAAATATTCTTTAGCCCCGCAGTTTCTAATCAGTTCTCATAAAAATCAGCTTTGAAATATCAGGTCACGTGACAGTCTACTACTCCTCTGGTTGCCTACCAATCAATCACCAGGCCACACGTCCTTTTATCTCTTGGCCATTTTGTCTCCTAGTTCGCTGTCACTCTCTAACGCAGGGGTCCTCAACCTTCTAACATTGCGACCCTTGGTACATACAGTTGCGCATGTGGTGACCCACAACCATAAAGTTATCCTGTGGCTTCTTCATAACTATAACTTTGCTTCTGGTTTGAATCGCAATGTAGTAAATAGGATGGTGACAGAGAATATCTGAGATGTGACCCTGGGGGGGGGGGGTCAAGACCCTCAGGTTGAGAACCACTGCAATAGCCCACCTCCACGACGTACATGCTGGTCTCTGATTGCCAGAAATAGAGCATCACTGCCCCTAAGGATCTCTTTTGTTTTGTTTTGTTTTGTTTTGTTTTGTTTTGTTTTGTTTTGTTTTGTTTTTCAAGACAGGGTTTCTCTGTGTAGAAGTCCCAGGCTGTCCTGGAACTCACTCTGTAGACCAGGCTGGCCTCGAACTCAGAAATCCACCTGCCTCTGCCCCCCAAGTGCTGACCCAAGTATCTTTTTAAAAATTATTTATTTTGTATGTGTATGGAACACTTGTAGTGTCCCGAGGACAACATGTGGGAGTTGATTCTTTCATCAAACTCGGGTCCTCAGGCTTCTAGGCAAGCACCATTACCTGATAAGCCATCTCTCCAGCCCCCACCAGGGGTCTTAGAAATGTAAGTTTCCAGGCCCTGTCTCAGTTCTTCTCCAAACTCCCAAGCACCAGCCTACCTTTCTTTAGCACTGCTTCCTGTGTCCTTCTGAAACAAGCATCTCTTTCTAACCGCCCACCAGCCCATGCTCCGAAATGTGCATCTACGCTTATTCGAACACACTTTAACCATGAGCAAGCCGGTCCTCATAACCTTGACTCTCCCCCACTCCCCAAACTCATTGGAAGCCTCTAGCGTATGCTTGGCATCCTTCAACTTCCTTGCCTCTCACCATGGATTTGCCAAAACCACATCCTTGGCTTACTCTAAGTACTCTGTGCTTCACCCAGCTAAGTGGAGCTGGAGAAAGCAACTGAGAAGACTAGCTTCCTTTTATACGCACGGTCAGAACCTTAAGACGGCACTTCATAAGACCTGCCAATCATATCGTAGTTTTTTTTTTTCCTTAGGCCATGATTTATCTCTATCAACAGATGATCTTGCTTCCCACTCGACTAAGAAAATGTAAGCAGTTGGAGCGCTTCCACTTCGGAGACATCATCTACACACCTACCCTGTTTGCACCCATGTAAATATAGATGCAGGAGTGACTCAGCTGGCACCCGCTCGGGAGCAGTCTCAGCCTGCAGGCCTTCAGGAAGTGAGTCCCCCAGGCCAGCATCTCCCTCTGTGGCAGGCTGCCACCAAAGCCTGCTGTTTATCAGCCCGGCACCAAACACGGCAAGTGGTACACTTTGCCTGAACTAGGTGCTGCAGATTGCAAGCTCCAAGCACACAGAGCTCACTTGTACAAATTGGGATGGGGAGAGTCAGCTTATCTATTCAGGATCCATGTTTTATGAAAGCTTCTCCTGTTGCCTCTGGTCCTGGTCTCTTCTACTTGGAAGCATCTCTGTTCCCCTTTCTTCAGCTCATCACCTCTTTTGAGCAGTCTCTTCCAATTTCTCCAAACTGTCCTCCTCGCCTCTCATGGATGGCTATACAGCACACATCCTTGTACTCTGGTGCTACATTTACCTTTGCTCCCTCACTACGCTGCAAGATGCTTAAGGAAAGGTATCGTATCTAAGTCACCTTTGCAGTCTTAGCCTATCACATTATCTGGCTTATATAGTAGGGCTTCAAAATATGAGAAAAGCAGACTCCACTTGCTTGTGTTTGGTCCCGGGCTAATAAACAGCAGGCTTTGGTGGCAGTCTGCCACAGAGGGAGATGCTGGCCTGGGAGACTCACTTCCTGAAGGCCTGCAGGCTGAGACTGCTCCCGAGCTGTGCAAGCAGAGCCAGAGCGGGTGCCAGCTGAGTCACTCCTGCATCTCAACCTCCTGCGCTCAAACAGATTTGGATCCTGATTCATTGTGTTGCTGGCTGGCTGTTGGAGCAGAGACGCTTGTGCCTGAGGCTGGGGAAGGAAGAGACAAGGAGGTGGGCAGCTGAAGAGCCTTTACGGGGACTTACGCAATAGACTCCTGAAAATCCCTGGAATGCTTCAGAAACGTCCCATCTGAACTCTCTCTCTCTGCCAAGCCTACATTTCAGGGTACATCCTCTGTGCAGCTGAAAGAACATCATAAACAGCATGCTTTTCCTTACAGAGGTTTCAACATGCACCTCGTAGATGGGCTTTGATAAGAATTAATATCCTGGGCTGCTTGCATGAAACAAAAAAGGTTATCTTCAAAAACTTCAATTCCAGTGTTGGCAAATGTAAAAGCAATTAAAACACTGTTGTGTGGTTTAGAATTATAGCTTGCATGTTAAAATAGATACCATTTCCCCTAAGGACAGCCAGCGTTTTTACCCTGATGTCATCTCACTCTGGGTCTCAAGAGGGTAGGGAACTCAATAGGACAAGTTATGGAAGCCAAGTTTGAGAGCACACACCTCTAATGCCAGGAATGACTCCAAAAGCAGAGTCAGGATTGCTGTAAGTTCAGCTCCAGCCAATCACCACAGTGTGTTCCAGGCCAGCAGGGCTGCATGGTAAGACCTTGTCTCGTAAACAAGGGTTCTTCAACACCATCAAGATGAACACCATGGAAGGGTAGCCACCAAGTCTAGGGACACTCGGAGTCGGAGTCGTGGGGAGAAAATGAAAAGCACCATTGACCAAGCAGACAGGAGAGTGGGGCTCCCTCACTGCCTTACCCTGAACCTCATTACAGCTTTGTCTTCTTAGTGCTCTATCTCTCTCTCTCTCTCTCTCTCTCTCTCTCTCTCTCCCTCTCTCTCTCTTTTTTTGCTTTTTTTTTTTTTTTTGAGACAGGATCTCACTATGTATCACTGGTAACTCACTAAGCAGATCAGGCTGTCTTAGAACTCACAGAAATCCTCCTGCCTCTGCTTATGTGCAGCAGCAGATCTGGCAGCAAAATGATTTTCAGTTCTTGGATCCAAATTTCACCCCCACTGCCCCGGAGGTAAATTCTGAAGCCAAATGGACCTGGATTTGGGGCCTTGAGCTTGCTTGCTCAACCATAACCATTCGGCCCAACTGCATCCTCCCCCCACCCAACAGCCTTCCCAGGAGCAAGAGCCTCCAAGAGCCGAGTTGTAAATCCCTCAGAAGCTCTTGTGGGTAAAGCCAAAGGACACAAACCAACAAGAAAATCCTTTCTCCCACTTAAAAAGTGGTCATCTCCCATGTTAAGACAAGGGAGTCACATGTCTTCCTTGCCTGACATCTCTGGCCACCTTCTCTCCTCTCCGGGCAGTGGTTACTCCGCTGAGAAGGACTGGAGTGAGGAAGGAGATGTCTTCTTTTCACATCTGGACTCCAGCCCACTGAGAGGATGCTCTACTTCAGGTTAAGCTAGAGCAAGCCATGGCACACAACGTGTCATGTCAGCCCTGTGTCAGAGCCCTGGCTAGCACAGTTTCCTGGGCTCCTAAACAACTGGATGGACTCTATGTTAGTAGAGAGAGCTCTAACCAGAGAAAAGAGTGAGGGAAAGGGAAGAAGACCTGACCCTCAATAGTTTAGAAGTCCAAATAACCCATGATGATTTAATGACCTCCTTTCTGCTCATGTTTCAAAATAAATTCTCCTTTGTTAATTTGCTTGTCTGTTTGTTCTGAGGGTCTCCTGTGTAGCCCTGGCTGGTCTGGAACTTGCTATGTAGACCAGGCTGGCCTTGAAGTCACAAAGATCTGCCTGCTTCTTAGTGCTGGGATTAAAAGTGTATAACATCATGCCTGCTGACTCTGTCATTGTTTTTTTTTTTAAGTTTTATTTATTTATTTATTTATTTATTTATTTATTTACTTGCTTGCTTTTGTTTTTCCAGATAGAGTTTCTCTGGGTAGCCCTGGCTATCCTGGAACTCGATCAGTAGACCAGGCTGGCCTCGAACTTAACAGATATCCACCTGCCTCGGCCTCTCTAGTGCTGGGATCAAAGAAAGGTGTGCACTGCCACCGCCTGGCCTAATTTTTAGCTTTAATTTTTTTTATATATATTTAGTTAGTTACCACATATGTATGGATGTGTTTTTTGAGTGTGTGGGTATGAGCACCTGTGGGCATTTGAAGGACCCAGAAGAAGACACTGGAGTCCAGTTCTATCTCTGCTCACTTATTCCCTCCAGATAGGTTCTCTCACTGTCCCTGGAGCTAGCTTGGCAGCTAGCAGGTTCCAGCCATCCTCCTGTCTCTGACCCTGGCTCTATACTTTCTTCTCCCAGATTGCGGTTACAGATACACGAGAGCATGTCCAGCTTTGTACGGGTTCTGGCTATTTTAACTCGTGTCTTTATGCTTGCATAGTCACCCACAGCCTGTCAGTTTAGATTTTTTTTTTTTAAGAAAAAAAAAGTATTTCTCAGGGGTTTCACTCTGTACCTCAAGTTACAGCTTTCTATATAGATCAAACTGGCCCCCAGTTTACAGTGATTCTCCTGCCTCTGCTTCACAGGTGCTGAGTTTCCACACACAGTCAGCTTTTTTGTTGTCATTTGTCTTAGTGAGGGTTTCTATTACCACAACCAAAAGCAAGTTGGGGAGAAAAGGGCTTATTGAGCTTATATTCCCAGATCACAGTCCATCACCTGAGGAAGTCAGGACAGGAACTCATGCAGGGCAGGAACCTGGAGACAGGACCTGACACAGAAGTCATAGAGGGCTGTTACTTACAGGCTTGCTCAGCATGGCTAGCTCAGTCTGGGTCCTATGAGGCATTTTTCTAAGTGAGGTTCCCTCCTATCGGATAACTCCAGATTGTGTCAAGCTGACATAAGACACACATAAGTGCATCGTTGTCTAGAGATGCGGTACTCAGTGTGTACCCATGATGGCCCCACAGCAATCCTCCTCTCTCAGACTCAGAGATTACAGAAACAGGCCGTCATCCCTAGTGAAGTCTTAGAGAGAGGGAGACAGCTCAGTCAGTGAAGTGGTAAGCTGAAGCTAAAATACTCAAAAGCCAGGATGCTAGGGGTGGTGACGCACTTTGAGATCTTTGATCTCAGTACTGGAGAGACTGAGGCAGGCAGATCTCTGTGAATTTCAGGCCAGCCTCATCCTCATAAGAGTTTCAGGTCAGCTAGGGCTACATAGACCTTGTCTCATAAGACAAACAAACAAACAAATAACAATAAAAACCACGACAATTTATAATCCCGGCACTGGAAAGACAGAGACAGGCAGACCCCTGAGGCTCTCTGGCCAGCCAACCTAGTCTACTTGGTTAGGTCAAGACCAGTTAGAGAGTTTGTCTCAAACTTTAGCAGCTATTTCTTATGACTTTGTTTATCTGTTTTGTATTGTCATCTCCCGAAAGAAGAGTAGTGGGTATGTTTTGTTCAATTGCCTACTCCTGAATCTGTAAATTAAATTATTTTGAGCTGACACATAAAAATAGTTATCTATGAAGTACCATGTGATAGTTAACTATGCGCATACACTCACTATGTAGAGGCACCATGTGATAGTTAAATACATGTGCCCACTATGCAGAGGCAGTAACATTTTATTTTATGTGTTTGGGTGTCTTGCCTGCGTGCATCTCTATACATCACGTGCACAATTGGTACCAGCAGAGGCCAGCAGAGGGTTGTGGATCTCCTGGAGCTAGCGTTATGGGTGGTTGTGAGCTTCTGTGTGGGTGCAGGGGCTCAAACTCCAGTTCTCTGGAAAACAAAGGCTCTTAACCATGGAACCAACTCTCCATCCAGGCAACAATGTTTTGTTAGTTGGTTGGTTTTTCGAGACAGAGTTTCTCTGTGTACCAGCCCTGGCTGTTGTGGAATTTACTCTGTAAACCACCCTCAAACTCACAGAGATCCACTTGCCTCTACCTCCTGAGTACTGGGATTCAAGGCATGGGCCACTACCCCTTGACTGAATGTTTTTAAAGCATGCATTATGCTATATATATATTCCAGAACATGTCAAGGGGCTGGGAATGTAGCCTTTTGAGAATGTGGGGATGGTAGTGTTGGCCCTTGGTACTATTTTTAGTTAAGCAACGAAACCATGCCAAAATACCTTTACCCAACTGGTCTTGAGAGTGGTGGCTTTTGGGGAATCTTTCGGGCCAGTTATGGTTGCTGGGAAAAAGCCAAGCAAATCCTTGTTCAATGGTCTTCTTAAATGACAGATTTCTAGTCACTGAGTACTGACACTGTTCTTTATGGACTACATCTTAGAACCCCAGAACTGGCAGCTACTAATGCCTCTAAGAATGTCTGTCAACCAACACGTTGTCCCCCTAGCTAAGGGACAGCTTCCTGGAATTAAAGACGGCAGAACCTAGGTTATAATTAACTCAGACTTCCTTCTCCTCTTGTACCTTGGCCATGACCTTAATCTTCACCTAGATTTTCCATCCCATCTACGGATACAAATGTGTTCTGAATCAGATCGACTGAACTGTGGTCCTGGTAGCCTTAGGAAGTTGACTGGGTGGCTGCAGGGAATCTTAGACCACACATTTAGACTTATTCATGACTTACAGAAGCAGACATCTTGTTTAGTGATCATGTCGTAGGGTAGTTCAAAACTCCAGCTCCAGGGGCATCTGACGGCTCCGGCCTATGTGACCACCCCTCTCATGTGCACACAAAGACACATCCATGACTGAATAAATATTTAAAGATAAAGGGAACTGTGACTGAGGAGACCGTGTAGGGTGGGGCATTAGATAAGTAAGTAACAGTAGACCACACTGACTGTCATTTCAATCTGACTTTAAATCCATCCAGCTGGAAAGTCTTCATTTCCCAAGCCATTCACATTTTTTGTCCTCCCTGCTCATTTTATCCCCTCCCCCCCCACTTTATTTTAAACTCGTATTAAAAACAAAGCAAACATTGCTTGGTAAGGATAAGTGGACTTTTTTCAAGGTAATTTCTTGCACACAGTTCCTGGAACCACATCAATGACAAGACAAAGGAAGAATGAACAGGGAGGATAAAGCTGTGAATGGCTTTAGAAATGAGCAATTTCCAGCTGAGCGGGGTTTAAAGTCAGATGTAAATGATGGTCAGGTCAGCGAGCCTACTGCTGCTCACTGAAAGCACTATGAGATCTCCTCAGTCACCGAAACTTTATTTTTAAATACTATTTAATTGTGTGTGTGTGTGTGTGTGTGTGTGTGTGTGTGTGTGTGTGTGTATGTGTATGTGTATGTGTGTGCGCACGGGCATCAGATCCCCCTAGAGCTGGAGCTCTAGACAGTTTTGAGTGCTGGGAACTGAGTCCAGGTCCTCTGCAAGAATAAGACGTACAATGAACTGCAGAGTCAGTCATCTCTTCAGCCTCAGACCTCAATGAAGGAGCTGAAGTCATTATCAGATTAAAAAACAGAAAGAATAATTGTGGTCTGTTATTTATTTTTAGTGTATGTGTGTGGACATTTTGCTTACATGTATGTCTGTGTACCACATGTGTGCCCAGTGCCTACTAAGGCTTGGATTCCCTGGAACTGGAGTTACAGACAGTTGTCAGATTCCACTTGGGTGCTGGGAATCGAACCCAAGTTACGGAAGAGCTCTCAGCCTCGCGGCCATTTCTCCAGCCGCTGTTGATTTAGTTATTGAGACAGGGTTTCCGTGTAACCCAGCCTGACTTAGAACTTACTATGTAGTCAAGGCTGGCCTTAAACTTCCTACCCTGCTCCCACTTCTAAGAGCCAGGATTACAGGTGAGTGCCAGCCTGCCTGGCCAGAAAGAAGAAAAAGAAACAGCTCACCCATTGCTGGACAGAGAGAAACAGATACTTGTCAGCACAATCTCCCCAGTTTCCTCCCTAAAACCAGAGTTGATTGGCTCCTGCCACACCCTCCCTCCCACCTTGCCCCCACTTTCTTCTTTTTCACTTAGGAAATACATTCCAAAACCATCCTTCTACATTTTCACGTAAGTCTCCTCCTGTCTGGCCATGCATTCTCTCTTTCTAGTCACCCACCATTTCATTTGTCCACTCACTTAATGATTAGCAGAATTATTATATGTCTGCTATATATTAGGATAATTGCTTGGGATTCTGAAGTGTGTGTGTGTGTGTGTGTGTGTGTGTGTGTGTGTGTGTGTGTGT
>JANHMN010000024.1:5146924-5179380 GCA_030674055.1 Rhabdomys pumilio | reverse complement strand
GTGTGTGTGTGTGTGTGTGTGTGTGTGTGTGTGTGTGTGTGTGTGTAGTATGAACACAAAGACCAGAGAAGAACAGCAGCAGCTGTCCTGCTTTCTCACTCTCCAGCTTCTTCTCTTGAGACAGGGTCTCAATTTGGAGCTAGGATAGCAGCCAGCAAGCCCCAGTGATCCAGGTATTTCAGCCCCCGACTGGGGCTGGGTTTGCAGGCCTATATGTAGCCACATTCAGCTTTTAATATAGATGCTGGAGAATCTAACTCAGATCCTCACGCTTGCTCAGCAAGTGCTCTTACCCCCTGAGCCATCTCCACACCCCTTTTTGTGAAGGATTTTAAAATGTTACTTATTGTTGTTGGGAGCAGGGTGCACACACACAGACCTTGATGTGGGGCGGCACAGAGGACAGCTTTCGGATGTTGATTCTCTCCTTGTATGGTGCATTCTGGGGCTGAGACTCAGTAGTTTATTTAGTGCTGCACGGCAAATGCATTTACCACTGAGATATCTTGCCAGCCTTCGTTCTGGAGTTTTATAAGACTTACTACCTAGCATGCATGCCTAGATGCATGCCTGTAATCCTAGTACTTGGGGCTAAGGCAGGAGGATTGCTGTGAGTTCATGGTCAGTCTGGGTTATGGAATGAGTTCTAAGCCAGTCAGGGAAACCTACAGTGTAAGATTCTGTGTCAAAGAACCGAAATAAATTTTAAAAATAAAGGAAAAGCATGGTCCCTGGATGGTTGCCAGATGGTTTTCCGTCTGCCAGGAATTGAACCTAGGGCCTCATGTTCTCCTGTCAAGTGCTCTGTTACTGAGCTATGCCTCCCAGTGATAGCTGAACAATGTCTAAAACTGTACTCTGTGCAGCCCCGAGTCCAGGCATCTATTACACTGGGGTGGAGGTACAGCAATGGTTAGATGCCACAAAGCAGGCGACAATGCCTTAACTGTGTCATTAGATGCGAGGGCTTCCTCCATCTCTGTCAAGGGAAGGCTAACTTCTTTCCTTTTGTATGACACAGCTCCATGTTTCCTATTTCTATGGGGCTTACAGTCCAGCAGAAGAGATAGCAAGATAAAGTCACAAGCCACACAAAGTGCAAGCTATGGTGAGGGAATCAACAGCGGGCATCTTGCATTGCATGTGAGGGAGGGACGAACACCCAGGAGAGGCTGAGGAAGGCTGGGTGTAGACGATGAGCTAGAAGTCATCAAGGGGATGAGAAGGGGAAATGAACACATTGGACAGCGGGGATGGGCACCGGAGCAGGGTAGGATGGGAGAATCCGAGCAGCAAGGCAGGGAGGACCACAGGGATGGATGTATCTCGGAGACAAAGGGCAAAGGAGCCTTACGTTAAATATTGAAGCATTCTGAAGATGCTTAGGGAGAGTAAAGTGTTTTAAAGAGGCAAGAACTGCAGTCAGATTTTCATCTTGGGAAACTCAATGTCAAAACACAATACTGAGGAAGGACAATGGTAGTTCATGGCGGGGTGCTTAGGAAAGGGAGCACCAGAGACAGACCAGAGCCAAGAGGCACTCAGTTTAGGAACGTCCTAGAGAAGGTGCTCCACAAAGTACTGGGTAGGTGTGTCTGAAACTCAGAATGGTGGTTAGGGCTGCCATCTCATTTCGGGGAGTGGGTGGGACTGCTTAGGAGGAAATCCCAAGCCAAGTGAGTACAGGGCTTGTTTCTTGCTGTAGTCCCAGCACCTAAAGGCTTCCTGGCAGTAGAAAGCATTTGAGATTTGAATAAATGACTAAGATAATGAAAACAGAGGCAGTCTAAGAGCACGGCTCCGAGAAACCACCATTTAGAGATGCAAAGAGGCTAGTGCAAAGATTTCATATGGTTAGGGAAGTGAGGGCTGAATCTGATCTCCAGGACCCATATGGTGGAATGAATTCCCACAGGTTATCCTCTGACCAATACACACGCGCGCGCGCGCGCGCACGCACACACACACACACACACACACACACACACACACACACGCGCGCACACGCACTAAATATGCAATTAAAAATAAAGAAAGGAAAATCACTGTTGTTTGGGCTGGCCATGGTAGGTTACATCTATAATCTTGGGAAGCTGAGACAAAGAGACCATGAATCCAAGGATATTGTTGGCTACGTAGCAAGTACCAAGTCATCCAAGGCTCTGAGACCCCCTTCTCTAAAGACCAAGGTAAATACAATAATACAACAGAAAAGAACCCCTGGTGTCTGGTGGCCATAGTCTCAGTAGCAGTGGCAGTGGCTGTGGTGGGAGGATTTGGAAGGCTGTGGGAGAGCAGGCTGGGAAGTACAGCTCTCTGGTTCCAGGAACTTGACCCTGTCTTCATCGTCCCTCTTTGTTTTTGTTTCCTGTTTGTTTTCTTTGATTTTGAGACAGAGTCTTGCTCTGTAGCTCAAGCTGGCTTTGAACTCATTATATAACTTTTCCTGGTCTCAAATTCCTGATCCTCCTGCCTGTCTTTCCAGCACTGGTATTACAGATGGGTTATCATGTCTGGTCTTTGTCTTTTCTTCAGTTTTTTTTTCCCTCAAGTTAGGAGATAGGCTCAATCCTCTTGTCTTTAAAGTCCTGTTTTAAATAAATAAATAAAATGTTCTCTTCATTCTCATACCAATGGCCTGTCTTTTCTCTCTGCCAGTAAATGATAGTGTTGTAAAGATATCATAAATCTATTGATATTTTCTTCTTACCTGTTCTCCTGTTTTCTGATTTAGGCAGCCTAGTAATCTTAATATCTCTCTCTCTCTCTCTCTCTCTCTCTCTCTCTCTCTCTGTCACACACACACACACACACACACACACACACACACACACACGTCAATTTATTTGCTTTTTAAAGATGCTTGGGCCTTGGTATTTATTTTGTGTATAGGCGCGTTTTGCCTGTATGTGTGTATATGGACCATATGGATGCCTGTTGCCCAAGAAGGCCAGAAGCAGGAATTAGATTCCCAGAACCTTGAGTTACAGACAGTTGTGGGCAGCTCTGCTGGGATCCGAACCCAGATCCTCTGTAAGAGCAGCAAGTGCTCTTAACCACTGAGCCATCCCTCCAGCCCACACTCATTTTGTTATTGGTTCACCTCTGCTTCTACTCTTCCTCTCAGTCTCTATATTTAGTACTTTAGCAAGACTTACTCTAGCTTCAAGTGTCTCGTGCATCTGGGCTGGTGAGATAGCTCAGAGGTAAAGGCGCTCGATGTTTTGCCTGATGGCCTGGAATGTAAACCCTGTGGTGGCAAAAAAGCACTGAGTCCTCAAAGTTGTCCGCTGACACATGTATGCACATGGTGTGGCATGAGCATACATGGATAAATAAATAAATAAATAAATAAATAAATAAATTTTTTAAATGAACAAGATAGGGATGGAGAACTAGTTCTGTGTTTTTGTTTTTGCTTTGTGGTTTTGTGCCTTGAAGTATTTAGTGTTCTTAAAGATGTAAGGAGTCATATCCAGGGCCTGACACACGTTAGGCAAATACTTTACCACTAAGCCACACCCATCCCCTTTTTTGATTCTTTTTATTGTTTTTAGATTTTGTGTGTTGCATGTGTGTCTTGTTGTTTGCATGCGGATGCAGGTGTGTACATGACCTCACAGGCATGTGGAATCCGAAGGACAATCAGGTGCACTTTCTTACACGCCATCTACAGCCCCCAAGTGGGTGCCCTTTCTTAGGTACCATCTATTTTTCCCTCCTCCTCCCCACAGGTTTCACTCATCTGGAACTTGACACTTAGCCTGTGTAGCCAGTGAGCCCCAGGTATCAGCTTATCTCCACTTCTAGGTGCTAGCATCAGAAGTAGGCAGCCTAGCTCTAGAGATTACACTTAAGTCCTTGTAGCTTATGTGACAAGCCCTTTACTTGTACCTCAGTTTCTCCGGGGTTTTTTTGGGGGGAGGAGGCTGTTCTTAGAGACAGGATCTTATTATATAACCTCAGGCCATCTGAAACTGAATATGCAGAACAGAGCTGTGTAACGGTTTCCTCCGAGATTGAAACATTCCATCCTACAGGAAAGCTCTTTAAAGAGGTGAACAACTTAAAATAACTTCAGGAAGTTCCTGAAACTGACCAGATTCACTAAGTCTGGTCCTGCCAGAGTAAGCTATAAGAGCCGAGAGAGTCTGTCTGACATGAAGCTGAGCTTCAAAGAAGTCTCTCAGATAAACTGAGCTGCAAAGAAGACTCTGAGACCAGACCAACTACCCAGAAGAAGCAGCAACCAGCTGAGCTGTCTGGAAGAGGTGAAGACCATCAGAGGCACCTAGAAAGAACACCCTCTAACCTGTTGAGCTGCCTGTAGGTTGTGGGTGTGCACCAGCCAGGCTTCCAGCTTTTGATAACTGTCACCTATGCTTCAGCAGGCTTTGGTGATGCAGCTGTCTGTTGAGGCTTGGTCTTTCGCTATGTATTGAAATACTAAACACTGGGCCTCCAGGCCTGGTTGTCCTCAGTGAATAAAGAAATACACATATGCAAGTGGCGCTGTGTAAACTTGTCCCCTAAGTTATTCCTGATTGGTGAGTCAAGATGCCTACAGCCTACAGCAGAAAAGAGGTAGACGAAGTTTGGGTTCTGGGCTTGGGGTCAGAGGAACACGAGGGAGAGAGAAGAGGTTATAGAGGAGAAATGCAATGGGGTTGGTGAGCTATGAAAACATGGCTGGCCAATCGGAGTTAAGAACAGCTCAGATGGAACATAGCAAGTTATAACTCGGGATTATTGATAAGATTAAAGGAGATATAATAACACAGTGGGTAGGTGTCTACACAACTTTAGTGCTCACTAAGGCTTATTATAAATATAAAATAATATAAAATTCATGTGTCTTTTATCTGGGAACTGAATGATCAAAGGTGGGTTAGAAACCCTACTGTCTGAGATGAAATATTAAATACAACAAATTGGGGCCCATTTCTGCTCCTGTAAATAATCCAAATAAAACCCATTGGTTCACAGATTTGACTTTGGTGGTATCTGTAGTTAGGTCTGTTGTGGGCTCCCTATCTGGGGTGAGTATATGTGAGTCTCCCCAGGAGAAGTTTTGTCACACAACAGTCAGGCTGGCCTCTAAATTAAGGTCAGCCTCTTACCTCTACTTACTAAATGCTGAGAACACTGGCTTGTGCCACCAGGCCTAGTTTATCTCAGTGCTGGAGATTGAACCCAGGGCTTCACGTGTGCTCGGGAAGCACCTGGCCAACAGAAGGCTTCTCTAGCCCTTCTTTCATTTGTTCTTGACAGAATCCAGAATGATCCTTCAAAAGATGAGTCATAGCTGATCAACCTTCTCCTCAAAACCTTCCAGCAGCTTCTCAGTTATACGCCAGTGTAAAATCTGAAGCCATCAGCACCTGTCTCTTACCTCACTTCTTATCACTAATCCTGTCATTCATCTTACTATATCCAGTCATATGATCTCTCTCCATGCCACACACCACATCCTGGGGCTCATATGTATGCTGGTTTATATTGGAATCCTCTTCTCTTTGGGCATCATTTGACATAACTCTCCCTTTGCCCAAAGCCTGGCCATCCTTTCCAACGATGGTGGCACTTTAGCTTCTCCCAGTTCTCTAGTGTCTTCCTCTCACTAAGATAGCCCTCCTAGACAGCTGCTGACCTCCAGTTGCATGCTTCTCTCCAACAGACTGTGAACACTGGGAAGCAGACCTTCCAAGAACACCTAGCCTGGAGGAGTAGAGATAAAGATAACCAAGAAGCTATTCCTGTCCTTGAGGAACCCACTCTGGTGAGTCATTCGACCTAACAAGTAATTAGAATGGAAATGCTTAAAGCATTTGGACGCCAGAAGCTGAGGCTCTATGGAAAGGGGCTGTTTGAGATGACAGTTACTGATCTCTGCAGCCTGGGTAGTAGTTAAAACCATGAGATCACCAGACAAGAATGTGAGAAATGACACTCAGAGCCACCTGTGTTTAAAAAGGAAGGACAGAGAAATGGGACTGGGAAGAATCTAGAAGATGGAGAAGAGCCAGCTCAGCAGAGCCACCCATGACCAAACTGCTTAGATTGTCTTTTGGGAATTGATTTTTTTTTTTTGTTCCAAGACTGGGTCTTGTAGCCCACCCAGGCTGGCCTAGAGTTTGGTGTTTCCTTGGCTGACCTCAGACTTTTGATCTTCCTGTCTCAGTATCCTGAATGCTAGATTATAGGTGTCTGCCATCATGTTTAGCTCAATAGGCCTTATAAAATCTACCAACAGAGCTAGGGAAAGGTTAGGTCGAAAGCTATTGTCTAGTGTGCACAAGGTCCTGGCTCTTCAACAAAACCCAGAACCCTATCAAAAAATATACATCAAAGAATCCCAACAGTTCCTATGACAGTTATTACTGTGAACACATTATATAAATCCATATATTAATTTTTATAAGGACCTAGGATTAGGTACTAAGATGACCTGGTTGCTTAGCAAAGAAGACCAGCTCACCTTCGCAAGTATATGCATCTGCTTAAGAAAATAAAGATTTGCTACCAAGCCATGGTGGCATTTGTGTTCCCGGCCCTTGGGTCTGAGGCAGAAGTATTTTGAGTTTTAAGCTAGCCTGGGATACATAGGGAGTCCCTGTCTCAAACAAGAAAAATGAAACCGTACAGCTTTGAATCCAGGCAATTTGAGCATGTAATGGTTTTTCTTTTGTTTTCTCAGATTTATTTATATTTTATTTATTTATTTATTACTTTTTTTTTCGAGACAGGGTTTCTCTGTGTACCCCTGGCTAACCTGGAACTCACTCTGCAGACCAGGTCGGCCTCGAACTCAAAGATCTGCCTTCCTCTGCCTCCCAAGTGCAATAACAGCGTGTACTCATAGTCACTATGTTATGACGCCAGCTCTCTGTGACTTTTCATATTTTACTAAACACCCATTGAAGGTCATGCCCCTGTTGTATCCTCAGGGTACAGCAACTGGAAGCACAGAGCCCTCCACCCATGGAGCTTCTCTCCCCTCTGACACTGACACTAAAGCAAGAAAATCCAGACAGGTGAGATGACTCAGCGGTAAGGACACCTGCTGCCAAGCCTGACAACCAGCTTGACCCCTGGGACCCACATGATGGGAGGAGAAAACTGACTCCTGAAGGTTGTCCTCTGACTTCCGCATAAGCACATAAATTTTAAAAAATTGTAATAAAAAGTTTAAAATAAGCAAATCCATGGTAATAAGTGCTGTGGAGGAAAAAATACCAGCAGCCGGGTCTGTCGGTAGAGTGGTTTTTGTGTGTGTGTGTGTGTGTGTGTGTGTGTTTTTTTTTTTTTCCCGAGACAGGGTTTCTCTGTATAGTCCTGGCTGTCCTGGAACTCACTCTGTAGACCAGGCTGGCCTCGAACTCAGAAATCTGCCTGCCTCTGCCTCCCAAGTGCTGGGATTAAAGGTGTGCGTGCCCCACCACCGCCCGGCATCAGTAGAGTGTTTGTGTAGCATGCATGGGGCCCTGAGTGGGACCCCACCACTGAGTCCAACCAGGGGTGGAGGTGTTCCCTTGTAAGGAAGAGATGGAGACACATTTAGAAAAAAAGAGATATCTCAGACTTAGTGGTGAGTAGGGAGAGACCTTGAAGGGGATAGAGAGAGAGAGGGCCTGCGACAGGGGAATGTGAATTCTCGGAGGCCTGCCTTCTTATGAAGGAAGCATCAGGGAGGGGGTGGAAGCAGGAAGATCAGAAAGTTCAGGATCATCCTCCAAAACATAGTGGGTCAGAGGCTAGCCTGGGCTATATACGCCTCAATTAGAAAGAGAAGGAGTAGGGAGACTGGAGAGACGGCTAAGCAGTAAAGAACCCTAGCTGCTTGCTCTCCCAGAGAACCTGGGTTTGAGTCCAAGCATCCACTTTATGATTCCAGCCCTCTCCTGGCCTCTGTGGGCACCAGGCAAATACTTGTGCAGACATACATGCAGGCAAAACCCCTGGATACATGACGATTTTAAGGAGAAAGAGAGATAGAGGGAAAATGCAGAAGGGCAGGGATACAGCTCAGTGATAGAGCTTGCCTGGCACGGGAGGCCCTGATCAATCTCTACAACTGTAAAGGGAGGGGGCGGGGAAGAAGTAGTATATGGTATCATGAATAGTAATGGTGTCCACTGAGGAGAGGACCATGAGCAGAGACACAAAGGAAGCGTGACAGTGGATTCCAAGAGCATTTCTGGTGGGAGAACACTCCAGACAGAGGCAACAGCAAGTGCAAACGCCTTAAGGTATAAGTGAGCCTGGCTGTTCTCAGGACTCCAAGGAGGTCAAGACAGTAGCGACAGAAGGTAGAGCTCTGGAGAGACAGGAGATGGGAGATAAAGTCAGGAGACAAGGGCTTCTGGGAGTTGCCTGAGATTAAAGGACCAAGTGAAGAGGTCTGTGTGCTGTGTTCACATCAGTTTAAAAGATATATATGCCCAGCACTCTGGAGGCAAAGGCAGGCCAATCTCTGTGAGTTCAAAGGCAGCCTGTTCTACATTGGAGACCTTGTCTCAAAAAAAAAAAAAAAAAAAAAAACTATTACAAACAAGTGCATGTTTATACATATTTACATATATACACATATCTTTGCATATTTACAGGTGTGCATGCAGTATTTGAGGGAGAGCAAGAGAATATAAACCTTGTAAATGTATGCCTTTTTAACAATATTGTAAACCTTTACCTTGTATATCTCAGTACAAGGTCATGGTAACCAAAAATTAGTTTAAAAATAAACTCTGTTGGAGACATGGCTCAGTGGCTAAGAGCACTTCCTGTGTTTGTCCCTTGGCAGCTCACAGCCATCCTTAACTCCAGTTCCAGGGGATCCAAAGTTCTCTTCTGAATTTCTCTAGCAACAGGCGTCGACATGATGCACATACGTATATGCAGGCAAAGCAGGCATACACAAAAAAAATAAGTCTAAACTAATAAAATAAAAGTTTAAATAAACTCTTGAGGGCCAGCAAGATGGCTCAGTAGGTGAAACCACTTGTTAAACAAGACTGATAACTCCCCAGAGCTCCGCATGGTGGAAAGAGGCAAGAACTGATTGCCAGACGTCATCTTCCTGACTTCCCATGTGTCATGTGGCATTAAAAAAAAAAACATAAAAATTATCTCTAGGGCTAGGGATGTAGTGCAATTGGTAGAGGGCTTAGCTCTCACACAGGAGGCTGTGGGTTCCATCTCTCGAACTACATAAACCAGGCACGGTAGGGTATGCTTATAATCCCAGCACTGGGAGCAACCAAGAGGATCGGGAGCTCAGTGTCAGACTCAGTGACGTGGAGTGTTCAAGGCCAAGCAAGGTTGTGGGAAACCCTGTCTCGAAAACAAATGCAGCAACATCTTAGCCACGTGTTAGGGAGCTCCAGCTAAAGTCCCTTTCTTTCCTTTTACAGGTGTGCCTCCTGAAAAAGATGCTTCCCCTTGCTCCTTCCCGCCTTCTTAACCAAAAGTCTGTCTTGAGCATTGACATCCCCTGAAGACCTCGCTTGAGTCTGCTCTAGAATACAATGCTTACCCGTGGCTTCACGGCTGTGGTTGACTCCGCAATGAGCCTTTGTGTCTTCCTTATTCCTGTTACATCAAAACTATTTATTTTTACTTTTTGTGTATGATTATTTTCGTGTACCGTGTGCATACCTGGTGCTCCAGGAGACCAGGAGAGGGTGTCAGGACCCCTGAACGGAGAAACTTTTGTGAGCTACCACGTGGATTAGGACTCCTAACAAGGATCCTCTGCAAGAACTGTAAGTGCTCTTAACCCCTGAGCCATCTCTCCCGCATCTTATGATTATAGCTTAAATGTATGTGTAGGTGTGTGCACAGACGTAGAGATCAGGGGATAACTTGGGTGAGCCGATTCTCTTCTCCAACTGCGTGGGTCCTGGGAATTGAACTCAGGGAATCAGGCTTGACAGCAAGAGCCATCTCACTTGCCCCTCCCACTATCTCTTGGACACTTTCCACCCCAGACTTGTTCTCAGTTCCGCCTATGTCTCTTCCTGCTCTTCTCTCTAGCCTTCCTATACTTCATGGGTCCATTTCTTTCTCTGTCTCCAGGGACTGGGTACTTTGAGTTAACTTGTGCAGCAGACCATACCTGGACCAATCAAAAGTCACTACGACTGCGACTTAGAGACATCTGGAAAGAGAGAGAAAGAAATCGCTCAAATACAGAATTTCCATGGAGCTTCTTCACACTAAAACAGTCATGAGCAAATAATAGCTACTCACCACTTTTCTCTCCTTGAAAATATGAACTTTGCCGGGCGGTGGTGGCGCACGCCTTTAATCCCAGCACTTGGGAGGCAGAGGCAGGCGGATTTCTGAGTTTGAGGCCAGCCTGGTCTACCCAGTGAGTTCCAGGATAGCCAGGGCTACATAGAAAAATCCTGTCTCGAAAAACAAAAACAAAAATATATATATATATATGAACTTTGATCACTGGCATAAATTTCAAATGGAGATAACTTGGCCCTGCCCAATCCTCTGATGACACCATCTCCTTGAGCTGACAGGACAGTTTGGTGGGTAAAGGCACTTGCTCCCAAGCCTGACTACTTGAGTCCAATCCTTGGAACACATGTAGTAGAAGGAGAAAATCAACTCCTGCAAGTCATCCGCTGATGTCCACAGACATGTCATGGCGTGCGCCAACCCATTCACATGCACGCACACAAACATACAAAAAAAATAAGTAGATGTTTTAAAGACACCTAAATAAGGAAGACAACATGTTAAAGCCCTTTAGAGTGACTTTATCCTTTACAAGCATGACTGGGAAGAGCCATGTACTTAGAAGACATTAATTGGGCTTTATAGACTCTGTTTGACACAGTAGATGGAAGTATGATTAATATATACATAGTTCCTGACTTTAGAAAGTTTTGTCTCCCCAATCAGTTAGGTTTTGACTAACTTTGACTTTGACTTACGCTAAATGTAGGACACAAAGCCAGCTGCCATCTCTGCTAGATTCCGTAAAACCCTTTCAGTCATAAATACAACCAGTTATGCCGAGTTCTTTTTCAAGTTCAGAAATGAAATCTCAATGGACACAGGGACTACAACCATTACTTCCTCCTCCTCCTCTTCTTCATTTTTTTCTTTTTTTTTTGTTGGATATTATATTTACATTTCAGATTTTATCCTCTTACCCCATTCCTTCCACCACCCAGGAACCCCCATCTTATCCCTCCTCCTCTTGCTTCTATGAGGATGTGCCCCCACCTATCCCCCACCTACCCACCCTCGAATTCCCCTCCACTCGGTGTTCAGCCTTCAGGAGAACCAAGGATCTCCTCTTCCACCTATGCCCGACAATGTCATCCTCCCCTACATATACAGATGGAGTCATAGGTCCCTCCCTATGTGCTCCCAGGCTGGTGGTTTAGACCCCGAGGAGCTCTGGTTGGTTAGTATTGTTGCTCTCCTCATGGGGCCACAAACCCTTTCAGCTCCTTCAGTCTTCTCTCTAACTCCTCCATTGGGAACTCCTTGATCAGATCAATGGTTAGCTGTGAGCATCTGCCTCTGTATATGTCAAACTCTGGCAGACCTCTAAGGAGACAGCTATATCAGGCTCCTGTCAGCATGCACTTCCTGACATCCATATCAGCGTCTACCTTTGGTGACTGCACATGGGAAGGACATTTTTATTTTTCTTAAAGCTCAGGAGGCTAGCCTTGAACTCAGTGTGCAGATCACACTGGCTTCACACTCTCCATCCATCCACAGCCTCTACCTAGTGCTGGGATTACAGGTGTGCGCCGTATGCCCAGGTTGAACTGTTACCTCTGCAATATAAGGGTGAGTTAGAGGAGAGTTATAGATTTGACCCTTTCCTTTCAGAAGAAAGCAATACCAGAAATTCTAAAGAGTCCCCTGTTCTGTGATGATCCTGTATGGGATATTTAAATGACTCAGCCAGCTTCGTGTTTAAGTTCAAAGACCTTTGGGTCTCCTGTACTAATGCACTATGTTGGAGTTCTTTCGGAGAATGGAAATTGGGAGCGCTAGCTTTACCAATAGTGAGGAAAGACTGGGTGAAACACTGGGAAGGTTGAAGCAGAAGGACCAAGAGTTCACGGTCAATCTAAGCCACATAGCAAGTTTGAGGTCAGCCTGGGTTGTATGAAACTCTGTCTTAAAACAGAGGAAAAAGAAATCTGGGTAGGTTCTACCCTTACCAATAGCAAATTAACCAACAAAATGTGTGTGTGTGTGTGTGTGTGTGTGTGTGTTGGGAGTGGGTGTTGTTTCCATTTGAATGAAAAAGAAGATGCTTAGATTATATAATTTAATCTTCTTGTAATCTCGTGAAGCTGCTATTAATATTCTTATTTTTGCAAATGAGGAAACAGACATACAGCTAGGTACCTGGAAATCAAGCCTAGGCTTGTGACTCTGAACCCATGTTAGTCACGCCACGATACTGATATTCAGTCAGAAGTTCTCAGGGTAGAGAAAAAGAGAGTCAGCACCTAGGAGTCCCTTTGAAAGAAATTTAGGTTTATTCATTTTGTGTGTGTTTTCTCGAATATATGTATGTGCTAGCACTTGCATGTCTGCTGTCCATGAAGGTCAGCTGGGGCATTGGATCTCCTGGAGCTGGAGTTAGGATGGCTGCGAGCTATCTCGTAAATGCTGAGAATTGAGCACAGGTCCTCTGCAAAAGCAACAAGTGCTCCTAACTTGTGCACCAACCGAAGTAATTTATGAGTTCACAGAAATGAGCAAAAATTGAAGTTTCCTTCCTGAAAGTTTCCTTCTCTCATTTGAAACAAAAAAAAAATGTAAAATATGTGCATTTTTATTAGGTTGGCAAAGATCAAGAAGGTTAAGAAAAAACTTTCAGAAAAGTTATGGAGAAAGAGGCCCCTTTAGAATTGCTGATGGGAATATGGATTAGTAGGACAAGCTTTACTGGGGACAATTTGGTAGCATCTGTCAAAAATCACAAATGTCCATGCTTGGAGTTCCGCAACTGCACTTCTGAGACTTCATACTAAATTTATATCACACAGTTGCAAAGTGGTGTCCAAGGCTGGGCACCGTGTTATGATGTGAAATTGAATAGAATGGCCAGGTACAGTGGGTCATACCTATAATATTAACACTCAACAGAGGCAAGAGGATTGTCTCAAATTTGAGGTCAGAGTCTGGGCTACAGAGTGAGTTCTGGGAGAGCTTGGGCTACACAGTGAGATGCTGCTTTGTTTTGTTTAGATGAGAGGATGGCTCAGTGGTCAAGAGCACTGGCTGTTCTTCCAGTAGGACCCAGGTTCGAGTCCCAGCATCCACATGGCAACTCATAGTCATTTATAACTCCAGTCTAGGGGGAATTCTGCATTTTCTTATGGCCTCCACAGCTACATAGACATACATGCAGGCAAAACACCCATCTACATAAAGTAAAAATAAAAAAAGAGACGAAAGGGAAGAAGGGGAAGAAGGAGAGGAGGAAGGGGGAGGAGAAGGAGCAGGCCATTCAGTGGACTGAAAGCCACAGTACATTTCCACTGCATGTTTAAAAACTGCATGTTTTCAGATATCCCCAAGAGTATTAAAAACAATTCCCCAGTTTGATTAAGTGAAACCACTGAGATGCCATATAAGACTTGATAGTCTTTTATTTATGGACAAAGTTCTCTATGAACTCACTTGTTTAGAAATAGGTCACCTTTGGAAGTATTAGCGTAACATTTGCTACCATGAAAGGAAGATGGAAATTGATGTCAGCAGTATGCTATCTCAGAACCCATGCAGTGGGGTTTTAAATTTTATTAACATTTTGACCATATGAAGCCAGACGTGCTCGTAATTCCAGTACTCAGAGACAGAAGCAGGAGGACCTTTCTAAGTTTGAGGCTAGGTTGGTTTACATAGCTGAGGTCTAGACCAGTTAGACTCAAAAAAAAAAAAAAAAGCAGGGTGTGTATGTTAGGGGGCTGGAGAGAGAGTGCAGCAGCTAAGGGTGGGTGCCACTCTTAAGGCTCACTGAGCTTTGTTTCCCACCTATATCAGGTGGTGCCCAACTGCTTGCCACTCCAGTTCCAGAGGTTCTAATGTCTTCTCTTATCCTCTGTGGTCACCTCGTGCTGCACATAAAAACAAGGACACATAAAAAACACAAAGAAGTGTGTGTGTGTGTGTGTGTGTGTGTGTGTGTGTGTGTTTATATAGGGGATAGTAATGGAGATGCAGAGTTCTTGCCACTTAGTATTCACAAAGCCCTGGGCTTGAGTCCCAGCAGTATAAAACCAGGCATGGTGGGACACACCTGTATCCAAGCAGTCCAGAGGCAGAAAGTTCAGTGTCATCCTTGGCTGCTACGTAAGTTCAAGATCACTCTCAAATAGGTAAGTCCATGTCTCTAGTAACTATTTAGAAAAAAAAATTAGCCTTATGACATATAGATATTCAAAAGAAATGAGTTAAACTTTACAACTAAAAACAAAGCACATGCATTTTTAGGGTAACATGAGAAAGGGAAAAAAGAATCTCTCTCAGTGCAACCCCACAACTGTGTGTGTGTGTGTGTGTGTGTGTGTGTGTCTCCTAAGGATCAAACCCAGGGCTTTCTTTCCAAATGTTAGACAAGCTCTTTCCCATTGAATGTCCTTTTGCCAAGATCGTCTTATTGGATATTGATATTAGACCCCACTAAAGTTTCGGATCTATCCCTATGTATGTGGCCTAGGACATTATTCTAAGACTCAGTTTCCCCACCTGTAAAATAAGGGTCATCTTCTATGATTAGTAAGACCTGAATATACATAAAACATTTGGGTCATTGAAAGTATTCAATAAGAGTTAGTTATTTGTGCTCTAAAACATCCAGCCATAAACCAAATTCTGAGCTATACCAGGTCTCTTTGCATCAGCCTGAGAGAGACCGACTAGATACTTTTTCAAAGAGTTCTTCCCCACTTCCTTGGCTCATGTCTTCACAACCTGCAAATACTCTCTATTCTTGCTGCTGCCACCCACCCTGCAGACCTCCCACCTGTGCTAAATCAACTGTGCTTGTAGGGAGGGGGTTACGCAGAATCTTGCGGGTTTGTTTTCTCAAAGGTGGAGGGCGGGAAGAAATCCTGTTGACACAGTTACATAAAGCCTGTCACTCAGTCCCCTGCCTACTACCTCTGAAGGCCGTTATGCATATTAAAGAAGGGGGGCGGCAAATACAAAAGAAAAAATAAACGAGAAAGAGTGAGAGAGGGAACAAATCAGGATGCTTGAGGGACTCCACGTGGTCTCCAATCTGTAACTGATCAGAGCAGCTATACTGAAGCAAAAACCCCAGAGCCCAACGCTAAATACATTGCAATAGAGAAACCGTCCACAATGGGGTGTGTTATGTCTTGAGCAGAGTCTTGGGGCTGCTGTTTAATATCCTTTCGCAGCTCCTACCCTCTCGGCACCTAGTAAGCCACGAGAAGCAACAACGGAATCTGGTTGTGTGTGCGCAGTTGTGAATGTGCGTTTTGCAAACCATCTGGGCCCCATCCCGAGTGGTTGGAACGATGATCGATCCCGGACGAGTTTGGGGAGTTGGGGCTTGAGTATGTCTCCTCCCCTTCTCTGTTCCTTCCCTCGCTCCATCTCCCCCCTCCTCCGGCTCCCCCCATTCAGGCACAGACGTCTCTCTGTAGGAAGGACGTAGATTTTTCAGCACCAGGAGGCCGTGGACCTCTGGAGGCGTGCAGTACACCCTCCAGTGGGCTGGAGCTGGTTGCTACCTGGCTTACTACGACCGCTCCTGCCGTCCCCAGATCTGCCACCCGGGGAGGTCCTAGTCAGAGCAGCCGCGGGCACGGGTGCGGGAGACCTGGATGGCTGCGTGACCTTCCTGCGAACTCCACCTCGGCTGGGGGTTGGGGGGGGGGGGAGATGGAGGCTGCTCCGGGTCTGCAGGCAGTGTATCGATCCCTAAGCCTCAGCCAAGGCAAATTCTTCGGGCAGCAATCTCTCCCTCCCTCCTTGGCTTTTCCATCCCCGCAGGCTTCTAACGCCTTGCTGGAGGCGCCCTCTCCTATTTCCCGCAATAAAGTAAACCCCGTGGATATTCACCCCACCATCACCCGCCGCCGCTGCCCTATCCCTCCTCCCTCCCCCTCGGCTTGCTAACCCTGCGTGCAGAGCTCGCCGGCGGCGGGCCCCTTCCACCCAGTGTATCATAATGCCCAACGCCGGGCTTTACCCCCCCCCCCCCCCCCCCCCCTGAGAAATGTGCTGGCGAGCCCCCTCCCTCCGCGTGCATACATTAGGGTCTGCTTTGCATGCAGCGGCAGGCTGGAAGCGGAGGAAGAAGGGGCGGGGCGCCTTTGCCCGCCTCTTCCCTCCAGGCCCTGTCCGTTAGCCACCCAGTTTCAGCTCCGTTGTAACGCCAGGTCGTTCGCGCAGCGCGCACGTTGTGGCTCCAACGCCCGGGCTGGGAAAACGCACCCCAACTCCGGAGAAGGGCACGAAAGCCAGAAGCCCCTCATCTCCCTCCAGCGCACAGTGGAGCGAGGAGGTGGCGGAGGCGACCACTCGGTGGTGTGCATTTTGGAAAGAGCTCCAAGCATGAAGATGGGAGGGGCTCCTCTTTTATTGGATTTTATTTTTTTAAGGCGCGTTCACCGAGAGCCTTGCCATTTTGCATAGAAGCAAGAGGGCGACGCTTCGGTTTTGCATGGAGTACAATGGAGCTTTCTGGATTCTAGAAGCTTTCCATAAGGGCTAAGCCCGCCGCTCTCCAAAGCGGAGGAGAAGGCTCGCTCCTCCGGGGACCCAGCAGCCGCGCCGCACTGGAAGCGGTTCTCCTGGGCCGCTCAAGTCCCTGCGCGTCCCGGGAACGTGTGTAATCGGCCTCTCGGCTCTCTCGGCTGCGGGCCACCCGCTCCCTCCGCCTCCATCCTCCCGCCGCCCTCGCCCCCTCCCCCCTCTCCCCGGAACCCGCCTCCGCTCCGGGCTCCAGGGCTTCCTTCCCCCCCCCCCATCTTCCCTGGCGCTGCCGCTCCCGGAGGGCGGGGCATGCACTTATCCAGGTTGCCGGGCGGGAGGAGCCGGGCCCGGGGCTCGGCATAGAGCAGCGGCCTCTGGGCGGCGGAGGCGGAGGCCAGAGGCCCATATGCAGATTGCAGGGCAGGCGAGTGCCACCCGGCGCTCGGCATAGCGGGCCGCGGGGTACGGGCAGCCGGGCGGCGCCAGGCGGGTTAGGCAGGTTCCGGGGCCCGCCGCTCCCCCCCCCTCCGCCTCCCCGCCCCCCTGTGTTGTCGCCTCTCCCTCTCGCTGCTTCACTTACGGGGCGAACATGGCGCACAGCTGTCGGTGGCGCTTCCCCGCCCGACCCGGGACCACCGGGGGCGGCGGCGGCGGGGGGCGCCGGGGCCTAGGGGGCGCCCCGCGGCAACGCGTCCCGGCCTTGCTGCTTCCCCCCGGGCCCCCGGCCGGCGGTGGCGGCCCCGGGGCGCCCCCCTCCCCCCCGGCGGCGGTGGCGGCGGCGGCGGCGGGAAGCAGCGGGGCTGGGGTTCCAGGGGGAGCGGCCGCCGCCTCAGCAGCCTCTTCGTCGTCTGCCTCGTCTTCGTCTTCGTCATCGTCCTCAGCCTCCTCAGGGCCGGCCCTGCTCCGGGTGGGCCCGGGCTTCGACGCGGCGCTGCAGGTCTCGGCCGCCATCGGCACCAACCTGCGCCGGTTCCGGGCAGTGTTTGGAGAGAGCGGCGGGGGAGGCGGCAGCGGAGAGGTAAGGGGGCGAGGAACCCCCAGGTCCGGGGTCTCGACCCTCTGAGGAACCCCTCCCCTCCCCCATGCAGGTTTGAGGAGCATCCCAATTCTGGAAACATCCTGGGGTCCCTTACGCGGGGCAAATGGCCCTCCCATCTTAGGACCTCCCTTATGGGTTGCAGACCCCCAGGCGCCCTTACTCGAGGGTTCAGAGCCTTCTGCTTGAGGGCCTTTAGCCCCCGTCCCGCCTTCTTTCCCTGGACCCTTCCCCAAATCCCTTGGCACAGACCCCCTTGCGGGGGTTTCCCATCCCGGGACTGAACCCCTCCTCCCTTTCACAGATTACCTCATCCGAGCCAGATTCCTCCCTCCCTCTGCCAGAGACCTGATCCCGCCACATCTCCGCCTCCTTCCCTGGGCAGATGTGTTACTCCTAGCGCAGTCTTCCCCTTGGACATCTCTTGGGTGGTGGCTTCATCCAGGGCCACGTTCTTATCCTGGCCCTTGGGAGATCCAGGTCCCTTCCTGCACCTTGCTTCCGAAAACCTGACAGACCCTCCCTCCATCCCCAGCCAGGTCCTCACCTTGCCAGTCACTCCCCCTTGTCTCTCTCACCTCTACTACCAGCCCACTCCCACCTCCTGCACTCCGGGCCTCCTCGTTCCGCCCTACCCCTCAGGGGACGCTTTCCTCTCCACCTTGTCTGTTCTCATCTCTACTGCGAAGATAACAGTGCTCTCCCCCTGCGTTGTCTCTTTCCCCATCTTCCAGGGCTACGTTTCCTAGGCTGCTGGTGTCAGGAATTTACCTCCAACTCCACCCCTTTCCCTCCTTTAGACGAAGGACCAGAGGTGTGTTAGAGGGAAAATGGCCCAGTGTCTCCCTAGGCTTGGAGCAGAACTACTTGCTAGCTTTCTCCTTGAGACGAGCAGGGTTTCCCTCCAGCTCTTGAGAAAGGGGGCCCCCGGTGAGGGGTGATGTTTGTGGGGGAACGAGGACTGCATCCTCCCAAGGGAAGCAGCTGCTCTCTTACCCCACCCACTGCGCCTGAGAGCTTGCAGCCTCTGGCCCAGGCTCCCTCCCGCCCTTCTCTTTTTTTCTCGTCATTTCATTATTGATCCACCTTTTCCTAGGCCAATCCTGGGTCTTGGAAGGGGGTGGAGGAAAGCCGGGTTGGGATGAGAGTAGATAAAGGGACAGTCTTACCTTACTGTGGTGGCGGTGGTTGTTGGTGCCTAGGGTTGGGAGAAAAAGGAGAATTATGAAGCCAAGTTAGTCTTTAGAAGGAGGAGGTAAGGCTATCTGTGATTCCTAGTGGGAGACTCAAGGTGGGTGAGGTAAACGGTTGAGAACCGGGATGCTTTGATAAGCGGTATTCAGCCTTTTTTTAAAGTTGCCCTGGGAAGGAAAGTTGAGTTCAGGCTCAGTCAGTGGCGATGCGCATTTGTTTTCCATTGGATGCAGAAAGGGCAGTTTGAATCGCGGGGGAAGGAGGGGGGAGAATGTGATGGGGGATTCTAGGGGGAGGAAGAGCAGCTGCCAGGGGCTGAAGTGAAGGGGGGGCGGGGGTAGGGGTTTGCTGCTCTGGAGTGCTGTTGATTGAAACAGAAAGGGAAAGATAGCAACCAGCCGTTTCCTGCGTGCACTGCCGTTGGGGCACACAAAATGTCCTGGGCAAACCCCTTGTGGCCCATTATGCCCCCGCAACCTTTTAGATTTAGCAAAGCCTTTGGGAGGGAAGGGATCCTAGGGACCCCTGCCTCTCCTTTCAAGGAGCTGGTCTTTTTTTTTTTTTTTTCTTTAAGTTTTTAGTCTTCCAGTCTCCTTTTAAAATTTGTTTCTAAGGCAGCCGGCTCAGGAGACTGACAACCGCCTCTGACAGAGCAAGGAGGACCTGATGGGGGCGTGTTCCTTGCTCTGTAGCTTGCTGGCTGCAGCATCCTCTTTTCCTGCCTCTCTCCGCTCTGTCTCCACCCCCTTTTCCCAGCCTTCAGAAGGCAGCTGCAGTAAACAGGGTTGTTTGCAAGTATTTATTGGTTGCTGTAGATTATTTTTATTTTATTTTTTTTGGAAAGGCCAGTTCTGTATTTTCTAAGCTAACAACACAGATCTTCAGGTAGTTGGAGAACCAAAAGGACACATGGCAAAAAGGCTGAACCGTTGAGGTTACTTGCACGGAGTTGGTGCCTGAGTGTGAGTCGACTTTGCTGCTTTAAAAAAAAAAAAAAGGTACAGCAGCAGAACAGGACACCACCTTACATTGTCATTCATCTGCTGTGTATTTTCAAAATTGAGACTCGGCTGGTGATATGTAGTCCTGTGTATGTTTGAGTAAAATAAGAAAGTCTATTAGGAGAGAGCCGTCTGCTTTAAGGGGATTCCTGAGCCGGCAGCGCTCTGTTGCTTGGCATGCATTTTGTATTGAAGGACCATGTGTTTGAGTTCTGAATGTTCTGATCACATATTCAAAAGCAAAGTCAGCAGCAGAGACTGCTGAGAGAGAGAGAGAGAGAGAGAGAGAGAGAGAGAGAGAGAGAGAGAGAGACAGCTAGCTGGATTCAGGGACCTAATGTCTGGGCATCAGAATATTTTATCTGTTGGTCTTTGACAAAGTACCAGGAAAGTTTTAGTCATGTACTAAGGGTTTCTTACCTGTCAGTGTTCTGAGAGGGTTGTGAGCCAGTTCTTTATTTTGCCTTCCTGGGAATTTGTGGTGTAAAGCTGTTTTATGGTGAGAAGAGTGGTTGACTCCTTGCATCAGAGTCCAGTGTTACTATTTTTTTTTTGTTCCTGAACTGGGCTTGAATGAGCTGTTGGTAAACTTTCTATCTGGTAGTTTGAGGCTGTCTAGCATGGGCTGGGAGTTATGTGTCGCTCATGGTGGCTTTCAACAGAGAAGCCGAGCATTTTGTGATGTAATATTACATATCCGTGATAGAGTCCCACAGGGCTTACTGCAGGCCAATACACTTCCAGGATCCTAAAGGTTGCTTCTCAGAACTCATTCATGCTTCTTAGGAAGTCTTGTCTGGCCTCTTGAAATGGTTATAGGACCCAGATGGATTCTAACCCCTTTAAATTGCAGTTTACTTTATGTGAATAATGACTCGGAGTTGCACATAATCAAAGCTAAGTTCTAAAGCTGCGTGACTGTGCTTCCAGATCCTCCGGTAGGAACCGTGTTGCCCACAGGAGACCTGTCCTCATTGCCATTGGCTCCTTGCTCTCCTTGGATAGAAGTCCCTCTGGTAACAACATGTGAGTCCTTGAGACTCCATTCTGTTATGATGAGATGGTTTTTCAAAATACACAGACATTTGGGCGCCCTGTGTGAGTTAGGGAGTGGATCTGAAGCTTTGTTTGTAGGACGTCGCAGAGGTCTGAGTCCTGTATTTCCTTTCCGTGATCTTCATGGCGTCAGCAGCAGCTGTCTCAGCCAGGCAGCATCTTCTGTTAACTTCTGTTAATTTGTAGTACCTTGACATACATTTCAGAAATCTCTTAGCGCCTGACGGTCCTCATTGATTTCATGTGCCTTTGCTGTCACCTCTCAACACGTTAAAGGTGCTTTTCTCTTGATCTCAGCACTGCATACTTTAATTATATGTGACATTAAAGCTGAATTACAACATGGTGCATATTTGTTTTTATTTAAAGTTTCAGTGAAGTCCCTGTGGCCTGGGGCAGGCTTTTAGATTGGGCTTAGAGAAGAGGGTAGTTCTCTAGCTGGAAGGCAGCTGGAGAGGGTCTGTGATTTTTTTTTTTTACTCCCCTCCCCTCACTGTCTGCTAGGACGCACTGAGAAGTTATTATGCTTTATTTGCTTGTTTATTTTTGAGTCAGGGTCTTACTATGTAGACTAGGCCGGCTTTGAGTTTGTGGAGATCTGCCATTCAATATTTCCTGTGTGCTGGGATCAAAGGTATGTGCCACCATGCCTGACTGGGAAGTTCACTTTTTACCTTAAGTTTCTGATCTATAAATGATGTTGTACTAAATAACTCACAGACCTTTCTGTTACATTATTTTACCCTTCTTTTCTTCTCTTTCTTGTTCTCCTTGTTCTTCCTCTTCCTCTTCTTCATCATTGCCATCAACATGAAGTCTTGTTCTTGCCCTATGTTGTGGAATGCCCTGTGTAGTCCAGACTAGTCTTGGATTTGTCAATCCCCCTGCCTTGGTGTCCCCCAAGTGGTGGGATCACAGGCATGCACCACCTCACCTAGATCAGAATTTCTCATTCTGAGTTTATTTCCAAGATCCAGAGTAAGTAAGTTTCTTTGCTGCCTTTTAGTATCAGACTTACCTGTTTCACTAACATTATTCGGAGAAACTTCATCCTGGTGGGAAAGTTCTCATTGTATGGAAAAGTCATAGGGTTTTGCTGAAGTTGAACAACTAACTTGGAGGTCCCATGTGTTGGGCTCTAGCTGTGTTCCTCATGGTGACCTTGAACTTCTAGGCTCAAGCAGTCCTGCCGCTGCCTCTTAACGTTGTTTGGACAGCAGACACCACTGTGTCTGCCTTGAAGATCAACTTGGAAATAAATGCTGAGTACCTGTAGAACCCTGGTGTTATCTCCTTGTTTGGCTAGATTTGCTTTCGTGGCTGGAATTTTCTTGCCTAAACGGAAACCATTTTCAGTCTGGATGATATATATTTTGTTAAATGTATAAGCTTTTAAATGACAAGAGAACTCCAGCTCATCAATGGATCTATAAGTCCAGAGCTATAACATCTCCCTTGAGTTATTCATTAGAAAGTTCTGAAATGGATATAAAGAATACAATCTTAAGCTAATATGCTCCCTCCCTCTCTCTCATTCTCTCTCTCTCTCTCTCCCTCCCCCCCCTCTCTCTCTCTCATCCGAATACTATGTCTCCACCCTTCTTTCCCAATTAAGCATCCCGGGGCTCATGCTCCTGGAGGAAACGGTTCACAGTATAGCGAGCTCCCTTCTGATTTGAGGTTGGGAGACCATGCTCCCATTTGGGCTACACTTGTCTCTCTGCTCACCTTGGAGCTGTCCTTCCAGAGAGCAGCTGTGCAGCCCGTGCCAGCCAGTTGCCTCCCTTACTCTGTAGCTGGAGGGGGTGGCAGCAGTACTTTTGCCTGCTCGGAGGCGTAACAGACTGCAACGCCTCTCTCTCTTTTGGAGACTCACTGTGTTTTAATTGTAGGTCTCCTAATTAAGATCTCTTGGTGCCTGCCCACATTCCTCTAGTGCTGGCACAGGGCTCCAGCTCTCCTCTAGTGCTTCCCTGAAGGCCTTCAATCAGGCCCTTTGTGAATATCTTGTCTCCATTCTTCTGCCAAGGTGGAGAGAGCCTGGTGGCCTGGGTTTTGAGGAAGGGGCAGCTTTGTGACCGTCCCTGTACTAGTAGTAACCTCTCTGAGGATGGCTGTGACGGACCCTTTTCTCTGCGTGTGTGTGTCATTTTTTGGTATTAAGAAAGGTTAAATTACTAATGAATCTGGCATGATGCACCTACATTGCAACCAGATTCTTAACCCTCTAGGCACCAGTAGGCAGTAGATGCTAAAGAGCTTCCTGGGATAAAGTTCTCACCCGGGTCTGTCTCGTCAAGATTGGCTCATGAAACCTAAGGAATTAAGTTTGGTCATGAATTAAGTCAGAGACCTGTGATTTTTGTGGGATTGATTTCTTTCATCATGTAGGACTCAGGGATCAAACTCAGGTTGTCAGGTTTGGTACAAATGCCTTCACCTGCTGATGCATCTCATGGGCTCGGAATTATTTTTTTTCCCACCGAAATTGCTTATTAATTGTAAGTGCCAGTGTTTCTTGAGGTCAGGAACTAACTGAACTGAGCTTCCAGAATAGTTTCAGAATAAGATAGAATAACATCCGCAAACGGTGCCTCAGCTTTGGTTTCCAGCATACTGGTGCTCAGAATGTAGCCCGCCCTTTCCTATGTCTCATGTGGTGTGCCAGAGGACATGGGAAATCTTTATAAAGAAAAGGGGTCTTAAGCCTTCACCTGGGTGCAGGTGATTTCACTGAACACATCACTACAAGGTAGGCAGACAGAGGGCCATTTTGTTGCTGTCCCTCCCTGTCCTTCCTTAGTGGCGAAGGCCTGAGAGAGGGACTCACAGGATTTTTATGGCATGCTTTAAATAAGCTGCAGGCCTGTGCTCTTATACCTGAGTGGGTGGTTTTATGGCCTAATTCTCTAATTGCTGGCATTTATGACAGTGTGGATGCTACTGGCCCTGTGGCTGAGGTAGATTATACTGGGAATAGGAAGAGAAAGGGGGCCCTTTGTTGGCCTTTCATTTTTCCCTTCAATAATGTCTCTCAGAAGGCCCTGAGGAAAGACTTAGACACTAGAACTGAGAGAATGAATGAATCCCCATAAAATGGTTCTTTATGTTTTTAAAAGGAATGAGTTGCTTCTCTTGACCTATCCAAAGAAATCCATACCACCACTGTTAAATATTTCAATGAGTTTTTTACCTTGTCGGGTTACACACCTCCTGGGAAGCCAACCATGAAGCTGAAGCCATTACCTAAAGTTTGCTTTTAAAGACCTGACATGTAGTTGTAGACTTGGAGAAGAAAGGGTTAGTCCACAGCTTCCTGGATGCCAGGCTTGGGTTAACTTTTTCAATTTAGAATATAGCACACTATTAGATTTTAGTTTAACAGTGGGATCAATGTAATAGTTAGTTGGCAGTTTTCTGCACAGCACATGAAAATTCCCCCTTCTTTGAAATGAGTAGTTGTTTTTCTATTTGACAAAGAGACTGGAGGGATTTCCCCAGAAGATTTACCTCTAATTCTTGCTGCAGCAAGACTGTATGAGGTACCAGTGGGTGGGTCTTGTTTCCTTGCTGTTTGTGTCAAAGTTGGAGTTTCTCCCGTGTATTTTATCTGTTTTCTTGCATTTCTGGTTGTGTGATTTGTTGAGATGTTTTTGATGACTTTGAGCAGTATGGACCTTTTAACATCTGTACTACCTTTTAACATCTGTACTGCCTGAGAGCTCTGACCTGTCTCACTGTCACTGTCTCACTGTCGACAAGCTGCGTAGTCTCATTTCATTTCACTGCATCAGAGTAGCCGTGCCTGTGTCTGCCAACAGGAGAGAACGTGACTTGTGAGGGGTGGTTTTGGAGGGAATGTTTTCCGTGGGCTCACTTCTGGACTTGCTTCTAAAACCCCGAGAAGTTAATCACACGTTCATAACAAATATCTCACTCCTAGAGCAATAAATATTGATAAGGTGCCCGAAGTTAGCTTTCGTCCATTCATTAAAACAAACTAATTTTTAGATCAAACGCAGTACTGTCCCTAGATTATAAGCAGTAATTATAAGCAGTAAAATCTTGAGGATAACATCTCTTTAAGCTTGGTTAATGAGGAAATCCTTTTGTAATCTCTCTGGCTGGAGGTTTTTATTTGTGCATATATAAATGCCTTTACAGAGGGGATGGCAAATCTCATAGTCTAATCTGGAATAGTGTGAGATAGTATAGCCCAGTGATTACGGGATGATAAAGCAGGGTCCTGGGTTTAGACTGCCTGGGTTCAAACCTTAACTTAGCCCTGTATTAGCCGAATGACCTTGTAGAGTTTAACTCCTTCATGACTTAGTTTCTTCATTTGCAAATCAGGGGTAATGATGCTTTAGAAGAGTCTTTATTGTGAGACTTAATTGAGAGCGTGCATGCAAAGTACTTAGCTCTTTGCTTAGCACATAGGGAACCCTGGTTATTATTAGAATGAGAAGTTGAACCAACAGGATGGCTATGATCTTTTCACTGAAACTGGACTGTTTTTATTACTTTGTGGTGTGTGTGTGTGTGTGTGTGTGTGTGTGTGTGTGTGTGTATGTGTATGTGTGTGTATGCACAAACCTATCTGAGTGCTGTGGTCGACCCCAGCCCTGACAGGACAAATGCTCTATGTGTCCTGACTTCAGAATGTTACTGATTTTGCTTTGGGTTTCAAGTTACCTGTAAGCTAAGTGGAACCAATCCAAAGGACAACTACCCACCTTGGTAACAGTAGGTATCATTAGTGGCCAAGGAAAACATAATCAGAGATAAGACCCAGAGAGGGGAGAAAGAGAACAAGGAAGGTTGACTCGAGCTATGGAATGATCCGGCCCAGGCAGCTGCATAGGAGTTGCTATCCTTGATCCTTATGACTAATTTTCTCTCTCTGTAGTCCTGGCTGTCCTGGAACTCACTCTGTAGACCAGGTTGGCCTCACAGAGTTCTGTCTGCCTTTGCTTCCTAAGTGCTGGAATTAACTAAAGGTGTGCACCACTGGGCCTGGCTATGGCTGATATTCTTAATCTTTTTATTAATGTAATCACTTGATGGTTGCTTAGCCAAAAACCGGGTTTGTTTGTTTGTTTTGCTTTTTTGTCTCTCAGGTTCAGCTCCACTGGTCTGTAATTGATAACTGTTTTACATTTGTCCTCAAGTTTCAGTTTGGACAGAATCACTATTGTTTGATCTAGAGAGATTCAGTGCAGCTAACAATCGAATTATAGAAGACAGGCTGAGTTGTAAGTTACAAACTCTGAGGATTGAAACGTTTGAGAAATAATAATAACTTCAAATAGTAAACATTGAATTAAAGTTTTAAAATAATCAGTAGAAGCCAGGAAACAGTGTTGCGCCTCTTTAATCCCAGCATCTGAGAGTCAAAGGCAGGCAGGTCTTTGTGAGTTCGAGGCCAGCCTGGTCTACAGAACAAGTTCCAGGACAGCCAGAGCTACACAGAGAAACCCTGTCTTGAAACAAACAAACAAAAAAGAAAATATACAGTTCCATAGTAACTCTCTTTTTAGAACTATTCTTATTTTGGGGTTAGAGAAATGGATCAACAGTTAAGAGCACTTAATGCTTTTGCAGACAACGTGGGTTCTATTCCAAGCACCCACATGGTGCTTTACAACCATTCATAACTCAATTCCATGGAATCTAAAGCCTCTTCTGACTTCCTCAGGCATCAGACATGCACATGGTGCCTGACCATGTGTATATACTTATGTACATACATACATACATACATGCATGCATACATACATACATATAGGCAAAACATTCATACATAAAATAAATCTAAAAAATGTTTTTATTTGTATAATTGTTTTGCCTCCATGTATGTATGGTCACTGGGTGTATTGCAGTACCTTCCAGAAGAGTGGATGGCATGCCCTGGAACTGGAGTTAGCAAGTCTTGTGAGTCGCCATGTCAGTGCAGGGAAGAGAACTCAGATCCTCTGTAAGAGCAAGTGCTCTCAACCACTGAACCATCTTTAATCTTTCCAGCCCAGCAGTACCTCTCCAAAATGAGAGCATCTTTGGGGCCAGTGAGGTGGCTCAGTAGATAAAAGGTGCTAGACACTGAACTTGGTGACCTGAGTTCGATTCTTACAAGGTACATGGTGGAAGGAGAGAACCAACTTCTGCAGGTTGTCTTCTGACCTACATACATACATGTGGCACACGCACACCTGCACTTACGCACACGGATCACATACACATACAAAATAAATATAACTGAACTTTTAAAAGAGGAGATGCTTACTAAAACACTTCATACCACCCTTTGCAGGTCCGGGCAATAGTTTTCCTTGAGTCTTGTGCCTAGGAGGTGGCAGAGCTAAGATTCAAACCCTAATGTGTTCTCTCCCTCTGAGTTCGCTCGTGTCTCCCCGTTGGGTGGAAGTCCTTTCACTCCCACCCCCACCCACTGCATGTCTGAGTCCTGCCCATGATGCTGTTGTAGTCTCTTCAGTCTGGCCCTGCTTGCTGTTCAGTCCTCACAGTATAGCGTAGGTCTGTAATTGAGAACCACGATGGTGCTCTCCTAATTAGCCGCCCCTCCCATTGCATACAGTGTGGCCAATGTTTTCCTCGATCTCTCACAAACAGGTGGTTTTACATTCTCAACCCTCTGTAGCTCGCTTGGCCTGCATGTCTACATTTTAACCTTAATCTGCTATGTACACTGTCTGGCTTCCTTGCTTTACATTGTACAGGGGGTATCTCATGTGCCCTCTGGTCTTTATGCCCCCTGCCTTGCTGTATTTGCAAAGCCTCTTTGCCTGAGCCTTCACTTCTTTACCTGCCTCTGGCTTTTTCAACTCTGTGGCTCACCTCAGATCTCCATATGGCAACGCACTCATGAATCATCACAGATGCTGCTATTGAGTTGAAATTCAGTGTCTTCTTTTAAAAACTGTTGGACCTAACCCTCAAAGAGCTTACTTGGTCCAGGCTTCCTTTTGTTATAGGTACCATGCACTTGTCTGTCTTTGCCCCAGTAGTTATGACTACCTTTCAAGACTGGGATGGTTTCTAAGCCGTTGCTTGTTCGATAGCAGTAACTTCTTGTGTCAAGTGGATCAGTGAGTATTTATTGAACTTTTAGGAACACTTTGCTCGGATTGCTTAAACTAGGAGAATGTGTACAACTAGGTGATTCTGACTTTTTTTTAAAAATACAATAGCAGGCTGGGGAGATGGTTCCATGGGTAAGGGAGTTTGCCACACAAGTGTGAGGGTATGGGTTTGGATGCTCAGCACAGGTGTAAAAGCCAGGCATGTTCTTGGAGCTCACTGGCCAGCCAGCCTTGTCAGAAAATGTTGAGCTCCAGGTATAGTGAGAGACCCTGTCTCAAGGTGATAACGCAGAGAGTAGAATCCTCCCCGCCACCCCGTCCCCTCTGTTTGTGCAAGCATGCACACCCCCCACACATGTGCATACACATACATATGGCAGAGGAAAGTATGAGAACCATCACAGGACTTGTTAATGAATCATTATTAATTACTGTTTGATTATTCATTATTGGCTAGTCTGGAACTCCTCATGTGCACTAGGCTGACCTCAAATTCAGGGATCCATCCACCTCTGCCTCCCATCCAGGACTTAGTTTTAAAGGCACTCCAAGACAGGGGTTTGGAAGTGATGTTGGGCTGTTCTGATTAGTTGGCATTGTCTTCTATGATGATAGCATTTAGCACTGGTCGTCCCCTTGCTTGGGTGTTGTTTCCATTTCTAGGTTCCTCAGCTCTAAAGGGATGAGGAGACTTTGGGGATGGTTGCGAGGAGACTCAGAAGGCGATGGTACAGTTAGAAGTCAGTAAGGAAAGGTTGAACGAATGAAGGGTTAAGGGATAACTTACAACTCTTCAAAAACTCTAGCTCCACTGATACTGAGATAAGAGAAAGTAGGTTTGAACTGATGGCGGGTGGTGTTGAAAGAAGAACTTGTTGCCAGTGATGGTTGTCATAGTGATGGAAAAGGTTACCAAAATAATCCTCTCCGGAGGTAAATTTTTAAAATGCAATTCTGCCTGCATATGTATAAAGTGACCTCTCTCTATCTTCCCTTCCTGTGAGTCAATAAATACAGCTTCACTCAGCCTTGAGGATATGGATCCAGTTGTTATTTTTTATTTTTTTTTAAAGATTTATTTATTTTATGTATATGAGTACACTGTAGCTGTCTTCAGACACACACCAGAAGAGACATACCATCAGATCCCATTACAGATGGTTGTGAGCCACCATGTTGTTGCTGGGAATTGAACTCAGGACCTCTGGAAGAACAGTCAGTGCTCTTAACCTCTGAGCCATCTCTCCAGCCCCCATGGATCGGGTTTATATATTTTAATATTCCTCAAGGGATCCCAGGGCTTCACTGGCTTCTCAAGAAGTACTTGATTTGGATTTTCAACTTATGATGATAATTAATTTTTGTAGTAGGCTTCCAGAGAAATGTCTTTATGGAATAATGGTTTTTGTAGTGGTTTTATAGGAGAATAAAAACTTTTTAAAGTGAAGCTAAAAGACAAATCTTAGGCATCAGAAAGAGCCAGGGGTAAGTAGATGTGGCCCTCACACAGGGAGTAAGCAATTGCCTAGAGAGTTTGTGCCTGTCTTCGGCTCCAGACCCTGTATATGGACGACTGGAGCAATGCTTGCAAGTTGCTTCCAGTCTAACATCAACTTCTTCATGTGAATAAGCCTGATAGAAACCTCTGACCCTTGGCTTTTGAGTCTGTGTGGAGGGTTTGCATCACTCAGAATGAAACCTTTTTAGATATGTTGGGTTACAGAAAGCATTTCCTGTACAGTCAGACTGAGAGCTGTGAATTGGGATTATTCATCTAGATTACTAAAACTCTGGGCAGAATTCATACACCAGGCATTTTCCCGCTGCTGCTGCCGCTGCTGTTGCCGCCGCCGCCGCCAGGCCTCCATTGCCATGCTAAACTGTTCGAATTTTTTAATCTAGCACTGAGAATTGAGTATCAATGCCTTATTCTTTTAAGTAAATTACTACTGAGTTTATTCTCTCTGTTTCACCAAGTCCCTTTACAGCTTGTAAAAGCTGGTTCGCTGCAGGAATCCTGTGAGTGGCACCAAAGCAAGGACGGGCCACCACCTGTGTGCATGGTTGCTGCCATCAGAGAGGAGAGAACAAACTCAGACTTCACTTGTAGTTTTCCATTGCTAGCCATGCTGGTCCACACTCGCAGAGGGGAGAAGACAAACACGGAATTCCCTCTTGCTTTCTCTGTTCTTCTGGTTTTGATTTTGTTTTTGAGATCAGGCTGGCCTTATATTTACAGAGATCTGCCTTCCTCTACCTCCCAAGTACTGGGATCAAAGGCGTGCAATACCCATTCGTCTGTTTGTTTTCTCTCTTTCTCTTTTTCTTTTTTCTTTCTTCTTTCTTTCTTTCTTTCTTTCTTTCTTTCTTTTCCACCTCCTCCATAATTTATTTTTTTTTTAAATTCACAGTACATTCCAATTACATTCTTTCTTCTTGAAAGACTCTAGTATCAGAGCAATTTTAAAAATACTAGGGTCTTTCTTTAAAAAGTAGTTATTGCCATCTAATGTGGGCTTCTCAGAACTTGATAGCAAGCTTCCAAATATGACATAGTTATCAATAGAACATGAGTTCTCTGACTGTATTATTTGATCATTACATCCTAAAAGATAATGAATTGATAGAGACCTTGGTAGCCCCATTGCTCCCCTAATGGGATGTTCATGTTATCCCTCATACTGCCTCTGCAGTGAGAAGGCCCTGTTTGTTTTAGAGGGAAGGAAGTTGTGGCTTTCTCAGTGATACCCAAGTTGCTATTGGTCATTCAGTAGCCCAGTAGTCCTAAAAGGAAAGATGAAACTTGACTTTGCATCTTGATGAGAACAGGAGAGAACTGAACTCTTAGAGTGAAAACATGTGCTTGAGAGCCAGGCATGGCAGCTCTGCCTGAAGCCCCAGCACTCGGGAGAGCGGCAGAGCGGCAGGAGAGTCAGGAGAAGTGCTAATTAGTGGATAGCAGGCCAGCCAGGACTACATCCCAGGACCTTTATCTCAGAAGGAAAAAAGGAAAGAAGGAAAGAGGGAGGGAAGGAAGGACGGGGGAGCAAAAAATCCTAAACTTGAATTAGGATATAACTCAAATGAAGGTAACTGCTTCAAGGTGGTAAGGGGCCAGATCCTCTTACCATGAGAAGAACCATGGTCCAAAATGAAGTTAGTGTTTGTTTGACATTCCAGCCTACACATCTGGTTCCCTGAGAGAGAAGACTAAGCCCCGTGGGTCTTAACCATTCTTAACCCCATTGATTCTTAACAATTTTCTGCAATGTGCCTGTTATGTGGGCTCATTTCTTTTTCTTTGATAAACAGATGAGCCAGTTGGGACTTGGGAACTGGGGAGGCTGGAATAGTACTTGGTTTCCTTGTTTTCCTGAGACACGTTCTCACATAACCTTGAACTTGCTGTGTAACTGAGAATGGCCTTGAACTCCCGATTCTCTTGCCTCTGCCTCCAGGTGCTGGAATTACAGGCCTGTACGCCATGCTCGGTCTTGATTATTTGTTTTTAATGATTCTGTGAAGTAATTTGGGTCATAGCCAAGAATCTGAGTAGCCTACTGCCTGAGCTGGTGCTTGCATCCCACTGTTGTGTTTTAAAGACAGATGAGCTATTTTATAACTTCCTCTCTCTCTGAAGCAGGGTGGGTAGAATTCACCTGGCTCATTTGCCTAGCTCTCTTGGGCATCTTTACTGCTTGCTCTTGTTGACCTGGAGTGGGTTTGAAGGGCACCGTCTCCTCCCGTTAAGGTGTATAGCATTTATGGGTCTTGGATGACAGCTGCTAGGTAGAACTGAATTAAAAGCTTGGAAACTAGAGTTGATGTTTGTATATAGAAAGTGGCCTCCTATTGTTGCTGGAGAGCAGCGTGTTACAGTCTTCACCCTCTAATCCTGGGTGACCTTCCCGGTTAATGTGGTTTATTTCAACAGCAGTCAGAGCATATGTAAAAGAGCTTCCGTCTCTTCCTCTCTGTGGTGTGTTCAGACAGACAGCTGTCCCCTGGATGCACATTGCCACCAGAGAGAACTGGCCCTCACCCCTGCTGACCAGTTCACAAGACACTGATGTCAGTTCAGTTACTGTATACATTTCTTCTCTTTTTTAAAGCAAAACTCTCATTATGAAAACCAGTAATGGAATTATTCCCAAGGGCAGTTCTGTTAGCACTGGTTTTAAGAGTGTCAACCTTCAAATTGTCAATTCCCCAAGTATCTTGTAAAGTGCTATAATTGTTTTAGTCCTTACATTCATGTTATATTTTAAGCTGAACTTTAAAAAAAGAACTTAGATAATAAGCTCCAAGGGGGAGGAGCTTGTCAAGTAAGCTCCAAAGGGGGAG
>JANHMN010000024.1:5116744-5146914 GCA_030674055.1 Rhabdomys pumilio | reverse complement strand
TTGTCAAGTAAGCTCCAAGGGGGAGGAGCTTGTCAAGTAAGCTCCAAGGGGGAGGAGCTTGGCAAGTGCTGAAACTCCAGCCCTTGTCACTGACTGGTTTCTTGGGAATTTGGGGACCCCAGGGTTTTATACAAGTTGACTAAACACTCAACTACTGAATTATTGATTTGTTTTTATTTTGAAGCATGTTTGTTTTGTTTTAAAGACAGGGTCTCAGGTAACCGAGACTGGCCTGGAACTCTATGTATGCCTGCCTGACCTCTGCCTCCCAAGTGCTAGGATTGAAGGCATGCACCTCTGCACCAGGAGGCTAAACTCTTCTTGGTCCTCCTGCTTCCACAGTTAGCAGCACGTACCCACACTCTGCGGCAGAATCTTCCTGGGTTGCTTATGCTTGCCTATCTTCCTGCTTTAGCCTTCCAACTTACTGGGATTACAACAGTTTATTTGACAGTTGGTTCTGTTATACTGGGCATAAAAATAGAGAAACTTAAAAACTATTCTCAAAGTATGTGATAGTGTTTCCTTTTCAGTTTAAGGGAACTTGGCAATACTTCTAGGCCACACTCTCTAATCCGAGTTCTCCTTCCTGTGTAGGGCCGTTTTCCCCTTGAGCACTGGATCCTGGCTCTTCTCCTCTACTCAGTGCTGCACCCGTCAGCCCCTCGCTCACATAGGCAGTTTCTCAGCCCGTCACAGTATGAAACCATCCGTCTGAGTACAACCCTCCTTTGAAACCACCCTTGGCCCTGTCCTTCTCCAGCTGCTACCTGTGTCTTCATCCCTTTTCCAACAGAAATCTTGTTTGTTTGTTTGTTTGTTTGTTTGTTTGTTTGTTTTTCAAGACAGGGTTTCTCTGTGTAGCCCTGGCTGTCCTGGAACTCCGTAGACCAGGCTGGCCTCGAACTCAGACATCTGCCTGTCTCTACCTCCCAAGTATTGGGATTAAAGGTGTGCGCCACCACTGCCCGGCTCACAACAGAACTCTTTCTTTAAGGTGGGGTAGCTGCTGTCGACACTTTCTCGGGCTCCCTGAATAACTGCAGTTGGGCTTTGTCCCCAAGACTCAGCTTTCCTCAAAATCTCCCAGTGTCTGTGAGTAGATGAGTCTCAGTCCTTGTCTGACTAACCCTTCCGCAGTGTTTGAAGCACCCCCTTCACTTTTCCCAGGCCTCTGATACGCTGTGCTCAGCAGCTGTTACTTTTCAGTGTCTACCATGGCTCTGTCTGCACTGAGTCTGCCTGGCTGTGGAGCACCCAGGAGCCCACCTTCTGCTGCCTTCTCTCCCCAGGCTTCCTCTGTATGCTGAGAATGACTGCATACAATTTAGTCTTCAACACTGGATACTTTGGGGAGTTCCCAACTTTATAACCAAGTGCATATTTGGCACACCCCCCCCCCCCCCCCCCCCCCGTGGGACTCGACAACAGAGTCCTCACGGGATTCGAACCGGCCCGGGATGCCCAAGCGCTGCGCCACCGCGCGCTCACTGGCATTTTTATTTAGATAGTAGTAACAATAACTTGACTAGGTGTTTATTGTGGGCCAGGCTATATTATGACCCCTGGTGTATTTTCTCCCCTAATCTTCATGACCCTCTGTAAGGTGCCACTGTTCCTAGCCCACAGGCAAGGAAATGGGCACTTGGAATCCAATAGCTATTTCATACCAAGCATCTTTGAAATCTTGGGTTCCCCCCCCAAATCTTTGCCATTTGAATTCTGTTTTGGGTTGAGTCTTCACAGTCAGCTGCTCAGGCCTAAGACTCCACAAGAGGTGTACTTTATTTCTCTTCGTTCTTATCCCAAACCTAAGCTCAGTAAATTCTCTATGCTACGTCCAAAACATACCTCAACTCCCAGCTTCCTCTCACCAGCTCTACTACTCAAACCCAGGCTATTCCTTGTACTTTCCTGCCTGGACTACTTTTTCTCCTCTCCTTACTGCTACTCTTTCCCTCCAGAGTTTGTTCTTCACACAGTGATTGTGGATTCCAGTAGCAGATATATTACTTACTCAGGTTAAACCTGGCAGTGTCTGCCACTGCTAGAGTGGACTGAAATTCTTCAACAGTGGCCAGAGGTGAGGAGTTGGCCTCTGGCCCAGCATGCTTTTCTTCTTCACCTCTTCCCATTCTTTCTATCCTAGGGCCACACTGGCTGCCTCTGGCTGCCACACTGTGTTTGTTGCTGTCTCTACACTTTTGCACTTGTTGGGCTATCTGTGTCATCGAGGCCTTTATGTTTAGATTTTCCTCACTTAGGTCCATTCAGCAAGTTTGTCTCTGTAAAAGCCAGGTGCTCTCTGTTGTAGTGTACAAACAGTAGACCGTGTACAGACAGTAAAAGTTTATTTATTGGTGGTTCGAATTAGAGGTCAGCTGTGGGTATTCCCTCTACCGCTATCCACCAGGGTGTGTTTTGTTTTTTAAGAATTATTTATTTATTTTATGTATATGAGTACACTGTAGCTATCTTCAGATACACCAAACACAGCATCAGATCCCCTTACAGATGGTTGTGAGCCACCATGTGGTTGCCAGGAATTAAACTCAGGACCTCTGGAAGAGCAGTCAGTGCTCTTAAGCACTGAGCCATCTCTCCAGCCCTCTACCATGTTTTTTAAGACAGGGACTTTTACGAAACCAAGTTTGCATTTTCTCTAGACTGACTGGACAGCAAACCCCTGGAATCTGCCGTCTCTACTCCCACCAGTATTAAGGTTACAGATGAATACTGCCACACTGGGCTTTCATGTGGGTGTCCGGGATTCGAACTCTAGTCCTCATGGAGGCCATTGTAAGCCAAATAAACTCTTTCCTCTCCAGATTGCTCTTGGTTTAGGTGTTTATTACAACAACAGGAAGCAAACTAGGACATTTTTCATCAGTACTAGTTAGTATTTGTCAACGTGACATAAACTAGTGACCTGAAGAAAAGGAGACCCCATTTGAGGAAGTGCCTCCATCAGATTGACCTGTAGGCATGGCATGTAATTTCTAAATGATGGAGGGGACCTGGACCACTGTGGACACCGTTATCCCAGGCAGACAGGTCTGGATTACATAGGAACGACACTGAGTAAGCCATGCCGCCATGGTCTCTGCTTCAGTTCCTGTCTCACCTGTAAACCAAATGAACTCTTTCTTCCCCAAGTTGTTTTATCAGAGCCAAGAGAAGCAAATTGCAAGAGCCTTGGTCTGTGTGTGTTCAGGGCCCAACAGTGCCTGGCAGCACTGAGTGAGTGAGTGCCTGCTGATCATGTCCGCACTGTGGCTGCTGGTGCTCTCCTCTCTTCAGCCTCCTTCCTGCCATAGTTCATAGTGTAGCATCGTTGCTGGACACAGTGCTTTTCTCCATCTTTGTTTTTACTTTTGTCTTGTGTGGATGGATGTTCATCTCTCCTCTGTCCTGCTGGGGTGATTTCTGTCCATCTGAGCCAGTTTCTGTCCATTCCTGCATCTGGTGTTCTCTTTCTCCCATTATTCTGTATAAGCTGTGGCCTGTTACCATTTCATAGTTTGGGTGTTCTTGAACTCTGTATATAGTCAAGAATGCTTCATCCAGGCATATGCCATTGTGTCTTGCCAGAGCCAAACTTTTAAAAACACAGTGGTTGTGAACTCCCTTGTAAGTCTGAAGAAGCTTGTTGTTTCTCATGGTACAGTTAGTTATACATACGCATGTGATTTGCCTGTGTTTTCGAGGACTTTCTAACCCTGCTCTTGGCCTGTAAACATTTTTGCAACTAAATCCGTGCTTATCCCCCTCTCCCCTTCACAAGAGAGTTCCCCTCTGTGGTGCTTCGTGTCGTCGCCTCCCACGGCTGCCTCACCCCTCCGCATCCCTTTCCCACTTGCTACCGCTCTTTAGGAGTTTCAGTTGCTTCTTCCCTGTTTATGCTCCCCAGTAATGAACAAACACAGTCAACCTCAGAAACTGTGCCCCAATATGTCCCTTCCCTGTTCCACCGCTCTTTCCTCGTGTGACTGAGGTGTTCAGAGGTAGTCTCCATTCATCCCATTTCCCACTGTGTATGTGTATGTCTGTGTACGTCTGCTGCTGAGGATCAAGCTGAGCCTCTAGCATGCTGGGCAAGCATGCCAGGCAAGCAGTCTGTCCATGAGCTGTAGCCTCCAGCCCCATCCCTATTTCCACAATATGGCTTGCTTCCTCCTGCCTGTATACTGCATAGACATCAGCTTTGCTATTCCACTGTACAACGTGAGTACAACGTGAGTCGTGGCTGACCAGACCACTCCTGGGTAAGCACTTTTCCAAGCGTCCCGTGTCCTTGGTTTCCCCTTCTGCCATGCAAAGCTTGGTGTACACATTCCCTTGGGACTGTTTACCAACCTTCTTTTTTTTCTTTGTATTCTTTTCCTGGTAAGTTGATCTGATACTTCCATAAAAGTCAGATGTGTTTTCTCCAGGCCATTGTTTCCAGTAGACAACACAGACAGACATTTCTAACTCAGATAGCTGAGGTGTTCTTCCTTCCCTGTCCTGAACGTCCATCTCTGTTCTGTACTCCCAATTTTAGTAACTATCTCCCACAAACCAGTCAGCCCGAGCCAGGCGCCTGCAGTCCTCTGTTAATAGCCTCCATGTCAAAAGCGAGTGTCAGATTGGAAAGACTGGTTAAGGGCACATACCGCTCAAGACCAAGAGTTCTGATCCTAGCACCCATGTCTAATGGCTCACAACCACCTGTAACTCCAGCTCTAGGGGATCTGATGCCCTCATCTCACCTCTGTGGGCACCCCTCAGACACACACATAAAAAAAATTAAAATAAAATAAGCATGCTGTAAAATGTTTGTGGAATCTCTTCCTTTTGCTCAACCCTCTGCCATTGTAGTCACTGGCTCTGTAAGCAGTCTCAGAGTATATAATGTTATACATACCCAGAATCCTAGCCTGGGCTACATGAGATAAAAGGGGAAAAAAGCCCAGGATAAATAGATAAAATAATAATGTAAGCTAGGATGAACCTTCTCTGTCTGGCTTCTCAGAAGGTGGGCAGCCTACTTATCACTGTGTCTCTGTCTTACTCTCCTTTTGTGAAGAGACACCATGGCCAAGGAATGTTTAACTGGGGGTCTGCTAGAGTTTCTGTGGCTTTGTCATGGTGGGGAGCACACTAGGAGCATGTCAGCACTCATGGCACTGGAGCAGTAGCCGGGAGCTGCAGCTTGACCTGATTGCCTGGTGTGGGCCTTTGAATCCTCAAAGCTTGTCCCAGTGACACACCTCCAACAAGGCCACACCTCCTCATCCTAACCCTCCTCAAGTAGTGCTGCTTCCTGAAGACTGTGCATTCAAGTGTGCGAGCCTATGGGTTCCTGTTTAAACCACCAGTCTCTGAAAGTGTAATATGTCCAGAAAGGATTTCTGTGCAGTTTACATAGCCGGAGAATGGGTATGTTTTCCATGCACATGCAGCCCAAATGTCATTCAGAGGCTTATCGTTACAGAGTTCTTTCCTGTTGGTTTATTTAAAAACTGGGATATAAATATGGCTTTTTTCATTGATGTTTTAATATATAGTTATAGACAGTTACAGGGAGGAAAAAACAATCCGAGTTTCCTTGGGTAGCTCAAGCTGGCCTCAGACTCGGAGGTCTTGCCAAAATGCTGAGATTACAGAGTGCTGGGATTTCAGGTGTGTGCCACCCTGCCTGTAGAATCGCCAACCTGCAGAACCTTTAAGATGGAGTCGTCTGTGCTAGAGAGTCATCTTTAAGCACTTGAAGTCTCAGACCTAGGATCTGCTTCCCACCTCCCCACCTTCTGTCTCTTTTTGCCTCTGCTTTGGTTTGTTGTTTGCTGGGCCAGCAAAACACTTGGTCTCATTCACAAGCTTTATCATCATCCAAAGGTGAGCTAGTCTCATCCTGTGTGCAGTGGCTTTCCTGACCCTGTGTCTTGCCTGGCTAGCTCACTTTGTGCAGTGTTGACACATTTGGTGCCTGTGTGTTGCATTCTGTTACTGTACTTAGATATCCCCTCCTCCCTCTTTCTGCAGAGTCTCACTGCACAGTTGCAGAGGCTGGCTTCAAACTACATACCTGTTCAGCCTTCCAAAAGCTGGGATTTTAAACCTGTACCACCGTACCAGACCCTGCTTGAAGGTGTCTTCTATCTCTGCTCATTCTTTTACCTATGTGTAGATTTTGAAAGAGGGGTGTGTGTGTGTGTGTGTGTGTGTGTGTGTGTGTGTGTGTGTGTGTGCAGGAGCCCACAGAGGCCAGAAGAGTGTGTTGGACCCCCTACAACTGGAGTATAGACAGTTGTAAGTCTTCATGTGGCCACTAGGAGCTGAACCCCCAGTCCTCTGCACAAACAGCAAGTGCAACTTCTGAGCCCTCTCTGCAGACACTCACTCATGTTGTTCCTTATAGAATGACTCGGCTTAGTTTGTCTCCCAACCCGAACTTTTATTTATTTGTTTGTTTGTTTGTTTGTTTGTTTATGTGTTTGTTTGAGAGGTGGGGTATGAGATGTAGTCTCACTGTTCAGACTGGCTTGAACTTGCAGTGACTCTCCTGCCTCTGCCTTCTGAGTACTGGAATTACAAACATGGGTCTTCCCATCAGACATCCCCTTTAAAAAAATTTAAAAAAAAAAAAACAAAAAAAAAATTACCTTCTTGGAAGTTCTGGAAATTGAATCCAGGACCGTGTGCCTTATTTATGCTAGTAAGCACCCTACTACATCCCGTCTCAGTGCCCCCAAAAGCACAACTTCCAGTGTTAGCATCATAAACATCATATACTTCCTTTGAGACACTTCTCTCACTGGTCTGAAACTTACCAATTGGGTTAGACTGGCCGGCCAGTGAGCCCCAAGGCTCTCTCTGTCTCTGCGTCCCTAGTGTTGGGAATACAAATATGTGTGTGTGAAGGACACATATGAAGGACAAGCTAAAGCATGTATTCATTAGCATCTTAATTTTATGGTGTCACTGTTAAAAACTGGTTTTTTTTCAAAGCAGTCTTTATATTTTAATTTTACTTATTTCTTTTTCATGTGTATGGGTGTTTTGCCTACATGCATGTATGTAAACCACATGTATGACTGGTGCCAGCGTCGGATGCTCTGAAACTGGAGTTTTAGATGGCTGTGAGCTGCCATACAGGTGCTGAGAGTTGGACTTGGGTCCTTCTCAAGAGCAGCCAGGCAGCTGCACCATCTCTCCAGCCCCCTTTGGCCTCTTTTTGGCAGTATTTAAATACATCCTCCATTGTCACCTGTGGTTACCTCTCGGCACTGTATAGCATCAGTGCAACTCATTCCTCCATTAGAGCCAAAATCGTGGGTGCCTCTTGGTCAGCCTCTTCTCTGTCCTCCTCAGCTCAGGTCACTTTTCTGCTCTCCCTTTAGATACCACGGGTAAGCAAGTGCTCAAGAGTACTTAAATTTCAGTGTGTGTGTGTACGTGTGTGTGTGTGTGTGTATGTGTGTGTGTGTGTGTGTGTGCACACGCGCATGGTACCTTCTGTGTTTGTGATGTCTTGTATCATATGTACACATACAGAGATCGGTCCAGCCTTCAGGTCAGCTCTCTCATTTTACCGTGTGAGTTCTGGGGATCAAACTGAGGCCATCATCTCAGTAAACACATTAAAAAAGAAATCCCTTTGGCTAAGCAGGCATGGTAGCACACACCTGTTATCCTAGCACACTGAAAGCTGAGGCAGAAGGATCATAAGTTTGGGGCCAATTGGGTTACATAGCAAAGTCCCTGTCTAGGGAAAAGAAAAATTCCATCTAATTAAGTACTAGTAATTATGAGTGTGAGTCTTTAAAATACAACATAAAACCTTGGTATTTTATAGCAAGTAGCAAGAGACTCTAAGGGAATTGTGCCAACAGAAGTGATAGCTAACAGGAATACATTCCCACAGGGAGGTGTTACTCTTTTAAAATATAGCTGCCAAAATATCCAGCCTGCCTCCTGGGGGTTTAGTCTTAGTTCTCCTGTGGCCTCCTCATCAGAGTGAACCGTGTATAGCAATGCCAGCTTAGACCTGAACAAAAGTATCTCACAAAATTAGTGTGTCAGGAGTGATTAAAAAAAAGATTTTATTACAGGTAGTTGTGAACTGCCTAAAGTGCGTGCTAGGAACTGAAGTCTGGTCTCTGGAAGACCATAATCACCCTTAATCTCTGAGCCATCTCTCCAGCCCCTCAGGAAGGGTTCTTACTTACGTGTTTAGTTTTCAGTTGTGTGCATGTGGGTTCGGGTGGCCACAGGAGCCTTGTGGCATCGATCTCCCTGAAGCTGGAGTCATAGGCAATCTGCCTTGATGTGGATCCTGGGAATTGAACTCAGGTCTGCTGGAAGACCATTACATGCTTTTAACCTCCAAGCCATTTCTCCAGATCCAAGGGGTGATTTTGATACTGTGCTCATTGATTCAGTAAAGTTAATTTTGTAATTGGAGGAATTTGAGTTTTCGGACATTTTAGAGACAGATGTTGAGAACCGGTTGCTGAAGGGCATGTGTGGGTTGTACAGCGCTTACTTAATAAAGTAAGGTGTCCAGGAACAAGCAGGAGCAGAGAGTGAGTCATGGCAGGCTTGTCCGTCTCGGGCTAGGGCTCACGGAGTCTGTTTAATCGAGATGTGATGGTTGGTGGCGATGGCTTGGATTTCAGGAGGACCACCTAGGTGGGTATCACAGTTGGGATATTATGAATCATGTGTCAGCGTTCTTGTATTTGAGACTGAGTGTCTTCCGTAGAGTAGATTAGGATTACCCTGAACTTCTGATGCCCCTGCCTCAGGTCTATGTGCTGCGATGAGATACAGAAGTATGTAATCACACCTAGTCTTACATGGTGCTGGGGGTCATGCTTGCTAGGCGGTTACTCTCCCCGCTGAGTTCCTTCCCGATCACGGTAGAGATGTTTTCAGTGTAGCCTTGGCGGCATTCCACCTTAGCTTGAGAAGTTAAGGATTTTAAGTAGGTTGTTTTTTCCTCCCCAGACTGTGGTAAATTGGTAAGCATTGAGAAAGGCACAGAAAACCAATCATTTTAATTGGATATAGGGAAAGGAAATTATTAAGTGCCTGAACAATGGCATTTCATAAGGAATACTTATGAAATAAGTACATACTTAGGAACTGTGCCATGCCTGATGGCTGTAGAGGATCAGGTCTTTGGGCTCCAGCCCTGTTGAGAGGCTGTGTTATAAGTGAGGGAGTGCTAATGCTTTGGGAGACTTCTGATATTTGCTGAGTGTTCTTACCCAGCAGACACTAATGTAAGAGGGAGAATGAGCCGTTCCCAGATGTGAGCATGATTTTTATTATGGAATATGAGTTAAGTCAGACTTTATTCTCATGTTAACAAAACTTTGGTTTTTGGAGGGAAAGCTGAGGCTACACCTGCCTGTCCTTGCCTTAGGTACTACTTGGAAGCAGGAATTGTATATTTTCCAGCTTTTCATCTGGAATATAGCTCGGACTGGGACACATGTGTGATGGTTTTAAAAGACCCAATAGATGAAATACTACTTTGAAAAGTTTGCCTAGTCTTACATAATTCTGTGAAGCACAGATTTTCATGTATTTTTCTAACTGCCTTTACTAAGTCTTATATGTAACATTATTATCTGTAGTATTATTTGGGGTTGGGGTTCTCTTGTGGGAAGTGTATTCTTATTACTTCACAAGTGCCACTACAAAAATAAAACAATCTTTCTGAAATGCGGTCTCATTATGTAGATTTTTTTTCTTTTTCGAAGACAGTCCTTTACTATGTAGCCCTGAATGGCCTCAAACTCACAGAAATTCACTTATCTCTGCATCTTGGGTGCTGGGATTAAAGTCATTTTCCACCATGCCCAGCAAATAAAATGCATAAAATATTTATGAGCCAGGGAGTTTAATAGTAAAAATGTGCCTGGAAGCTCCCAGCCAGCTGCCCTATACTTATGGCTAGGAGTAGGGAATTCTACATTAATTTCTTTATAATTACATTTCACTTAGGGGGTGACATTAGATAGCTTAATTTACCATAAGTCACTGGACAGTAAATATGACTTAACAGTATTTATAGAGCTCAACTTGACTAGAGGGTTTTTCAATCTTGGAGCTAAGAAAAAATGTTGAACTCTTAGCAGCCCAGCCTCCAGGAATATCACTGACTGTGAGGGGCAGGTGTTCCAGCTCTTGGCTATAGTTTGTTTAGGAATATTGTGCTCCTCAGATAAGGCCCTGAGGAAGGAAAAGGTGTGTGTGTGTTGGCCCAGGTATGGTGGCATACACCTTCAGTTCCAGCACTCAGAAGGCAGAGGCAGGAGGAGCTGTCTTGAGTTTGAGAGCAGCCTGATCTTCAGAGTGTCAAAACAAAACATCAGAGAAACAGGAAAAGAAACTGATGTGTACTAAGTGGTCCTAGGACCCCTTAGCTCTACGTAGCATAGTGTCTCCGGCTCAGTCTTCAGCTGGGCTGATGCTGGGTGTGGTGGGGGTGTGGCGATGACTGAGTGTGCACTGCCTTGATCTGGTTTCGGCAGCAAGTCTGAAGCTATTGGAAGCTAGGACTGCTACCTCTTTACATGGTCCTGACTAAGGTGAGCAGTGGAGCCAGATGAGAAGCTGGTGGGGACCGTAGTGTAGTGTGCAGCCGTGGGGAAGACTTGCTGTAGCAGTCTCTGCTGCTGTTCACTGGGGGATCTTTCATAGGGCATTTTCAGCTTGGCTTCCCTTAAGGTTTTGGCTAATTTTTTTTTAAAGAAATGTGTTTATTTAGGAATCTTAGCACAGAATTTGAAGTTCAGAGTTGGAAGACTCTGACATAACAGTGACAACTTTAAGCATAGTCAAGAAATCAGTATACATTTCAATGCAAAAAAAAACCCAAACCAACTAACCAAACAAACAAATGGTTGAGATATAACCTTTAGGGGAAAGGCTCCTCACTATGTGTTACAGGGTATCCTGGAACTCACTGTGTAAACCAGGCTGGCCTCAACTTCTGCCTCAGCCTCCCAAGTGCTAGCATTAAGGGCATGTGCCACCATGTATAGTCCTTTTGACTGTACATTCTCTCCTTTTCTTGTTCAAATCTTGGTCTCTTATTCTGAGACCAGAAGGAAAACAAGTGTTTCCGATCAATTAAGAAAAATACTTGGAAAAACTCTAAACATTGACAGTTGAATGACTGCCCGACGGCTCAGTGGAGGACTTCACAGCTAGGATTCTATAGTTGGGTTTGTGAACGTTTGTATACAGATGGCGACCCACTATGGTTACCGACAGTGAACACAATAGTATTCACTTTGTTTCCCTTAAAGCAAATAAATATCTCACCTGTTGGTGTATAGTTGCTTGCACCGTGCTTGGAGCATACGACTCATGCAGTTAGGGGTGTGGCCTCCTGGGATGCATTTGGCAATTTCCAGATACTGTGAAATACACGCACGGATTGGCAGGTTGTTGGATGAGGATGATGTAGACAAAGAACAGGTTAACCAGAAGCTTGAAGGATCTGAACATGGGCATTTCGTGGCTTTAGTGGTAGAATAGCAAGTTTGGCTCTGTGGGTGCTTTATTTGAACCCTTCGGTTATTTATAGGTTTAATTTAGCTATTGTGGTACTGGAGTGATTACAACCAGTAATAACTGCACCCACTTCAAACATAGCTCCTTGATTGTTACCTGTTATGTGTGTAATCTTGGCCAGGTCATTTGGCTCGACCTTTGTTCTTCAACTACAAGCCTAATAAAAGAAATCGGAATATGCATGTTGCTTTTAGTTTTCTAAGTGATTTTGTATAAATGGCTTGCTGCCCTTTTCTCAGTGCTCAATAAAGGAAGAAATGGAGGGAGAAAGGGACTTGACTCAGCTCATGTAGGTGAGAAAAAAGCAGAGCTGAGTCCTGGAGCCAGACTTTCTGGTGTCTCAGCACAACAAACGTGGTCTGGCCCCCTCTAAACAGTCGAAGATTTTGTGATTTTGAAGTTAGTCTCCCGCTCCTTGTTTGAAATAATTGCCCATTAACCATAGTGTTTGTTTGTTTGTTGTTTTTCTCTCCTAAACTACTCTTTGTCTTTCCTTCTGAGCAAGGTTTGTAGCTAAGTGGTAGACTTCTTGCCTAAGGCCTGGGATTCAGTCCCCAACACCAAAATATAAAGGAACTAAATTTATCCAAAGTATATATTTAAAGTGGAGCAATGTGGACTTCTTATTTTCAAAAATGAATTAAGCTGGTTAGTGGTGGCACTTGCATTTAATCCTAGTACTCAGGAGACAGAGAAAGGCAGACCTCTGAGTTCGGGGCCAGCCTGATCTACAGAGTGAGTTCCAGGACATCCAAGACTACACAGAGAAACCCTGTCTCGAAAACAAACAAACAAAAACGGATGAGGCTGGTTTGATATCACATGCTTATAGTCCCATGCTGGGCTGGGGCCCAGCAGAGGGTGAGCACCTTTGAGACCACTAGCCTGGGTTGTGACATTGAGACCCTGATGTCCCTTCTCCCTAAAAGGATTGATTGGGCCTGTGTGATTTTTGATAACTTTTTTTTTGATATGAGCCATCCAGTCTGCAGATCTACAGAAATGTATTTGGCTTTTTAAAAAAGTATTTTATTATTCTGTGTGTGGGTGTTTGGCCTACATGTATGTCTGTGCATGCGGTGTCCTGGAGGCCAGAAGAAAGTATTGGTTCCCTGGAACTAGAGTTATGGATCCTTGTGAATTGTCGTGCAGGGGCTCACAGTTGAGCTGGAACCCCGGTCCTCTGCAGAGCAGTAAGTTCTGTTAACACTGGAGCCGTCTCTAGCCCTGTCCGGCTTGTTTTATTGTAAGAAGAAGGCAGAGTTTTCCTTACAAATAATGTTCACAATAAAAGCTTATTTTAAACTAAGAGAACTTTAAAAATTACTTTTAACCTAGGAACAAAAGAAACAGAGAGAGAGAGACAGAGAGAGACAGAGAGAGACAGAGAGAGAGAGAGACTCTAGTATATGTTCTTTAGATTGAATACATTTTTGGAATTATAATAGTTTTCTAAAAATACATTTTCTGAAGAGAATATCATCTTTTTTTCCCCCTTCCTTTCTGGAGATAGGGACTCGATCTGTAGATCAGGCTGGCCTTGAACTCACAGAGATTCACCTCCCTCTGCCTCAAAGTGCTGGGATTAAAGGTATGTGGGTGATCGCCAACCATCTTTCTCTTTCTCTTAAATATTTACTTTGTGTATATATATATATATATATATATATATATATAGAGAGAGAGAGAGAGAGAGAGAGAGATTTTGCCTGCACTTATGTTTGTATGCTGAGTACTACTCTTGTGCTCTCAGAGGCTGAAGAGGGCATCAGATTCCTTAGCACTAGTTTCAGGTGGCTCTGAGTCACCACGTGGGTGCTAGGAATCAAACCTAAGTCCTCTAGTTGATCAGCCAGTGCTCCTAGCGGCTGAGGCGTGTGTCCAGCCCCATAAAATACTTTTTCACCTTCGTCTTGGAGGGAAAAAAAATGCTTCCTAAAGCCGTTAAGTTTAAGAATTGTACTGCCGATCTGTCTAAACCGTTTCATTTGTTTGATCAGTGGTTAAGGAGCTCACTAACGCCTGGCTGGAGTTTTAAGCTGAGGAAGAGCTCATCACTCTGGTTGTCTGTCTGTCGGCGCTGTCCACAGGAGGAAACTCTGGAGACTTGAAATGTTGGGACACAGCTGGGGACTGATCAGACTCTAGTATAGTGCTGTTTGTTTGTGTGATGGGTTTGTGTGGAATCTGAAATATTTTCTCTCTCTCTCTCCCTTTCTCTCCCTCTCTCCCTCTCTCTGTCTCTTTCCTCTCTCCCTCCCTCCTCCTCCCCCTCCACCTTTCTAGAAAGAACTTTTTCTTATTCAGTAAATTCATACCAACCCATATGTTTACCTGTAGACTTTTTCTTGAGAACTTGTCCAAAATAGGCTAAGACATTCTTAGTAATTTTAAGGTAGGTTAAAAGTCAGAGGTAAGGAGAGTTTTTGCTTTTGTCTTTCCTAAGCAGAATTGGGAATAAGCTGTTTCCCTGTCACTGTGTGTGGTCAGTATACGATTCTTGTTGCCATCATTGCTGCACACAATTGCCTCTCTTACCACAGGGCATTTTAAGGTGGTACCATAAAATGCACGTTGAGACTCTCTGATGTCAGATGACATAAATCACATCTGAATAACAGCTCCCGAGTTAAGGAACTGATGGCTGAGGCACTTACAGTGTCTATAATGTTTAGCAGGCAGAGGTCATCATATGGTTTATGTTATTCCCTATACGTCTGTAGCTGTACTTGTTTTATATGTGGCTGGGAATTTTTATACTGATTTGCTTATATGTATTAAAATTATCTTTTAAAGGTTTGGGCCTGTATATGTAGTTTGAAATTCAGGACTATCCCTTATCACCAAAGATAAGCTTTCTATGCGTTGTTGAGTAATTACCCAGCTATCATGTGTAATGGACTCTATGCCTGGGTCCACGGTTTTATAGACTGTTTGGATAATGATGGTTAGGATGCACAGACCAATTTTCCAATGCATTTGTTTCGTCTAGGCATTTCCTTTGGGATTTATTCACATTTGTGTTTTTGTTTCTGATTTTAAAATTATTTTCCTTTGTCGTAGGATGAGCAGTTCTTAGGTTTTGGCTCAGATGAAGAAGTCAGAGTGCGAAGCCCCACAAGGTCTCCTTCAGGTACGGCTATGAAGCATGTCTGCAGATCTGCGTTCTGTCTGTTAGGAGAGCGCGGCTTCTTCCTGCCGCGTTGCGAGGAAGGGTGATTGCAGTCCAGGCTAGGAAGCAACGTGTGAGCTAGACTGGACGGACTGACTCCTGCTGCTTGTGCTTGTAAATTCTTCACTCTGTGTTTCTGGGTAATACTTGGGCATGGGAAGTAGGTTTCCACAGAATGATCTTGGGAAACTTGGTTAAATTTATCATGTTCTATTCTATGGTAGCATTTATGCTTGTGAGGGGGATATTGGCTCTTGTTTTTTTTGTAGATGAAATTTAGTGTACTGTTGTCAGAGAACCAGAAACACGTTGGTGCCACATGATACCATTTTATCTAACCCTTAAAAGGCTGTACTAAAATAAAGAAACTGAAAATTACGTGGATGTTTCCAGTTATTAGCTCTGGTTATCGATGCTCTCAACGGAGTTCTAGACCTACAAGCAGTCTCCTAGACAGTCAGGACTTCCCCTTTAGTAGCTTGGCTGACTGAGTTGGAGGAAAGACTTGGGGGTCTTTTCATGGGAAATCCGCTCCTCCTGTGGATAAACAGTCTAGTAAAATATTCTGTTGTTAGATGGTTTTACTCTGTTCAATTTGTGATGGTTCCTGACATTTGGGTCTCGCTTAGGAGTTATTAAACATTATATAGTACTCTAATTAAACACCCAAGCTGCCAACTTTTGTTTGCCCAGGGATGGTATTGATACCTAGTTGTCCTGTTATACAGTAACAGTACTTTCCTTAAGAGGCCATGGAATCTTAAGTCTTTGTATAGGAACGGGACTTTAGGGATCCTTTACAGTTGATAAAAAGGGGGGCGATGCCAGCGTGTGCCCCGAGTGTCAAAAGTTAGCCAGCTGAGTAAGGACCCTGCTCTGCTCTGCTTTTTCTACGTGTCTGTGAAAGCTTCTTTTAAAAAGTACTGTAGAAGTGGTTTTCAGAATTGCTGAAGTCATCTGGGCAGCCCCGTGAAATGCCCCACAGTCTGAAGGAGTCGAGTCTAGTCTTAGCTAATTCACAGTGGTTTCCTAGTGAGGTTTTTCATGGCATCGATTTACCTTGAATGTTGTGCTTATTATTTTAAAGCATCTGGATATGTATCGCTTAAATGAATTCTTACCTACTGTCTTATGGTCCAGTACTTTGGGTATAATTAGTAAATATTGAGAATTGATTTGTAAACTCTTAATCTGTAAGAGGAAGTCTCCTACATTACTTGGTGAGGACTGTACTTGTGTTTCTATTGGGAAGTTCAGCCATTAGACATGCTTGATTCCTGTTGTGTTGGAAAGCCGCTCTCTAGCACAAATGCTGTAGTGTCTGAAATCTCTTTTGATGCCTTGTAAGGGAGAGTTTGGTCTCAGAAGGTCCTACACAACGCTGAGAAGCTAAGAAAGAATTAAAAACAAAAACAAAAAATCCCACCAAACCATAAGCTATTATTTTTTTAAGGGCAGAGTCTTACTTTGTAGCCCAAGTTGGCATGGAGCTCACTGTGTAGCCCTGACTAACTTTGAACTTGAAGTGCCCATCTTTCCTTGCTTTGCAAGTCCTGGGATCACAAGTGTGACCATGCCTGGCTGCCTGAGCCAGTTCTTAGTGTGTTTTCAGTATAAGCTATGTTAGGTGTTAGGGGCGGTTTGCTCTTTAACTGTCTTCATAGTAGCAGGTTGAACATCTTTATAATTTTGGAAATTCCTGTTTGTAAGAAGATCTCAAATATGTGGCCCTGGCTGGAACTTCATAGGCAGACCAGGATGACCTTGAACTAGTGGGTAGTCTCCTGCTTCTGCCTCCTTAGTGATGGGTTTACAGGTGTGTTCCATCACACCTCGTGTTTCCTTTTATCTGAAATAGCGATGATTTGTCTTAAATTGTTGACTTGAGCTTCACATCAGCTGGGGCCAAATCTTTTTGTAACTTGGGACTAACTCGTTCAAGAAGCCCTAGGAGAGCTTAGACTCAGGAGCACATCACACAGCCACCGCTTTGATAAACTCCCCTGCGTGCTGGTGATTGTGCTGGTGTCTCCTGAGTAGGCATTTGTCTCTGAAGCAATCCTTTCCTAGTGTACTCTACCAGAACAGATTGGAAAAACAGGATGCTGAGCTGCCTGGGAAGGAGCCTCTTCACATGAAACTTGATATTGTTCAAATTGATGCTGTTCAGATTTATTCAAAGTCAGTTATAGATTGAAAAGCTGGAATGTCTGTTGTCATCTTGGTTGAGTTGAGGCTTTTTTTTGTTTGTGTGTGCCTTTGCTTTGTTTTGGTGTGGTTGCTCTGTTTTGCTTTGAGACCACATCTCTCTGTGCAGTTCAAGGCTGACCTCAGACTCGTCAGCCTTCTGTCTTAGCCTCCTGGGTGCTTCCATTCTCAGCGTTTGCAACGTGTTCTTAACAGGCGCTCTTCATGGGCTGAATAGTGTAGTACAGGTTTTAAGAGACAGTTATTTTATTATTTTTTTTTAATTTTAGAAAAGGAATAAAAACCATGTCCGTCTGAGGAGTAGGCATTTCTGTTTTCTAGGTCACTTCAGTTGAAAGCCTTATTTTGATTTTTGTATCAAAAAAAGTAATCAGATGTTTTTAGGTGGGGCGTTATTGTGTTATTGTTCATTTCTTTGAGGTAAATATTTGGTGAGGAAAAATTAAGCACACTTACGATGTAGCATTGACTCTGTAGTCCCAGGGAACTCGCTACAAAATGGCCTGTGCTAAATTATATTCAGCTTAGCTAAGACCTGAACCACACAGCTAAACATTGCTCTTCATTGTTTAATTTCTATACACAGTTAAAGCTAGTCCTCGAAAACCTCGCGGGAGACCTAGAAGTGGCTCTGACCGAAATCCAGCTATCCTCTCAGACCCGTCTGTGTTTTCCCCTCTAAGTAAATCAGAGACCAAATCTGCAGATAAAATCAAGAAGAAAGATTCTAAGAGCATAGAAAAGAAAAGAGGAAGACCTCCCACCTTCCCTGGGGTAAAAATCAAAATCACACATGGAAAGGACATTGCAGAGTTAACACAAGGAAGCAAAGAGGATAGCCTGAAAAAAGTTAAACGGACCCCTTCTGCTATGTTCCAGCAAGCCACAAAGATTAAAAAGTTAAGAGCAGGTAAACTGTCTCCTCTCAAGTCTAAGTTTAAGACAGGGAAGCTACAAATAGGAAGGAAAGGGGTGCAGATTGTAAGACGGCGAGGAAGGCCTCCATCCACGGAACGGATAAAGACCCCTTCAGGTCTCCTCCTTAATTCTGAACTGGAAAAGCCCCAGAAGGTCCGGAAAGACAAGGAAGGAACACCCCCACTCACAAAGGAAGATAAGACAGTTGTCAGACAAAGCCCTCGAAGGATTAAACCAGTCAGGATTATTCCGTCTTCTAAAAGGACAGATGCCACAATTGCTAAGCAACTCCTGCAGAGGGCAAAGAAGGGGGCACAGAAGAAAATTGAGAAAGAAGCAGCTCAGCTACAGGGAAGGAAGGTGAAGACCCAGGTCAAGAACATCCGGCAGTTCATCATGCCTGTAGTCAGTGCCATCTCCTCGAGGATCATCAAAACTCCCCGACGCTTCATAGAGGACGAGGACTATGACCCTCCAATTAAAATTGCGCGGCTAGAATCTACACCAAACAGTAGATTCAGCGCCACGTCCTGTGGATCTTCTGAAAAGTCCAGTGCAGCTTCCCAGCATTCCTCTCAGATGTCTTCAGACTCCTCTCGATCTAGCAGTCCCAGTATCGATACCACCTCAGATTCTCAGGCCTCTGAAGAGATCCAGGCACTTCCCGAGGAGCGAAGTAATACCCCCGAAGTTCATACTCCACTGCCTATTTCCCAGTCCCCAGAAAACGAGAGTAACGATAGGAGAAGCAGACGGTATTCGATGTCTGAGAGAAGTTTTGGATCTAGAACAACTAAAAAACTACCAACTCTACAAAGTGCCCCACAGCAGCAGACCTCCTCCTCGCCACCTCCACCTCTGCTTACTCCTCCCCCTCCACTGCAGCCAGCCTCCGGCATCTCTGACCACACCCCTTGGCTTATGCCGCCCACCATCCCCTTAGCATCACCGTTTCTGCCTGCTTCTGCTGCTCCCATGCAAGGGAAGCGGAAATCTATTTTGCGGGAGCCAACATTTAGGTGGACTTCTTTAAAGCATTCGAGGTCAGAGCCACAGTACTTTTCCTCAGCAAAGTATGCCAAAGAAGGTCTGATTCGCAAACCAATATTTGATAACTTCCGACCCCCTCCGCTGACTCCTGAGGATGTTGGCTTCGCTTCTGGTTTTTCTGCATCTGGTACCGCCACTGCGGCCCGGTTGTTTTCACCACTCCATTCTGGAACAAGGTTTGATATTCATAAAAGGAGCCCCATTCTGAGAGCTCCCAGATTTACTCCAAGTGAGGCACACTCTAGAATATTCGAGTCTGTGACCTTACCTAGTAACCGAACTTCCTCTGGAGCATCCTCTTCAGGAGTGTCTAATAGGAAAAGGAAAAGGAAAGTGTTCAGTCCGATCCGGTCTGAACCAAGATCACCTTCTCACTCCATGAGGACAAGAAGCGGAAGGCTTAGCACCTCTGAGCTGTCACCTCTCACTCCCCCGGCTTCTGTCTCCTCCTCATTAAGCATTCCTGTTAGTCCTCTTGCCGCTAGTGCCTTAAACCCAACTTTTCCTTTTCCTTCTCATTCCCTAACTCAGTCTGGGGAATCTACAGAAAAAAATCAGAGAGCAAGGAAGCAGACTAGTGCTCCGGCAGAGCCATTTTCATCAAATAGCCCCGCTCTCTTCCCATGGTTCACCCCAGGCTCTCAGACCGAGAAGGGGAGAAAGAAAGACACAGCCCCGGAGGAGCTGTCCAAAGATCGCGATGCTGACAAGAGCGTGGAGAAGGACAAGAGTAGAGAGAGAGACCGGGAGAGAGAGAAGGAGAATAAGCGGGAGTCAAGGAAAGAGAAAAGGAAAAAGGGCTCAGACATTCAGAGTAGCTCTGCTCTGTATCCTGTGGGTCGGGTTTCCAAAGAGAAGGTTGCTGGAGAAGATGTTGGCACTTCATCTTCTGCCAAAAAAGCAACAGGGCGGAAGAAGTCTTCGTCACTTGATTCTGGGGCTGATACTGCTCCTGTGACTCTTGGGGACACAACAGCTGTCAAAGCCAAAATTCTTATAAAGAAAGGGAGAGGAAATCTGGAAAAAAACAACTTGGACCTCGGCCCAACTGCCCCATCCCTGGAGAAGGAGAAAACCCTCTGCCTTTCCACTCCTTCATCTAGCACTGTTAAACATTCCACTTCCTCCATAGGCTCCATGTTGGCTCAGGCAGACAAGCTTCCAATGACTGACAAGAGGGTTGCCAGCCTCCTAAAAAAGGCCAAAGCCCAGCTCTGCAAGATTGAGAAGAGTAAGAGTCTCAAACAAACTGACCAGCCCAAAGCACAGGTACTCTTTCCCACCTCGCCTGTTCAAACCAAGGTCATGGAGCCCCTTCTTGGGGCAGGTTTTGGCTAGGCTAAATGTTTGAACTGCATCGATTATGTGAGCTAGGAGGTGGGTGGTATATGCAGTGGTCCTTCAAGGACCGGTAGCATTTTAAGAAGTAGATGTAACAGGGGTGACAGTATAGGTAGGGTGGAGAAGTAGTTGATTTCCATATATTGGCTTACATATATAGGAATAGTTAGAGTTGTATGCTTCGATGATAGATTATAGTAAGTTGGTCAGGTATACTTTGGCTTCATTTAGTTATAACTGCAACATGCATGGTTGTCTTTATTTGTGGCTTATTTTATACTCAGGGTCAAGAAAGTGATTCATCAGAAACCTCTGTTCGAGGACCCCGGATTAAACATGTCTGCAGAAGAGCTGCTGTTGCCCTTGGCCGCAAACGAGCTGTGTTTCCTGATGACATGCCCACCTTGAGTGCCTTACCGTGGGAAGAACGAGAAAAAATTTTGTCTTCCATGGGGAATGATGGTAAGCCAGGGCAGTCGACCTTAGAGCTGCATTTGTTTGCTTTCGTTCTGCAGATGCCAATAGGTCCTTCATAGTTTGTTAGACTGGATTAAAACAAAAACAAACCCAAACCAGATAGCTGGGAGGGCATTAAATATGTGAAGATTTAATTAGAGGAAGTGCCTCAGAAAGAAAAGGAAGGCACCCAGGAAAGACTGGTTAGCTGTCAGATGTGGATTTAAGTTTAACTCCTGACAGGGAGGAAGGAAGAATGGGGAAAGCCTTCCTAGACTGCTGTGAGGTAGAAGAAAGGTCTGAGGCATTTCTTCTCTCAGAAACAATACTGGTGTCTTTCTTGGCCACACTAAGAACCTGCCTGGAGGCTGCGGTGCTGAGCAAGCCCTCTGTGTACCAGTAGTTTTCAGAGCACAGCACTTGGACACCTTGGTCGTTTACATTTCCTGGAATTAGAGGTCTGTGAAATACTCTATTGATTAGGCTGTCAACTGCTTCTCTGAATAAGATACCCTGGTCAAAAGCAGCTGGGGAGGAAAGGGTTTATTTCACTTCATAACTCTCTGGTCCCACTGAATTACTGAGGGAAGCCAGGGAAGGAACTCAAGGCAGGAGCCTAGAGGCAGGAACTGAAGCCAAGAGCCTGGAGGACCACTGCTTCCTGACTCGATTCTCATGGCTTGCTAACCTTGACTTCTTATACAACTCAGGATCACCTGCCCAGGAATGGCACCAGCCATGATGGGCTGGGCCTCAACTCATCAGTTGCTTCTCAAGAAAATGCCCCACAGACTTGTCCCCAGGCAGAGGCATGTTCTCAATTGAGGTTCCTCTTCCCAGATAACTGTAGCTTGTGTCACATCGGCAAAAACAACCAACCACCAGGATAGGCATGTACTCATGACTGCCATCTGACTCTGAAATGCTGGGTGCCTTCTCCTGATGGTTAGTCATCTAGAGAGAGTTCTCAGCAACACTTAGCTTGTTCGTGATTTGCAGTCAGGGTGTTGTGTTCAGTATTTAGATGTTTGCTTTCATCAGGCTATAAGGTGAAGGTGTTTAAAAGCATTTAGATAATTTTTTTTGAACACCTGAGTCTATGGATATTAATTCTTCTATTTTGACTAGCAATTCAGATAAGGTTTAATGTATCTAGTCATACAAAGGGACTCTGAGGATTTCTCAAGAAGGTATTAGAAATTCCCTTGGAACTAAAAATACATTTTTCTTAATAGACAAGTCATCAATTGCTGGCTCAGAAGATGCTGAACCTCTTGCTCCACCCATCAAACCAATTAAGCCTGTCACCAGAAACAAGGCACCTCAGGAGCCTCCGGTGAAGAAAGGGCGGCGATCAAGGCGATGTGGACAGTGTCCTGGCTGCCAGGTGCCTGAGGACTGTGGCGTTTGCACTAATTGCTTGGACAAGCCCAAGTTTGGTGGCCGCAATATAAAGAAGCAATGCTGCAAGTGAGTGAGTCTCCTCTGAGGCAGTGACCTCACGGAGGTCACATGGTTTGTCACACAGGGCGACAGCCTGGTGTGCTTGCACTTCCTTGCTGGGTCTCGAAGTTAGATGCAGAGTTCAGTTTTGTGATGTGATGAGGTGTGAGCTAAGTATTCTGCAGTCATGCCATCTAATAAGACAGTCTCAGTAATGAAAACATTCTTTCTGTGGTCAGTTCAGTGTGGCACCCAATAACTACATGTGTTCATTGAGTACTTGACATGTGGTTAGTGTGACTGAAGAACTACATTTTTAAAAATAATTTAACTATTTTAACTTTAAATAGCTGCATGTGACTAGTGACTACTACTGTGTTAGTATAGTTTTGGACAGTTTCTTTTTAAAACCTGTAGTATGGCGCCTTTAGTTTGACTTTCTGACTCTTTCAAAATATTTCCATTCATACAGTTTTTTTGTGGGTGGAGTGGTCAGTGCTGGGGCTCGCCTCGGCCATTGAGATACACTCTCAGCCCGGCATCTGGAGGTTTTGATATAGGCTACTTCTTCAGTCAGTTTTGGGCACACTTTCTGCCATTTGGGGATGATTTGTTTAAAATATACAAGGAGAATTTGTAAACAGTAATTCTGGCTACTGAGCTTCTACAAAGTGCCTGGCACAAGAGCTGCTTATGAATGAGTGACATTAAAGTGATTAACATAAAATGTAGTTGATAAACGCTCTGTCGTTTACTCGAGGAATCCAGTCTCTAGAAGACAGAAAACAGTCCTAAGATGACTGTGGAGGCTCATGCCTGTAATCCCAGCACTAGGGAGGGTGAGGCAGGAGGACTGCTGTGAGTTCAAGATTAACTCGGATTACACACTGAGACTCTTTCAAAAAGACCGAGTTCTATGTTTTGGTTTCTGGACTTAAGCAAGAATTTCCGTTTGGGTACTTTAGTGGCAAGAAGTAACTTAATTTACACAATGTAAAAAGGTGCCTGAGCTACATATGAGGTGACAGTGGATTGGGTGTGAGCAAGGCCTGTAGATCACAGCGGACTTTGTGCCTTACACATCGAGGCACTGGTGTTCACTCCCCAGTCCCAAAAGTAGAACCTTTGTTTGGGGCTTGGAATATATTCATTTGTGGAGTAATGAGGATGGAGTTAGTGCACTTTGAATCAAATTAAGTTTAAATTTTGTTAAATTTAAACTATGGGCTAAAACGTACCAGTTATGAGATACACCTGGAATTTTCTAGTAGCAAAGGACTCAGTGAGTTTTAATTACTGCTGTGTGGACATGAATGTTAAATCTCATAAGAGAGCAGTAATTATTTGACTGTAAGAAATACTGACCATCATGTCTGGTGTCCACTCTGACGACAACACTTGAGAGGCAGAGGCAGGGGGATCAAGAATTCAGGTCATCCCTCTACTGTATAGTGTAACCTGGACTGTATGGACTCTGTCTCAAAGCAGGAAGGACAGAAGGCAGGCAGGGAGAGGAAGGGGGAGGGATAACCGGTGTGGGGTACAAGTTCCTATTAAATTACAAGAAATTTGAGTACCATTTCAAAGATAATGTGACATTTGGTCCTTTTAGATCCTAAGGGTAGGTAAAATTGTCGACCCAAGGATTTTAGAGGTTCAGAATAAACTGAACCCTAAGAAGTCCTTGTTCTGCCAAGTGACCCTGAGTGGCGACCCACTGTTTTCTGCAGACAAGCAAGCAAGCATTTATTTCATTTCTTCTCTTGTTTATTCAGTTTGTCTTACACTTTATCCTTTGTTACCGTAGGATGAGAAAATGTCAGAATCTGCAGTGGATGCCTTCCAAAGCCTTCCTCCAGAAGCAGACTAAAGGTAGTGGTGTGGGAGAGCCTTCCTGGGACATCCCGTGCCTTAATGTCATACAGCCGTGTGCATTCAGTGTAAAGAGAATACGAGGGTTTTGTTTTTGTTTTTGTTTTTCTTTTAAAGTACTGCTCTCTCCCGGGGAGTTGGTGGTTGTGAAAGCTGGATGATAGGTACATGGGGGTTCACTTGACTCTTGATTTGGGGGTATGTTTGAAATTTTACATAATTGAGACACTTGTTTAAAATTCATGTAAAAATTATAGCCCTGCTCATTTGCTAGAACAATAAAATTTCCCTGTGTTACCTGATCACCATAGCCTCAACTTTGTGGAGACTCTGAGTACCTGCTTGGGCTGCAGGAGCCTGAGAACAAGACTCTTAAAGAGTTCTTGTGCTTTTTTTCCTCCATGGAAATTTTTCTCACTTATGGATAGATGGTCTTGTTTTGTTCTCCTAGCTGTGAAAAAGAAAGAGAAGAAGTCTAAGAGCACTGAAAAGAAAGAAAGCAAAGAGAGCACTGTTGTGAAGAACCCCCTGGAGTCAGCTCAGAAGGCTGCCCCGCCGCCGCGCGAGGAGCCTGCCCCAAAGAAGAGCAGCACCGAGCCTCCGCCCCGCAAGCCTGTGGAAGAAAAGAGTGAAGATGGGGGTGCCCCTGCCCCTGCCCCTGCTCCTGCGCCTGCACCTGCACCTGCCCCTGAACCCAAACAGGTCAACACGCCAGCATCCCGGAAGTCTAGCAAGCAGGTCTCCCAGCCAGCCGCAGTCGCCGCAGTCGTCCCCCCTCAGCCTCCTAGCACAGCACTGCAGAAAAAAGAAGCTCCCAAGGCCGTTCCAAGTGAGCCCAAGAAAAAGCAACCTCCACCCCCAGAATCAGGTGAGTGCCGAACACAGGCAAACCAGAAAGCTAGATTGGTTGTGTCACCTTGAGGTCTAGAAGGTTGCATGGCCCTCTCCACAGGCCAGTCAGTCTGAAAGTAGTCATTGCTGGCATCTCACTAAAATCTGTTTTGAATCCTTTAGGGCCAGAGCAAAGCAAGCAGAAAAAAGTGGCCCCCCGCCCAAGTATCCCTGTAAAACAAAAACCAAAGGACAAGGTAAGCAGACAGCTGGCGGCGCTGCTTTAGGGGTGCATTTGTTCTATTCTGTAGCGGAAGCCTGACCTTGGCATTTTCTTGGCTGAATGAAACTGTCTACTGCGTCCCTGGATATGGCAGTGGGGTCTCCTAAAATTAAAGTGTAGGCTTTCACCCCTGTCGGTTGGTTGGTGTTTTGTTTTGCTGGTCTCTTTGCTTTGTTGATTTCCCTCTTCATTGTGGCCTTACGTGCTGTAGCCTAGCAGCGGCTTATTCTAACAGCCGTTTGGCGTGATTCTTGCCTTCTGTATACATGGTATGTGTATGTATGTCTATAAAAGCAACCTGTACCTGTGCACACTGTTTCTACTATGGATAACTACAGAATTTTCTGAAGATTATCTTTCCTCTGTCTTGAGACAGGGTCCCAGTCTGTATGTCAAGCTGGCTTTGAACTCCCAGCAGTCCTTCTACTTCAACATCCAGTGTGAGCCATCACACCTAGCTCTCTCTCTCCTTCTACGGGATACTTATTTTGAAATACGTTTTCATATCTAAGAATAGGCATTTGTATTCTCTCCTGTTGCAAATGTGAGGGCAAGTGATTATTTTCTACATTCATCTTCTGTCACAGGAGAAGCCACCTCCAATAAGTAAGCAAGAGAATGCAGGCACTTTGAACATCCTCAACCCACTCTCGAATGGCATCAGTTCTAAGCAGAAAATCCCAGCAGATGGAGTCCACAGGATCAGAGTGGACTTCAAGGTAAAAGTGTTTAGTGATCATGCCTTTATTGAGTAGTATGACCTTTAAAGAAAAGGTGACCGTTCAAAGGGAAACAGCGCCCACTAGAGGACTGAGTAAGAACTACAGCTAACGGGCAGGTTCTGCTTTATGAAAGCCTAGTCAGCATGAGGCCAATTTGTGGACTGGTTGAAAAGCTCGGGCATCCTGAGCAACATCAGGGAAGATGTGTTCAAACTTGTGTTACTTGAGTCAGCAAAGCTTAGTACATTCAGACTCAGTGTACCTTTGCACTTATTTAGTGGGCTTTCAATAGCTCGTTTGCATCTAAGTTTCTAATGTTTTAAAGCAGCACTTATATTTGGACTAGTGGAAGTGAAATGCTTCCCCTTGGCATGCGGGTGGCACTCTGTGTTTATGCTTCTTGTCCTTGTTTTGACACTGCAAAGCTTTCATAAGTGATCTTTATGTCTCTTTCCCCACAGGAAGACTGTGAAGCAGAAAACGTGTGGGAGATGGGAGGCTTGGGGATACTGACCTCCGTTCCCATCACACCCAGAGTAGTGTGCTTTCTCTGTGCCAGCAGTGGGCATGTAGAGGTAAGGCGCCTTGCTCCTCAGGCTCGTCTGCGATGGCCGACCACTGGGCTCTGCTCTTGTTCTTAGTGGTCAGCAGTGTCTTCTTGCTTAAACCAGCTACTGAGGTTTTTTTTAATTTTTAGAAATTTTAAGAAGGAATCTGGTAGTAAATACTTTCATGTCTTTTATTTTGGAGTCCTTACCTTTCTCTTAGAACAAAAAGGGTTGTTGTTGGTTTTTAATATTGAATAAATATGAATATAAAAAGCTCTTAGCGATTATTAAGAAGTAGAAAAATACACAGCAGAAAATGGGCAAAAGAGAGATAGATGATTCAAAAATAACAAATAAGAGTGTAGTCCATATGGTGGGATGGTTCTTAAACACCGTCCCCCCACCGCACCCAGTAACCAAGCACTGACAGTTGGAGGATGCAGGTCCAGGTGTGCTGGCATTACCCTTAATCCAGCACTCAGATACAGAGACAGGTGGATATCTCTGTGTTCATGGCCAGCCTGGTCAACAAAGTGAGCTTTAAGACAGCCAGAGCTGTAGAGTGAGACCCTGAAAACAACAATAAAAAAAATTATACAGAAAGATTTTCCAATAGAAGAAATATAGCTAGTGGTCTTATCTTTTGGGGAGTTGTTTGGAAATGGTGTTTACTTTATTTATAAATAATGATTGACTATATATATACACACACACACACACACACACACACACACACACACACACACACATATACATATATATGAGTAACTGTCCCTGTCTTCAGACACACCAGAAGAGGGCATCAGGTCCTATTACAGATGGTTGTGAGCCACCATGTGGTTGCTGGGAATTGAACTCAGGACCTCTGGAAGAGCAGTCAGTGCTCTTAACCGCTGAGCCATCTCTCCAGCTCAAATGGTGTTTACTTTTAGAATGGTATTTTTAGAATGGCATGTTCTTTAACCCAACTACTGCATTGAGGTATTTATTTTTAAAGTAATAAAGTACCAGCTATGTATATATAATAAAATTATATTACTTTGTGTGTGGCTGTTTTGGCTGCGTGTAGTATGTGCACCGTGTGCATGCCTGCTGCCTTCAGGAGTCAGAAGAGGATCTTCTGCTACTGGAATTACAGACACTTGGGATCCTATATTTGGGAGCTGGGAGTCAAACCTGGCTCCTCTGCAAGAGCAGTCTGTGCCCTTGGCCACTGAGCCACCTCTCCAGCTTCAATATTTAAAACTCAAGAGTCTGTTAGTATGGAGTCCTGGTTAAAACTGTAGGGCTTGCGTGTAACAGCAAAGGCGATAATGTAGTTTGATGTTAATATACAGATCCAGAACATCGTTGATTAGAACATCAGGTTGCAAAATATCTATAAAGCAAGATTTTATTTGATTGGATAAATGTTTTTTAAAGTTTGTCGTCTGTGTATGGTTGCTCGTATCCTCCGGAGTCTGAGGTAAAAGGGTTGTGATTTGAGGTCAGCCTAGGATACACAGTGAGGCCCTGCATAGCTCAGTGGTAAAGCATTTGCCTCCCATGTGCAAGGTCTTGGCTTCACTCCCTAGCACAGACAAATAATGAGTTGCTCCCTGTGTTCACTCTTTAAGAAGATAGTTTCTGTTATGAACTGCATTATTTTAAGTGCCAGGGTTGCCTCAGACAGTACAGAGACTGAGACTATTCAATCTGCAAATGCCTGGTGACTATTCCAAGTCCGTTCCTTCAACAATCAAGTGTTTTGCATCCCAGCGCACCCCACCCACAAGGAAATGCTCGCTTTTGCACTCTCAGTCTTCAGCTCCCATGATTAAGCAGATTTGAGGGTGGGGTGCTGTGCATAGCAATCTCAGAATTCCTTATTTAAGAGAGAGTTGGGCGTTGGCTGTAGTGACGCACACCTTTAATACCATCACGGGGGAGGCAGAGGCAAGTGATCTCTTGAGTTTGGGACCATCTGGTCTGCAAAGTGACTTCCAGGACAGCCAGGGCTGCACAGCGAAACCCTGTCTTGAAAAGCCATAAAATAAGAATAGAATGGAGTGGAGGAGCCGGCACATAACGCACCTTCTATCTCTGCATTCAGGAAATAGAGGGGCAGAGGGGTCCTTATGAATTTCAGCTGAGCCAGAGCCATGTGGTAAGACCCTGACTAAGACAAAAGGAAGAACTAGGGGCCAGAGAGATGCTCTTCAGAGAACCCAAGTTCAGTTCCCATGCCCACATCAGGTGGTTCACTGCAGCTCCCGCTCAAGGGATCCGGTTCCACATCTGGCCTTTGCTGCCATCCCACACACATCGACATAATGCACATAAATAAAATTAGAAATGAGTCTTTAAAAAAATAAGAATCCGAGTGACCAGCACACAACCTGCACTGTATCACTACTAACAATGACAACTGCTTGAGGAGTTTCCCATTCAATTTTTTATGGTAACCTACTTTACACCAAGCTTATAGGAAAACAAAAAACCCAGTACCCTCTGCCTAGATTCTCCAAATGTGAGCAGAGTTCCCTTTTCTGTTTCTCCTTGTGTGTATTTTTCCAAAATACAGAATGATTCTCAGTCTTGTAGCTGAGATTAAGTGTAAAATAAGAAATGAAATATATATACATATGTAATAATGTATATCCATATGTAATACATTCTGTTTTCTAAAAACTGAGCACGATGCAAACAAAGGCCATTCTGCCTCTATGATAGGGTATATTTCCTGAAATCAAAGAGACACTCGTCTAACCTCTGTGTAGTTATCGAGATTAGGAAGCTAACACTGATGCAGTGCTTGCACCTACTTGTAGGCCTTCTGCAGGTCTGACCACTTGTCCCTGTAATAAAAACAGGACTTGTGTCTGCTTGGTCAGAAGAAAATTGAGGGCTGTTACATTTTTAAAGTATTACTTTTATTATTTTTAGTCACGTGTAGATGTCTCTGCATGGGAGTGTGCACATGAGTGCAGCACCCGAGAAGGCCACAGGCCTGGGACTCCCAGGAACTGGAACCCCTGGAGTGCTAGGTATTAAACTTCCGTCCTCGGGAAGAGCAGTACTGATGGCTGTATTTTTAAAAATCTTCTGCCAATAGAAGATGCATCTTTAAATTCCAGTTGGAAAGTGTAGGTCATTGTCACAATGTTCGTAAGAATTAAAACATAGACATGCTAAAGGCGTGCAGTCCCTTCCCCCAGCTCCTCTCACACGGTGTTGTCTACACCTTTGGAGTCTCTTCCTGCATGTAGCACATTCTGTTTCATCTTTTGAGGCAGGGCCTTCTGTGTAGCTCAGGCCAGTCCCAAACTTCAAACTCTCGCCTTATTCCTTAGCCACCCAAGAGATGGAAGAGGTGTGTACACCGTGCCCTGTTAAGTCTTAGGTGTGTGTGTGTGTGTGTGTGTGTGTGTGTGTGTGTGTGTGTGTTTTGTTTTGGTTTTTTTTTTGTTTGTTTGTTTGTTTTTGTCATTTTATGATTCTGCTGCTCCTGCTTTGGTTGCCTGAATCTCTTGTGTGGCCCAGTGACTGCTAATTCCATGTTGAGTTAAGTGCGGTCAAGTAGCCCTTCTGTTTTAAATACTTGAAACCAGAAATGTTTTAGGTATTTTTTTTCTTTTTTTCTTTTTTTTAAGTTTTAGGATATTTGCAAGTTAAAGGGATATTTGGGAGAGGGATAAAAATAAAATTTATTTTATTCCATATATTGTTATCCTCAGAATGATATTTGTCCTCCTGGAAGCACATAGCCT
>JANHMN010000024.1:5071891-5112121 GCA_030674055.1 Rhabdomys pumilio | reverse complement strand
TTATTCCACCTTTACAGATGACTGAGCACAACTCTCTTGTGTTTAATTAGACAAGCTGTTAGAAAATAGGTCCATCTTTAACTCCTGTTTAAGAAATCTCTGGGATTTTCATGTTCTGTGTTGTTTCTAGTGCCATCTTACTAGTTTTAATAGAATGTGCACAGATGCCTCTTTCTTGGTGTGTGATGACAGAACGCTCTTTCCTGGCAACAGGCTGCCAAGCCTCCAGACTTAAACCCTGAGACGGAGGAAAGCATACCGTCCCGGAGCTCCCCAGAAGGGCCGGACCCCCCTGTTCTTACTGAGGTCAGCAAACAGGACGAACAGCAGCCATTAGACCTCGAGGGAGTCAAGAAGAAAATGGACCAGGGCAGCTACGTATCTGTGGTATGTCTTGAGCACATGGCCAATTTTTAAATGTTTTTCTTTCAGCTTCCTCTGCTCTTTGGAAGTATAGCTGGGTATAAGTAAATTTCAGAATGATTCAGGCTGTGTTAGAGGCATCATGTAGCTTCAGGGTTCCCAGAATAGGAGTTACTTCAGCTTTATGTTTCAGAAGGGTGTTGATATGGTGGTACCTAAAATAATTATTTTAGTTGGCTTTCGTCTGAGCTACTTTTTTTTTATATTATGTATTATAGTATTTTTATATTATGAGGAAGCACCAAACTACTTAATGGAAAATGCTAACCGTGACATTCATGTCTCCCATTTAAGCTTAGATCTGAATATTGTGCTTTCCTTTATTCACTTGGAGATTGATAAATGAACTTTACGATTTTAAGGATGCATAGGGAGAAGTCATTTGCTGTGTCACCCTTATTTACTATTGAGTTGGTTCTTCATTTGAGTACAAGTATAAAAGCAGTGAGCTTGCTGTGGGCACTTACCGTGACAGAGTCAGTCTGTTTGCATTCTTGCCTTATTAGCCTGGCATCTGTTGATTGCCTCAAGTTAATTGTGAACTGAATCCTAAAGGCCTCAGAGAGTGATTACACTGTATTAAAATAGGTTGTGGGTTTCCTGCTGGGCTCCTGTGCTGGGTGATGGTGGAGGGAGGGGGAGAGGTGGTTTTGAGAGCCTAGAACTGTTATGAATTATCGACGTTTTCTTTTTGTGTACAGTTGGAGTTCAGCGACGACATTGTGAAGATAATTCAGGCAGCCATCAATTCAGATGGAGGGCAACCAGAGATAAAAAAAGCCAACAGCATGGTCAAGTCTTTCTTTATTCGGGTGAATGAGATAACCAGTTCATGTCTTTAATGCTCACTATCTAATTGCCTGATGAATGCCTTTTCTTTTCTGTTACTTTCTTTACGCTGTGCCAAAAGCTTTCTGGGTTTCGTTTCTTTCCTCCAGTTCTTTGGGAGGAGGTTGGGAAATTGGTAAGGTTACCAGCATAAATGGATCGTTGCCTTGGCCTGAGGTCCTTCTCATATTGACTGAGACACTGGTGTGTAGTTAGTTGGTTTTATTTGGTTTCTTCATGAACCTTCTCATTTGCATTCTCTTTGTTTTCTTCTAGCAAATGGAACGAGTTTTTCCATGGTTCAGTGTCAAAAAGTCCAGATTTTGGGAGCCAAATAAAGTCTCAAACAAGTAAGTGAGAGCAGTGGGTGAGGTGGTCACCCCACTTTTGCAGATTGAATTTGTACATTTTAATATTAAAGTCAGTCATCTGGAATGCCTTTTCTGTGCTAGTTTGGAAATGACAAATTACATTATGTTTGTCATAGGCCGGGACGTTTTTGTGTTTGTTACCCTGTTCAGTCCTAGCTTGACGTGTGCCATGTGGCAGCGTGTGCTAGAACACTGTCATGTGGCTGCAGCGTGACCGGGTTCTGGGTTACTAACTGCAGCCTCCGCCTCCTCCTGCTTTTCAGTCTCAATATGTACCCTTTCATTTTTAGTCCAGTAACATATATGTTTTGATTTTTTTACAGCTAATCATTGTTTCTGGATGTTTAGTCAAAAGTTAGGCATGCAGTCCTTCCCCTGCTGAACCCAGGACCTTATGTATTCTGCCACTGAGATCCCTCCCAGCCATAAGAGTCACATGTTAAGATTATTACTTAACTCGGTGTGCTAGTACTCACCTGTACTCCCTGCAGGTGGAAGACTAAAGCAGGAGGATGAGGAATTCAGGGCCAGCCTGGGCTACACTGTGTGAGCCTGTCCCAAACAGGCTTTTAAGATGTTGAGTGCAGTTAGGCAGTTTTCAGAGGCTATGACTTGTTCTTCCATTGTCTGAGTGGCTTGGGCGTGGGCGGGTTCGAGGCCTGCTGTTAGCAGGCGCGACTGTAGTGTGGCTTGGGTTTCTTAGCACTCAGTAAGTACTTGTTGACTCGGTTGTTTCCAGCAGTGGGATGTTACCAAACGCAGTGCTTCCGCCTTCACTTGACCATAATTATGCTCAGTGGCAGGAGCGAGAGGAGAGCAGCCACACTGAGCAGCCTCCTCTAATGAAGAAGATCATTCCAGCTCCCAAGCCCAAAGGACCCGGAGAGCCGGACTCGCCTACGCCGCTCCATCCTCCTACACCCCCAGCCTTGAGTGAGTCCTTGCGTATCTGGATGCAAATGGCTTAGCTAAACTAAATTGAATGTACTTGGATATAAGAAAATTTCAGATAACTTAACTGTAACACCTTTTGTAAGTGTCTGTTTTACACACTACTCAAGCTGACTTCTCCCCTAGAAAACCACAGTGCCACCGATTTTAACTGCATGTCTTTGGGATCCTAAGGTACCGACAGGAGTCGAGAAGACAGTCCAGAGCTGAATCCACCCCCAGGCATAGACGACAACCGACAGTGTGCGCTGTGTCTGATGTACGGGGATGACAGTGCTAATGTAAGTACTTTGGGGACATGTGGCCCCGGTTAATAAGGACGTCACGTGACCATTTGTCCTTGATGCTGGTACCTGATGATTTTAATGCGTTTACTTCTGAGTTTGTAGCACCTAGAGTTATTTTTGGTTTTGTTTTCATTTTGAGACAGGGTCTTACCATTTTGCCCAGGCTGGCGAAGGACTCTTGATCCTCCTGCCTCAGCCCCCTTAGTAGCTGGGAATATGAACAGCTGACACTGTGGTTGGCTTTAGATAGTTCTTTAAATTGTAGGGGTTGTTTTAAAATGTATGAATGTTTTACCTGCGTGGATGTGTGTTCTACATGTGGAGGTTAGAAGAGGACACGAGAGGCTCTGGAACTGGAGTTATGGATGCTCATAGCCACCACATGGGCCTGGGAGCCCAACCCTGGTTCCTTACAAGGCACCAGGCGCTCTAACTACTGAGCCATGTCTGCAGTCCTGGCTTTAGAGAGTTGTAAATAAATGATTAGTTGACTCAAAAGGTGATTTGCCGTAAATGAAGTTACTGATAGCTAATCTTCAAAAAAATATTTCATCAAACATAAGTTGTATATACTGTAGCCTGGGTTTAATGTAAGTAGCAGAATAGTTATTATCCCTAGTTCTGACAGACTGCTTCATGTCATTCTGAACCTTCCTGCCTGCTAACGTTAGCAAGAGCTTACCTCAGCAGCCCTCAGTTACAGCCTTAAATGAAGATGAACCCTTTTCTTGAAACATGGGTTTGTGTTTGTGTTTTGTTTCTGTTTTTTGAGTCAAGGTTTCTCTGTATAGCCCTGACTGTCCTGGAATTTGATCTGTAGACAGGGCTGGCCTTGAATCCACAGAGATCCACCCGCCTCTGCCCTCTGCCCTCTGCCCTCTGCCCTCTGCCCTCTGCCCTCTGCCCTCTGCCCTCTGCCCTCTGCCCTCTGCCCCTCTCTGTAGACCAGGCTGACCTCAGACTCAGAGATCTGCCTGCTTCTGTCTTTAGTACTGGGATTAAAGGTGTACACCACCACTACCAACTAGAAAATGCTCTTAACCCCTGACCTATGTCTCCATTCCCAAAAGGAGATGGTTTTTAACCTAGAGTGGTTATAAGGATTAAATGAAAACATTTATGTAAAGTTTTTATTTAATTGCTTTACACTGAGAACTTAAAATGCATCTTTTGGGGAATGTGGGTAGATATTAGAGTATCTGCATGCATGAAGCCCTGTTTCAGTCCACCCACACTGCAGGGAAAAGTTTTAGTACAGTCTGGGAGAATTAAATTTTAAATACGGTTTTAAAGAAGTGTGTATATTTATGTAAACCTACCATATACTGTTCTTCTGCTTTCAATAGAATTATAAAATATTTCCGTTTTATGGGGAATCGAGAAAGACTATAGAAGAAGCAGTGAAAACTGGATTGTGATTTAATCTCTAAAGAATTAGAGGTTTTTCCCTTGAGGTATCTTATCTGAGGTGAAGCTAATGTGAAGCCTTTTGTTTTGTGTTCTTTAGGATGCTGGCCGTTTGCTGTACATCGGCCAAAATGAGTGGACGCATGTGAACTGTGCTCTGTGGTCAGCAGAGGTGTTTGAAGATGATGATGGCTCACTGAAGAATGTGCACATGGCTGTGATTAGGGGCAAGCAGCTGGTAAGAACATACTGTGCACATTTATGAAGGAAACCCCAGTGCTTTTAGTCTCTTTCTGTGCCTGATGCAGCCTCCCTGGTTTGTCACAGCCCCGTCAGAGCACTCGCTGGTAAGGGTTGGTGTATGCTGTAGGTCCGATCCTTTGGAGAAGGAAACAAAGCATCAGTTTAATACACGACCACACAATTAGCCCAGAGGCCGAGTTAAATCAGCATTCTGAAGGTCAGAGACTAGACCCTGTGAGCATACATGACCAAGGGGGATGGAGACTAGTCGCAGCAGCTGAGCTCAGTCTCAGTGGTATCGAAGGAGTGACATCTCAAAGCTGGAGTTTGACTGACTAAGGAGTCACCAGAATGTAGCCAGCGGACAAAGTAGCTCAAGCAAAGAAGGAGTTGTGGGTTGTGGAAAGACCAGATAAGAGGAGCAGACTGTCTAAGAGAATAGAGTGACAGCCAGGGCCTGGTGAATGGATTTTTGAGTTGTGTGGTGAGGTAGTGAGCTGTGATGCCTAATAGCACAGAGCGGGTGATCTGGCTAACTTTATGTCATCTGAGAGGAGAAACGTCTCCATAAGATGTAGCTGTAGGGCATTTTCTCAATTAGTGATTGATGGGGGAGGGCCCAGCCCATTGTGGGTGCTGCCATCCTGGGACTGGTGGTCCTGGGTTCTGTAAGAAAGCAAGCTGAGGGCTGGGCAAGGCGGTGGCACACACCTTTAGGCTCAGCACTCAGGAGAGAGCTACACAGGTGGATCTCTGAGTTCAAGGCCAGCCTGGTCTACAGAGTGAATTTCAGGACATCCAAGGCTACATGGAAAAATCCTATCTCCCCCAACAAAAAAAAAAGAAGAAAAAAAAGAAACAAGCAGGTAGGATGAGTCAACCATGGCATAGGTGCCGGGTCTGTCCTATTAGAGTTTCTGCCCTTGCTTTTGATGACGAGCTGTTGCATGGAGATGGGAGTGAAATAACCTTCCCTCCCCACTTTGCTCTTCGTCCCAGTGTTTCATCACAGCAATGGAACCCTAAGACACCTAGTTTCTTACTAGTAAAATGTTAGTAAAACTGAGTTGCTTTGGGATGTAACAGCTTTCTTGCAAGGATGTGGTTTTTTGACATTGTTCTTCATAATTTTATGTCTAATAAATCAGCCATGCATTCTGGGAAAAATATTTCAGTCCAAAGTAACGTTTAATTTATCTAGTTTCCAAGTGTTTGTATCCTTTCCCAGTAATTCAGCAGGCTAACAGTAAAGAGAGGAGCACAGGATGCTCAGAAGGGGCAAGTCTATCAAGACTTGCCTCAAAACATGTCTCAAAGTGCCTGCCAGTCCAAACAGGGCTGTTCCTTCCTTCCGCACTTGCAGAGATGTGAGTTCTGCCAGAAGCCAGGCGCCACTGTGGGCTGCTGCCTCACGTCCTGCACCAGCAACTACCACTTCATGTGCTCCCGGGCCAAGAACTGCGTCTTTCTGGATGATAAAAAAGTGTACTGTCAGCGGCATCGGGATTTGATCAAAGGCGAGGTGAGAAGCTGAGCTGTGGTTGCTTCTGTCGAAGTTATTAGTAACAGGCTTCATTATCTCAGAGCAGACTGAGATTCACAGTGAATTAGCAAAAGGTAGAGATTTCCTGGCCCTGCCTCCACACTAACATAGCCTCTGCCACTAGAGTGGTGTCTTTTCAGTGTAGATGGTCTACGTGGATATACACACATACGCGTTTGCCCAGAGTCATCGGTTACATCAGGGCTCACTCCTGACACTGTGCATCCTGTGGGCTTGGACAAGTGTCTAATGCTGTGCCTTTATCACTAGTTCATATAAGAGTTTTCATTTCCTAAGAATTCTGTGTTCTGCCTGCTTTTTCTCTTTCCCCCTAAAAACCACTGAGTTTTTAATTTAATGTTTTTTTTTTTTTTTTTTTTTGCTAGTATCTACAAGTATTTTTAGCTTACATCCAAGCAGTTTCCACTTCTAAGGTTTCTTGTGGTTGGGATCTTGCAGTTTGTAGCCTTTCTGCTTAGCAAGAGGTGTTGAAGGTTCCTCCTCGCCTTTTGAAATCTCTAGGAATTTGGGAGGGAAATACTGGAAATAGCAAAACAGTCAATGCGGTTTTTCCTCTCTCAGATGTCCGAAGACATCATCTCCTGTTTTGAGGAAAAAAAGGGTGGTGATAAAACAGAAGGGTGACTTTAAGACAGGCTCTCACAGAAGGGTGACTGTAAGACGGGCTCTCACAGAAGGGTGACTGTAAGACGGGCTCTCACAGAAGGGTGACTGTAAGACGGGCTCTCACGGAAGGGTGACTGTAAGACGGGCTCTCACGGAAGGGTGACTGTAAGACGGGCTCTCACGGAAGGGTGACTGTAAGACGGGCTCTCACGGAAGGGTGACTGTAAGACGGGCTCTCACGGAAGGGTGACTGTAAGACGGGCTCTCACGGAAGGGTGACTGTAAGACGGGCTCTCACGGAAGGGTGACTGTAAGACGGGCTCTCACGGAAGGGTGACTGTAAGACGGGCTCTCACGGAAGGGTGACTGTAAGACGGGCTCTCACGGAAGGGTGACTGTAAGACGGGCTCTCACGGAAGGGTGACTGTAAGACGGGCTCTCACGGAAGGGTGACTGTAAGACGGGCTCTCACAGAAGGGTGACTGTAAGACGGGCTCTCTGCTTTGCCCCCAGAGGTTGGTACTCTGAAAGTAATGTGTAAAGGGACAGTCCACTAACAGCAACCTTGGGTTTCATTTAAGGTGGTTCCTGAGAATGGATTTGAAGTTTTTAGAAGAGTGTTTGTAGACTTCGAGGGAATCAGCTTGCGCAGGAAGTTCCTCAATGGCTTGGAACCAGAAAACATACACATGATGATAGGTAGGAGCCAGGCCTTCCTCGTGGGGGCGGCTGTATTATCATTTGTGTCTCTTTGGTCCTTGGTTAGAAAATGATTCTGCTCGTCATTTCTTCTAACCAGTTCTCCTTTCCTTGGTTAGGCTCAATGACGATCGACTGTTTGGGAATTCTGAATGATCTCTCTGACTGTGAAGATAAACTCTTTCCTATTGGATACCAGTAAGTCCAGTAAAGGCAGGGCGTGGCAGCCCGACACATGGCTCCCTAACAGTGTGGGTCATTAAATGTGGAGATGTACTTGGTCGTTGCCTTTAACTGTTGTAAACCCACCACCAGCCAGTTCTCCTACTTAGGCTCAGGCTGTCCTAACACTCACAGTCCCCGGGCCTCAGCCTCATGAGTGCTGGGATTATATGCTTGCATTACCCTGCCCAGCCAAAAGATTGTAAATGTAGTCTGGCTACATAGTGAGAAACCCGGTCTCAAAGCAGACAAGTTATAACATGTTATGTGAACTAAATTGTTTAAGTACTTGACAAGCTGGCAATGTAAGCTCATATCCCCTTCGAGAGCTGCTTGTGCTTGTGTACAGCTTCAACACAGACGCTTGGGAGGGAAGCAGAGGCAGGTGGATCTCTGAGTTTAAGGCCAGCTAGAACCCCAGGGAGATGCTTCTACATTGCCCTCTTCAGAACCTCATTTTGTAACGCTTTCTCCAGTCCTGCATCCCAGCTCTCTTAATGCCTGTGTTTGTCTGGAAGTTCTGTGTACAGACATGAAGCGGTCATAGTTTCCTTGTTCTGTACAACTTTACTGACAGTGGAGTGCCTTGTGTTTGAGCTGGTTTTAGAGTCTCAAGTTCAGTGCACTGTAAGGCATTCATTCTTCATGGAAGGCAGTGATGTTATAGTTCCCGTTTTCTTTTTCAGTAGTTTAGAATAGTTTGCTTTTTCTGGTATTGTTTTAAGAAACCATACAACTTTTCTAAGAGCGTAGACTTAGAAAAGGGACTTCACAAAGTTTAAAACCACCACATTTGGACACTCTGAACCAAGAACCTAAGACATAAAGCTATATTCTCTGAATTGAGGAGACCAGAGAACCCATGATGGGGAGAAATTTGGGAAATGGTAGTTAGTTTGTGCATATATCGTCCGTTGTGGTTTTTCCCATTTGCCAGGTGTTCTCGGGTGTACTGGAGCACCACAGATGCCCGCAAGCGCTGTGTGTACACGTGCAAGATCATGGAGTGCCGTCCTCCTGTTGTAGAGCCAGATATCAATAGCACGGTTGAGCACGATGACAATAGGACCATCGCCCATAGCCCTTCATCTTTTATAGGTTAGTCCTGACCGAGTAGGACTTTAACTTAAGTCTTGTGACTATGTGCTGGGATTGAAAAATGGGGCAAAGTCATTGGGACACCTCGATTGTTTCCAGTTAAATGTTATCTAATAGCACTGTTGTGTATGTGGTGTGTGTGTGTGTGTGTGTGTGTGTGTGTGTGTGTGTGTGTGTGTTTGCGCGCCTGCGCATGGGATGTGGCGGAAGACAACTTGTGGGGCTTGGTTCTTTCACGGTGGGTTGTAGAGACGTATCTCGGATTTGAGCTCTTTAACCCACTACAGCCTGCCAGCCCTGATAGCCAGCTGGCATCACATTGGTTCATTTGTTAGCTCTCTTAACTGCGTTCTTCCAGTTACACATTTTTATTTGTCATAGAAGCGTCATGTAAGGACAGTCAAAGCACAGCTGCAATTCTCAGTCCTCCGTCGCCAGACCGTCCTCATTCACAGAGCTCGAGCTCCTGCTATTATCATGTTATCTCAAAGGTCCCTAGGATTCGAACACCCAGCTACTCCCCTACACAGAGGTCCCCTGGCTGCCGCCCATTGCCTTCTGCAGGTAAAGGACTTGTTGACTCACTAAATATTCTCTTGGGCAACCTTAACTTTGTGACCTTTACTAACCAAAACTTGCCTATAAATGGGTATATCCAAATGCCGGGAATGTGATTCGCCACATTTGTTCTGTCCTTCATCAACTTCCTTTTTCTCCCCTGTTCAGGAAGTCCTACCCCAACCACTCACGAAATCGTCACAGTCGGCGACCCTCTACTGTCCTCTGGTCTTCGGAGCATTGGCTCCAGGCGTCACAGTACTTCTTCCTTGTCACCCCTTCGGTCCAAGCTTCGGATAATGTCTCCAGTGAGAACTGGGAGTGTTTACTCCAGGAGTAGTGTTTCCTCAGTCCCCAGCCTTGGGACTGCTACAGATCCCGAGTCCAGTGCCAAAGCATCGGACCGCGTAGGGCCTCTGAATTCAAGTGCTAGTCTAGGGCACAGCACTCCCCCCTCTTCAGGCTCACAACGGACAGTGCTCCCTGGAGGCTCCAAAACCAGTCATCTGGATGGGTCATCATCCTCAGAAGTGAAGCGGTCTAGTGCTTCAGACTTGGCACCCAAAGGCTCCTCATTAAAGGGAGAGAAAAACAGAACTCTGGGTTCCAGGAGCTCAGATGGCTCTGCACATACCACAGCTTACCCTGGAATTCCTAAACTGGCACCACAGGGTCATAGCGCAGCTCCTGGAGAACTGAACGGTAGCAAAATTGGCGGTTTTGCTGAACCCTCTACAGTGCCCTTTTCATCTAAGGAAATAGTCTCCTACCCACAGCTCCACTCGAGGGGGCAAAGAAGTGACAGAGACCAGCACATGGATTCTTCCCAGTCAGTAAAGCCCTCTCCAAATGGAGACGGTGAAATCAAAACCTTGAAGCTCCCTGGTGTGAGCCACAGGCCATCCATTCTGCATGAACATGTAGGGTCTAGTTCCAGAGACAGGAGACAGAAAGGGAAAAAGTCTTCTAAAGAGACTTGCAAAGAAAAGCATTCCAGTAAATCCTTTTTGGAACCTGGTCAGGTGACAACTGGTGAGGAAGGAAACCTAAAGCCAGAGTTTGTTGATGAAGTCTTGACTCCTGAGTTTCTTGGGCAACGGCCATGTAATAATGTTTCATCTGATAAGATTGGGGATAAAGTCCTTCCTCTTTCAGGAGTCCCTAAAGGTCAAGCCACACAAGTGGAAGGATCTTCCAAGGAGTTGCAGGCACCCCGGAAGTGCTCGGTCAAAGTGACACCTCTGAAAATGGAAAGTGAGAATCAGTCCAAAAATACTCAGAAAGAAAGTGCCCCTGGCTCCCCTTCACATATAGAGTCAGCATGTCCAGCAGAGCCAGTCTCGGCATCCAGAAGTCCAGGAGCTGGCCCGGGGGTTCAGCCGAGCCCCAACAATACCTCATCCCAAGATCCTCAAAGTAACAACTATCAGAATCTTCCAGAACAGGACAGAAACCTGATGATTCCAGATGGCCCCAAGCCTCAGGAGGATGGCTCTTTTAAAAGGCGGTACCCCCGCCGCAGTGCACGTGCACGGTCTAACATGTTCTTTGGGCTCACTCCACTCTATGGAGTCAGGTCTTACGGTGAAGAAGACATTCCGTTCTACAGCAGCTCCACTGGGAAGAAGCGAGGAAAGAGATCCGCCGAGGGCCAGGTGGACGGGGCCGATGACTTGAGCACCTCAGACGAAGACGACTCATACTATTACAGTTTCACCAGGACAGTGATCTCTTCGGGTGCGGATGAGCGGCTGGCGTCCCATAGTTTATTTCGGGAGGAGGAACAATGTGATCTTCCAAAAATCTCACAGCTGGATGGCGTGGATGATGGGACGGAGAGTGACACCAGTGTCACTGCCACAAGCAGGAAAAGCAGCCAGATTCCAAAGAGAAATGGGAAAGAAAACGGAACAGAAAACTTAAAGATTGAACGGCCTGAAGATGCTGGCGAGAAAGAGCATGTCATTAAGAGTGCTGTTGGCCACAAAAACGAGCCAAAGCTGGATAACTGCCACTCTGTAAGCAGAGTGAAAGCCCAGGGCCAGGATTCCTTGGAAGCTCAGCTCAGCTCCCTGGAATCCAGCCGCAGAGTGCACACAAGTACCCCCTCAGACAAAAACTTACTGGACACCTACAACGCCGAGCTCCTCAAGTCAGACTCTGACAATAACAACAGCGATGACTGTGGGAACATCCTGCCTTCAGACATCATGGACTTTGTACTAAAGAATACTCCATCTATGCAGGCCCTGGGTGAGAGTCCGGAGTCCTCATCCTCTGAGCTTTTGACTCTTGGTGAAGGACTGGGTCTGGACAGTAATCGGGAAAAGGATATGGGTCTTTTTGAAGTGTTTTCTCAGCAACTGCCAGCGACAGAGCCTGTGGACAGTAGTGTCTCCTCTTCCATCTCTGCAGAGGAGCAGTTTGAGCTGCCTCTTGAGCTGCCCTCTGACCTCTCTGTCCTGACCACCCGCAGTCCCACCGTCCCCAGCCAGAATCCCAGCAGACTGGCTGTAATCTCAGACTCGGGGGAGAAGCGAGTGACCATCACAGAAAAGTCAGTAGCTTCTACCGAGGGTGACCCAGCCCTGCTGAGTCCAGGAGTAGACCCTGCTCCTGAAGGCCACATGACTCCTGACCACTTCATCCAAGGACACATGGATGCAGACCATATCTCCAGCCCTCCCTGTGGGTCAGTGGAACAAGGTCATGGCAACAATCAGGATTTAACTAGAAACAGTAGCACTCCTGGCCTTCAGGTACCTGTCTCCCCCACTGTTCCCATCCAGAACCAGAAGTATGTGCCCAGTTCTGCTGATAGCCCCGGCCCCTCTCAGATCTCTAATGCAGCTGTCCAGACCACTCCACCCCACCTGAAACCAGCCACTGAGAAACTCATCGTTGTTAACCAGAACATGCAGCCACTTTATGTTCTCCAGACTCTTCCAAATGGAGTGACCCAAAAAATCCAGCTGACCTCTCCTGTTAGTTCTACACCCAATGTGATGGAGACAAATACCTCGGTCTTGGGGCCCATGGGAAGTGGGCTCACCCTGACCACAGGACTAAACCCAAGTCTGCCACCTTCTCAGTCTCTGTTTCCTCCTGCTAGCAAAGGCCTGCTCTCCATGCCTCACCACCAGCACCTACACTCCTTCCCTGCCGCTGCTCAGAGCAGTTTCCCACCCAACATCAGCAGTCCTCCTTCAGGCCTACTTATTGGGGTTCAGCCTCCTCCAGATGCCCAACTTTTGGGTTCAGAAGCCAACCAGAGGACAGACCTTACTACTACAGTGGCCACTCCATCCTCTGGACTCAAGAAAAGACCCATATCTCGTCTGCACACTCGAAAGAACAAAAAGCTTGCTCCCTCTAGTGCCCCTTCAAACATCGCCCCTTCTGACGTGGTTTCTAACATGACACTCATTAACTTCACGCCCTCCCAGCTTTCAAACCACCCCAGTCTGTTAGACTTGGGGTCGCTTAACCCTTCATCTCACCGAACTGTCCCCAACATCATAAAAAGATCTAAATCTGGCATCATGTATTTTGAACAGGCACCCCTGTTACCACCACAGAGTGTGGGCGGAACCGCTGCCACAGCGGCGGGCTCGTCAACGATAAGCCAGGATACTAGCCACCTCACATCTGGGCCTGCGTCTGCCTTGGCATCCGGTTCGTCCGTCCTGAATGTGGTATCCATGCAAACGACAACAACCCCTTCAAGTAGCACATCAGTTCCGGGACATGTCACCTTAGCTAACCAGAGGTTGCTGGGGACCCCAGATATTGGCTCAATAAGTCATCTTCTCATCAAAGCCAGCCACCAGAGCCTGGGCATGCAGGACCAGCCTGTGGCTTTACCACCAAGTTCAGGAATGTTCCCCCAGCTGGGGACGTCACAGACTCCCTCTGCTGCTGCAATGACAGGAGCATCTAGCATCTGCGTGCTCCCCTCTTCTCAGACTGCAGGTGTGACCGCTGCATCCCCTCCTGAGGACGCTGAAGAACACTATAAGCTACAGCGAGTAAACCAGCTCCTAGCTGGCAAAACCAGTAGCCTGTCTTCGCAGCGGGGTCGGGATCCTGACCCTGCTCCGGGGACCCAGACATCCAGCTTCACCCAGACAGCAGACGCTCCTAACGGTGTGAAGCTAGAGCAGAACAGGACTTTACCCTCAGCTAAGCAAGCTAGCTCCACCTCTCCAGGGAGCTCCCCATCCTCTGGACAGCAGTCAGGAAATTCCTCAGTGCCGGGTCCCACGAAACCAAAACCAAAAGTCAAACGGATTCAGCTGCCCCTAGACAAGGGGAGCGGCAAGAAGCACAAAGTTTCCCATTTGCGGACCAGTTCTGAAGCACACATTCCACACCGAGAAGCCAACCCAGCACCCCAGCCCTCGGTCACACAGTAAGTGACGTGCAGCTTAATTCTGCACTTCAGGCTTGTGTGCTCTGGGTGTGACAAGCACGCAAAGGCACTCACATGGTACCCCAAGTGGTGCTCTCCTGGTACTCGGGAGTTTTCATCCCCTTAGGCTTCTGGTAGTGATCATCGGAGCAAAGACTAGCTTATCAGTCACAGTTTGCCTGGGACCTGCCAAGTTGATTGTCCTTTGCCTTGATTTCGGACACAGTGCTCATACTTGGTCCTGTTTCTGTTCTGCTGAGATCTGGGAGGTGTGAGGGAATGATAGTCCTGTCAGATGGACAAGGGCTCCTACTGTGGAGTCTCATGGAGCCCTCTCTGTTGTAATAACCTCACTGGAAGTGTAGCGGACTCTTCCCCTTGTGCCCTCTTACTAGCTTTTGTAACCATAGTTACTGTTGCATGCTTGGGGACTTTATCTGTCCGATGCGTATTTTGCTTGAAAAGATACCATTCTTTCTTGTAGGACTCCTAGAGTGGGCAGGGAGCAGCAGGATGCAGCTGGAGTGGAACAGCCATCGCAGAAGGAGTGTGGGCAGCCTGCAGGGTGAGCTGCAGATGACTGTTTACCACATGTAAAATAGGCTTCCTTCTGATCTGCATTGGGTTTTGTTTGTTGTCAAGAGTGTTCTTGACCGGCACCACGCAGTATGGATGTCCTGAATCCCAGAGCTGGGGAAACTTAGGCAGGTCAACCTCTGAGTTTGAAGCCAATAAAGACCACATACTGAGACCTCCCTACCCCCTCAAAAAAAAAAAAAAAAAAAGCTTCATTTTGTTTAATGAAACTAAGTAGTTTAGAAACTAAATACAGACAGGCTTGTAAAACAAAATGGGATAAACTATACTCTTTCGTCTCTTAATTCATGTTTATTATTTGTGTGTGAATATGTAACCTTGTATAGCACGCATATAAAGAGGTCAGAGCACAATTTTGTGCAATCATTTCTCTCCTCCTGCCATTAGAGATCTAAGTCAGGTGCCCAGGCTCGCACAGCAAGTCTCTTACTCTCTGAGCCATTTTGCTGGCCCACTTTATCCACACACCCTGTTTTTGTTTTTTCTAAGCTAGAATTATTTACATAATTTCTGTTGGTTCCTGTTTGCTCTTCTCTCCCCTTCTCCGTCTGTTCCTGGAAGTGACTTTGGTGATGGTTTGGCAGGGTTTTGTTGTTGTTTGTTTTGTTTTTGATTATTTTGTGTACTTTGGTGACTCAGTGGCATGGTGTCTGTGAGGGTGTCGGGTCCCCTGGAGCTGGAGTTACAGACACTTGTCAGCTCCCATGTGGGTGCTGGGAATTGAACCCTTGTCCTCTGGAAGAGCAGCCAGTGAATGCTCTTAATCATTGAAGCGTCTCTTCAGCCCCATAGTTTGGTTTTATTCTGCAAATATTTCTGTGTGTACCCTTTGTAAGCATGTACTTATTTTATATTACATGGATGCTTGCTCTACTTAATGTTTTTGTCTTTGTGCTTGCTCTATATACCTCTCCTGGGCTGACATGCATGCATGCTGTGTTCCAGGTGTTTCTTTGCTGCTTCTAGTGCTGTTGTATGATCTGCGGTAATTTACTTGGTTGGCTTCATGCATGTAGTATGTACTTGGGCTGTTGGCACACTGGCTCGTGCGGCTTAGCTGTATTTTTAGTTAAGCCAGCTAACTTAAATTCTGTAGCACTGGCCTGAGAAGTGCCTTTGTATTTTTCTTACTGTAAGATCATGAGAAGAATTTCAGAGATACAGTCCACAGTCTCAAAATCAGATGCTTTTTACCAACATTTGGGGAGAAATTTCATAAAGCATGGTCTTAGGACTGGAGAGATGGCGAAGTCTCTAAGGATGTTTCTGTTCTAACAGAACACCCATGCTTGGATTTAGTGTGTCTCCAGCTTCTGTGGGCACCCACACAGTCACAGGACACCTATGCATACTAAACATTTTGGAATCAGCTGACGTAAAAGTGCTTTATGCTCATTTTCTTGATAGTTGTTTTAAATAACTGACAGGATATGTGGCAGATTGTGAACAGTTGTTTTTACCTTTGAGTTGAAAACCAGCTGGCCTTGCCTCTCATGTCTGGTTTTATTTTCATTCAGACCAGTGGCTGCTCTTCCAGAGATCCAAGCAACACAGAATCCAGCAAATGAGCAGGAAAATGCAGGTATGTGGTTGATTAATAGGTTAGAGTAGAGAGCTCTAAAGCTGGAAGAACTGCGTAGAAATCATATTTCTATTTGTGCATGGTGGCACACACTTGTGAACCCTGCACTTGGAAAGCTGAGACAGAATGAGTTCAAGGTGAGATGGAGCTGCATAGTAGGCTCGAGGGCAGCCTGTGCTAGACCACAGCCTAAAACACAAGAGAATCGCCTGCACTGTCTCCTAATAGTCTAGATGGGAAAGAAGCAAAGTCTCAAGAGCTAAGCTGTGATGTGAAGTCGTAGGGTCCCAGCTGCCTTCAGTTGTGTCGTCTGTCATTGTCAGTGTCGAATCCTCTTTTGCTCAACTAACTTTGAGGACGGTGACATTTTAGGTAGCTGGTGATAACCTGTAGTTGTCTTTGGAGTTGTTTCTCATATGATGGCAACTTGGGATACTTCCCTTCCATAAACTGGAGCACTCTCAGGAGTCTGGGGTTTGGCTCTAAGCCTCCTGCATCTCCCAGCTCTTCATGTGTGGCGTAGTGCAGTCTGCTCACTTTACAGTTAATGTAGCACCTACACTCCAGAACCTGAGCACTCGCCTCAAGAGGCAGACGTGGGAAGGATGTCATGAATTTGAAGCCATCCTGGTCTACATAGTGAAGCCCAGGACAACCTGGACCTCAGAATGAGCTCTTGTCTTAGGAAAGTAAATAGACTGACTAAATGAATGGTCATAAAAAGTGACTTCCCAGAAGAGAAAGGCTTAGACTTGGGATTTGGGCTGTTCCTGTATCCTGCTGATTGGCCAGTTCCTCAAGTCCAAGGCCCGATTACAGGCAGGCGTGGTAGCAGAGTACAGTCTCCAGAACCAGTTAGGTTCAAATCCCATGTACACTTTAAATGTGTGAGCATGGCTTTTACTTGGCCTGCTTCCGTTTCCCTGTGTTTGTTCATGCATTCATTCATTCTCTCACTCACTACTTGGAATGACGTCTCACTGTATTGTCCTCCTTGACCTAGAACTTTAGGGTAGCCCAGGCTAGCATTGGCCATCCTCCCTCAGCCTCAGAACAATAGGATTACAGGCAGGCATCACCACACCCCCTTGGGAAGCAGAGACAGGCAGCATAGTCTACATCACAAGCTCCGAGGCCATGCTGGCTACAGACCAAGACCTTATCTCAAAAAGCATCAATAATAGCACCTACCTCGGTGGTGGTCGTTCGGATTCCATGAGATAATCTGGGAGAAGTTGCAGAAGGGTGTCTGAGACACAGTCATGCTTCACACGTAGGAAGGAAGAGCTGCGTTTGCTTTGCTTTGGCTTGGCCGTGATCCTATTAAAAGCAGTTATGTATGAAAAAAAAATGATCACACTGTCATACCAGAAGCTGTGCGACAAAAAAGAAGCCTGTTAAATAAATACACCACCACACACATGCACTCAGGCACGCGAGCACACACACACCGTTTTAGTACCCAGGGCAAGATCTTGAACCTCGGTGCTCTTTCTGGTGAATAGGCACAGCACTAGATATAGGCTGTCCTCAAAAATGGAGGTGATGAACGTAGAGCGAGTGGCTCTCAACCTTCCTAGTGCTGTGACCCTCGTTCTGTGGTGACCCCCAGCCATAAAGTGGTTTTTGTTGCTACTTCATAACTGTAGTTTTGCCACTGTTGTGAGTAGTAATGCGGATGGATGTCTGTGGTTTCCTGTGGTCGTGGACGAGCCCTGTGAAAGGGTCGTTTGTCGTGTTGAGAACTGCCGGTGTAGATGATTGTGGCAGAGCTCTCGGTGCACACTGGCTTCAGCAGATACTTTTTTCCATCGTAGAACCTAAAGCAATGGAAGAAGAAGAGAGCAGTTTCAGCTCTCCTCTGATGCTTTGGCTCCAGCAAGAACAAAAGAGGAAGGAAAGCATTACTGAGAGAAAGCCCAAGAAAGGACTCGTCTTTGAAATTTCAAGTGATGATGGCTTTCAGATCTGTGCGGAAAGTATCGAAGGTGAGTGGCTTGTGAGGTGAGCTCTCTGTCAGGTCCTGCTGCAGTTCTTCCTCTGCTTGGGAGACGCTTGCCTTGTTGACACAGTCATGCTTCACACGTAGGAAGGAAGATCTGCGTTTGCTTTGCTTTGGGTTGGCCTTCATCCTATTAAAAGCAGTTATGTGTGAAAAAAAAAATGATCACACTGTCATACCAGAAGCTCTGCTACAAAAAAGAAACCTAATAAATACACCACCACACACATGCACACAAGCACACACACCGTTTTAGTACCCAGGGCAAGCTCTTTATTCTTGGGATTATTCTTAAGAAGAGCTCAGAGCCGCAGGTTGTGTGGTACACACTTAGAGCTGCTCTCAGCAATTCTCGACACCTCCTGCCATTCGATCTCTTCTCTCTGGATTCTCCCACGAGCTCTCTGCAGTGCTCCTGGCTCTCTCCTCCATGACTGCCAGCTCTACATAGCTGTTCCGCCTCCTGCAGCAGGGAAGCTCTCTGTGCAGTTGTTGTGGTCCAGTCTCTGCCATTTAGCCTGAGCTCTCAGGAAAGGCTGTGGTTTTAGTGAAGGCCTCCTAGGCAGTAAGTACGAGTGAGGAATGATGGAAACAATGAAAGATCACTGGTGAGTTGGGGCTATTCAAAACCTGGGAAGAGGACCAAACAACAGAGCCACTTAAAGGGAGATCTGGAGTTTGGGTTAGCCAAAGAGGAATGCAGGGAGCTTTGCACAAAGAGAATGTAACAAAGTTAGAAAAACTTTGCTTTTCAATAGTATTGGATGGAAAATGACTTTGAACAGTGAAAGGAAAATTCGAAGGCGAATTGGGCACAGATTGGCAAGAGAGTCCATATTGACAACCGATAAGCCCTTTGACGTAATTCAGGAAGCTCCGTGTGCCAGCTCCTTACAAGATAGGCCAAAACCAGGCCTGATACAGCTTTTTAAAAATTAAATAAATAAAATTGGCTGGGGTACAGATCAATGGGAAAGTTCTTATCTATCATGTGGAGAGCCTTCAGTTTGATCCCCAGTTCCTCGAAGGGGATGGAGGAGACTGAGTTAGAGATACTGGGAGGGACAAAATTCTTAAGAGTATTGCTACTGTACAAATGCCAGGTAATAAAGACCACATGGGAAAAGAAAGGAAAGGTGGACAGACTTGGTGATTATGTGGATATGAGTAGAGAGAGAACAGTCAGAGACACTTGGACCTGGGTGTGGCCTGAGCTGGGTAGTGGTGTCACATGCCTTTAATCCTAGCACTTAGCAGGCAGGGGCAAGACAGATCTCTGAGAGTTTGAGATCAGCTTGGTGTATAGAAAGTTCCAGAAGAAACAGGGCTCTCCTGTCTCAAAACCCTGTCTCAAAAGAAGTGTGAGTCCTAAAAAAAAATACATAGACAGACGTGTGAAGAGTTAATAAGGCTGGATGTGTGCTAGGCATGCTGGAGCATGCCTGCAATGCCACCATTCCAGAAGCAGAGCCAAGATTGCCACACAGTGAATTCCAGGCTAGCCTGGGCTACAATATGAAGTCTTGTCTTTATTAAAAATGAAAGGGAATCATAATGATCCCTGTACTTTTTTATATTAACTTTTGTTGTTGTTGAGACAGGGTCTCACTGTTTAGCCTTCACTGGCCTGGAATTCACTATAGATCAAACTGACTTCAAACTCAGAGGGATCCAGGCATCTGCTCCCAGAGAGATGAGATTGAAGGCAGACATCAACACACTCACTCCTGCTAACCTTTTAAAAACTAAAGGTTAGGAATGGTGATGTGTCAAAGGATGTGGATACTCTCGGGATTCAGGAAGTATCCTTGCTGCTCTGGCCCATGGTACAAAGAAGCCTGCTGAGCAGTGTGCCTGGTCGCTTCTCACATGCCAGACTGACTGAGGATAGCCGGGCACTGACATCAGCTGCAGGGTGATTCTCAACACCAGGGACTGCACACTGATGCCAGTAGGACATGATGGTACACATTCTCTCCTGCCTACAGTTTTCTTCTGTTTCCTTTCAGATGCCTGGAAGTCACTGACAGATAAAGTCCAGGAAGCACGATCCAATGCCCGCCTGAAGCAGCTCTCTTTTGCAGGTAATAGCTGATGCTGCCATTATCTTGTTACAACCTCCAAATATTCTGGCAGTTTGTTAGTGTAAGCCACAGAATTGAGTCTAAAAAAATAAAAACGATTTAAATAAATAATTCAAGGATTTAGGCTGCAGTGCACATACCGTCTAGTTTACGCATTAACATACAGTTAAGCGGTTTTCAGTGTATCTGTTCACAGATGTGCGCCACTGTCTTAGGGCCTAAGCTCATTCCTAACCTGGATCTGCCTAGTCTGGATATTTCCCATGAGTGAATCTTAACCTGTAACTGTCTTCTGTCACTCTGTGCTTTCAGAGTCCTTTCTACACTAGGGCTTGGAGCTCAGTGGTCATGCTCAACTCCCCCGAGGCTTGAGTTCAATCGCTAACACATTAGTAGGGTTTTAATTCCTAATGTGCCACAGATGTAAACCTCATGGTTTTGGCATTGTACATGATCCTAGTACAGGCACAACCTTAATAGAGAGCTAATTCACAATAGACACCTTCATTCTGTATCTAATAATAATAATGCCACAATTTATTTTTATTTTTTTGTAATACTGGGAATTGAACCTAAGATGTCAGACATACTAGGCAAGTACTCCACACAGCCATATTCAGAGGTCCTAAGAAGGAATATTTTAGTTGAAATATCATATGCTTAATAAAGATCTGTAGAACATGAGTGTCGACTACTGCAGAGAGAATCATGACAGTGATTACGGAACCTCGATTAGTGTCTTGTTTCTTGAAAATACCTTTTAACCATCCATGCCAAAACATTTTTACAAATGTGCTGGTGGGGTTTGGTTTGGTTTGGTTTTTTTCTATTTTATTGGGTTCTTACGTGTCTGCCTTCCTTCTAACCCTTATTCCACCCTAATCCTTCTTGATCCCCCAACACCAGCTAGAAGAGAAAGAAGGTTAGAGGAGAAAGGAGGTAGAGAGCTGTTTAAGCTACTTCCTGCTGATTAGGGACAGTGAGTTCCTTGGGACAAGTCCAATCTACGTTGTCAGGATATCTCCAATTTCTGCTTCTCTCTTTGCTCATGAGCACTTGACAGTCTGCAAAAACAGCAACCGGAAGCAGCATCTGCCCTCTTCTTCTTCCAAGCACCTCCCGTCTTTCTTGGGGCTCTGGCATTTATCTACTCTCCAGAGTCCCCAGAATTCCAAGTATAAGCTATCTGAAGCTGGCAAAAATCCTGCCCCTCCTAGAGCACAAGACAGTCATATTAACGGCTGTGAACACACCAAAGCAGTTCATGTCCCACACCAGGGGTTAAAACAAAAACATATTCTCACAACTGGGTTTTTTAAGAAACCAAAATTCTCACTACAGAAGTGTTTTCATAAAATAAAGAGAAAATTGAGTGCTTATGCCATTGTGAAGGTGAGGTGTGTTGAGTTCTCAGAGTACTTACCTCGTATGTACAAGGCTCTTGTTCAATCTTACCAAAAACAAAAAACTTGTGATTCCAACATTGGGTGGTCATTACGAGCAGGAAGTGAAGGGGCACATGGCACTTCTGTGGGTGAGTATACAGGAGTTAGGCCAGAGCTCGGCGAGAGCGGTTTATTGTACCCATTCATCTGTACTGACAAGTAGATCCACCACTCTTTCACTAGCATTCTAGGCTAACTTCTAAATGTCCCTGCCCCCTGGGTAGCTCTGGCTGCTCTCTGACACCGCCATTTGTTAATGCTGTGCGGCCTCCCGTTGGCGACACCGACACCGTTCACCACCCTGGTGCCTTTCGTTCTGTAGGTGTGAATGGCTTGAGGATGCTGGGAATCCTCCATGATGCGGTTGTGTTTCTGATCGAGCAGCTGTCTGGTGCCAAGCACTGTCGGAATTACAAGTTCCGTTTCCACAAACCAGAAGAGGCCAATGAACCCCCCTTGAACCCTCACGGATCAGCCAGGGCTGAGGTCCACCTGAGGCAGGTTCCATTTTGTCTTATGAGCATTTGATATCTTTGTTATCTCATGACAGCCCTTGTCTCACTTGCCCTCCGAGATTTTCTGTAATAATGGCACCATCTTTACTTCTTTATTAGAACATTTCTCTAAAAACAAACCTTAATCTTTTGGCACCAGGAAGTCAGCGTTTGACATGTTTAACTTCCTGGCTTCTAAACATCGACAGCCCCCTGAGTACAACCCTAATGATGAGGAAGAAGAAGAGGTCCAGCTGAAGTCCGCACGGTAAGTAATCGTGCCCAGTCACCTGGCACCTCCCGTTCCTGCAGCTCTTGCATCGAACAAGAGTTTAATGTAATGTACAGTAGACTACTGCTCTTCTACTGGGCTGTGATGTGGAACGGTCATTTGTTAATAGTCATCAGAACTCCACTGCTAGCTGGGCGTGGAGCTACACACCTGGAATCCCAGCACTCAGGATCTAGAAGCAAGAGGATCTCAGGTGTAAGATCAGCCCAGCTACGTTCTGAGCTTAGGTTAAAAACCAGCCGGAGTTACGTAAGATCCTCTCTCAAATAAAACAAATAACTGGGCGGTGGTGGTGCACGCCTTTAATCCCAGCATTTGGGAGGCAGAGGCAGGCGGATTTCTGAGTTCGAGGCCAGCCTGGTCTACAGAGTGAGTTCCAGGACAGCCAGGACTACACAGAGAAACCCTGTCTCGAAAAAAACCAAAAAATAAAATAAAATAAAAAATAAAAAAAATAAAACAAATAAAAAACAAAAGTGTGGGGGCAGTGGTAGGGTGGCCATGTCCTGAGTGATGTATGGAAGACCAAGTCATACATCACCCATACATGTACTGAGGGAGCAGCAGCTGGCTGGTAACAAAAAGTATGAAATAGAAGAAATTTGAATCATTAGGATGCATGTATTCTTTAACAGTAATGTATCCTAATAGCTGTTCACGTGACACCTATCACCATGTCCTAAAGAGCCTTGTATATTAATATGGAGTCAGTCAACATGAGCACATACCTGTGGTCCCAGCACTCGGGAGGCTGAGGCAGGAATGTTCCCTCAAGTTTGAGGTTAGTCTGGGTCACAGACCTTGTCTAGAGAAACCCACAGTGAATTCGGGTGTAGTGAGGTTTCAGGAGGCAGAGTCAAATCTGAGGTCAAGTGTGCTCATTCTGCTGGCACCTTTAACCCACTCCTCAGACCTCTGAGCTCATAACATCATTCCTCTCTCTTAGGAGGGCAACAAGCATGGATCTCCCAATGCCCATGCGATTCCGGCACTTAAAAAAGACTTCTAAGGAGGCGGTTGGTGTCTACAGGTAGGGCTGTGGTTGTAGAATTTCAGAAAACTAACATTTTTCCAAATAAAGTGGACTGAATATTAGAGTGACATGTCTCCTTCGGTTGTTGAGGTTTCTATAGATTTATTGCCGGGCATGTCACACTCCTGCAGTGCTTGGTGGGCATGTCACACTCCTGCAGTGCTTGGTGGGCATGTCACACTCCTGCAGTGCTTGGTCACTGGTGCTTAGTAATCTGTCAGTACAGTTCATACAAATGGAGGGGGTTGCAGACTTTCTTCATCTATTCACACAATTAATTAATTTGAAAAATTTGTGTTTTCGTATTGGCAAAGATGGCTTGACCATTAAAAACACTCCCTGCCCTTGCAGAGGCCCTAAGTTTCCAGCAGTTGCTGACTGCTGTCTGTAATTACAGTTCCTTCTGACCACCACAAGCAGCAGGCATGTACATGGTACACACACATACATGCAGGCAAAACACTCAGACACATAAGAAGTAAATCTAAAAATTTTCTGAAAGGACATTTGTGCCTGTTTGTTTTGGTCTCCGTGGCCTAGGTCTGCCATCCACGGTCGGGGTCTTTTCTGTAAGAGAAACATCGACGCAGGAGAGATGGTGATTGAATATGCCGGCAATGTCATCCGCTCCATCCAGACAGACAAGCGTGAGAAGTACTATGACAGCAAGGTGTGTACCACAGCTTACTCCCTGGGTTCCTTAATTGCTGTATGTAGGGGCCATCAAACCTTATAGCATGACCCTTGAATCCCAAAAGAGTAACATGCTTTCACTTCGGAGGTGGGTAGTTGCTTTTGTTGTTGCTGGGCTGCTGTTGTTGTTGATGTTGTTTGGAGGCTGAGTTGAATCCACAAAACCTTTTTAAAACATTGTAAATCTCCATATTTTGTGATGAGCCCATAAGTGTTCTGACCTCCTCTGAGATTAGTAAATAAAGCTGTTCTTTGATGATGATCTGTGGATGCCAGAATCAAAAGTACGTGGCTACAGTTTTTCTCCAGTCTAGTGCCTATAATCTAGAAACTCTTTCTCAAAGCATGTTAAAAAAAAAAAATAGGCACTCTGAGAAATGTGTAAATTGTAGGAGAAACGTGGCTCCTCTGTGGCTATAGGTGACATCAGGGCAGCACAGCAAATGACTTTAAACCTGAGTGATAACAGGTTCAGCCAGGTATGATACTGCTGTAGCTGTCATCCCAGCACCTAAGCTTGCATGGGAAGCCTCAGGTTCAAGGCCTACCTGGGTTACACAGGGAAATCCTATGACTCAGTGGGTAAAGGCGTCTGTTGTCAAGCCTGGTTACCTGAATTATGTCCCCAGAACCCATGTGGTAGAAAGGAGATCTGACTCCCAAACGTGATCCTCTGACCTCCAACCACGTCCCATAGCACTTGAAGAGAGCATAAGTTCAGGTCTGGGAATGTGGCTTGCTGGTAGACTGTTTGCCTGCTTAGCATTTGTAAGATTTGATTCAATAAAATCATAAGTAAATAAAATGGTTCCTTTTCCTTCGTGTGTAGGGCATTGGTTGCTACATGTTCCGAATTGATGACTCGGAGGTAGTGGATGCCACCATGCATGGAAATGCTGCACGCTTCATCAATCACTCTTGTGAGCCTAACTGCTACTCCCGGGTCATCAATATTGATGGGCAGAAACACATTGTCATCTTCGCCATGCGTAAGATCTACCGGGGGGAGGAGCTCACCTATGACTATAAGTTCCCTATTGAGGATGCCAGCAACAAGCTACCCTGCAACTGTGGCGCCAAAAAATGCCGGAAGTTCCTGAACTAAAGCTGCTCATGTTCCTGTGATGGAGGACCAGGGCCACCCAAAGCCATGCTGAAGGACTTCCCAGCACCCATGAGCTCCAAGGATTGAGCGGGCAGTTGAGGGTCCTCTGGCCGAGCACCCTAGTGTCCCACATGCACATCATGGGATCATGGTCTTGGAGAGAGAAGGGTCTCAAAGAGCAGATCCGCAGATGGCGTTCTCCTGGGGCCTCTCTGATTATTGAAAACCTGGGAAACTGGTTCCTGGGAGCTTCGCCTGCAAGGAGCATGTAGAGGGTTCCTTACAGTGGGAGATGGGGTCTGAGCACGTCCTCAGAGAACAGTTGGTCATCCTCATCCTAGCCCTTTCCCAAGCCCTAAAAGCGGCGGGTCGGACAAGACCCCAGATACAGGGTTGGTGGGATACCTGGTTGTTTGCCAGTTAGGCCAGGCCTGTGGCCATCTGTTGAACAAACAGGCGGCCTGGTGGCTTTCCCTACTCTCTGCCCACTTGAGAGTTGACTCTGGTTGGGAGACAGGTTTCCTAGCACCTCTGGTGTCACAAGGCTGTCTTGGGGTTGTGCCAATTACTTACCAAACATTGAGCCTGTGGCTGTAAGTGGGAGTGTTACCCTGTGAGCCTTACCGTAGCCAGTGACCTTTCTTGATGATAGGAGCGGCTCCTTCTCCATCCCTTCTCTTCGCTCCCTTCTCCCTCCTCCATCTTTCATCTGCTGCTTTCCCATTCTTCTTTCTGGGGAGCGGGAGCGTGCCTCCTTGCTCAAGGACACTCCCTAGTTGGTATAGGAAGTGCCTACAGAAAGTCCCCAAGCCTGTAAGCACTCCAGGTGGGGAAGTGGACAGGAGCCATTGGTCGTAACCAGACAGAATTTGGAGATCTCATAAAGCTCCATTGAGAGTTTTAGAGAGATATATGTAGCAAGATTTTTTTTAACAAGAGGCTAAAGATTATTTAAATAGGATTTGAGTCATGCAAGAGTACAAGAGCCAGGATAGCCCAGCCCTTCCTAGGACACGCTTACTTCCTTTTCCCTTTCTGAAGACATAGGAAGATGAAATCCTAAAAGGTCAGTGCCCGGCTGAAAGAACACTAATCAGATGTCACGGCCCCAAGCTTGGGGACTAGAGCACAAGTGCCGAGGAGCCTCTGCCACCTGTGTGCAGCCTGCGGCTGAGCAGACGTGATGACACTACCGCCCTGATTACTCCTTAGGATGTGGCCAACCAGCAGCAAATGTTTCTTTCTTCCCTCAAGACAGTGTCTTGAACCTGCTAAATTAAGTCATTGGATTTCCCTCTGTTCTGTTTACAGTTTACTATTTAAGGTTTTATAATGTAAATATATTTTGTATATTTTTCTATGCGAAGCACTTCACAGGGAGAAGCACTTAAGACGAGGCTATTTTTAAACAGCGGTATTACCCTAATTTAAAAGAAGATCGGTTTTTAATGATTTTTTATTTTCATAGGATGAAGTTAGAGAAAATATTCAGCTGTCCACGCAGAGTCTGGTTTTTCCTGCCCAGCTTCCCCCTGGAAGTGTCCAGCTTCCCCCTGGAAGTGCCCAGCTTCCCCCTGGAAGTGTACTTTCTGTTGTTCCGTGTGTAGCTCGTTTGTGCCGTTGACATAACTTTTCCTTGGGTCGGCTCTCTATAGTAATTGAGAAGGAAGGTCACCCGCTCCATTAGGCCAGTGCCCTCCGTGGCCAAGGGATGAGGGTGCAGAACCCTAGCACACCAGTGTCTCCTCCTCGTGGCTGAATCGCCCCTCTCCCTCCGGGTCAGCTCCAGAGCTCTGAGCAGCAGGCTCCAGTTCACTCCTTGTCTTTCTGAGTTAGCAACCAAGAAGCTGCAACTTGACATTTGCCGTCACTATCTGCCTCATTGATCATCTCCTTTCCTTCTCTGCCCACCAACTCCTTGTACCTGCAAAGAACCCACTGAGCGCCTCCTGCCCTCTCAAGGGCAGCCTGTTGAACCTGAAGCACAGTATGACCACTCACGATCAAGCAGATCTCTGCACCTGCCACAAGGTTTCAGGGTAGCGTAGTCCAAGTGGAGGGCAGGGCCCCCTTTCTCTTATGGAAGTCAGCAAAGCAATATGATGCAGCCCAGAACTCTCTGCCAGGACTTGTGGCTCTGCTGTGCCTTCCACCCTGGGCTCCCTTTCCTTCCGTGACCTTAAGAACTTTGTCTGGTGGCTTTGCTGGAACATTGTCACTGTTTCCACTGTGGGAAGCCCAGCACTGTGGCCAGGATGGCAGAGATTTCCTTGTCATCATGGAGAAGTGCCAGCAGGGGACTGGGGAAAAGCACTCTACCCAGACCTCACCTCCCACCCTCCTTTTGCCCATGAACAAGATGCAGTGGCCCAAGGGGTTCCACTAGTGTCTGGTTTCCTTTCTTATTGCACTGTGTGAGGTTTTTTTTGTAAATCCTTGTATTCCTATTTTTTTTTTTATGAAAAAAAATTGAAGCTGCATTTGTTACTGAAATGATTAATGCACTGATGGGTCGTGCGTTCATCTTGAGAGAGACCCAAAGGCCAGTCAGAGGGTGGGGGGAACTCAGCTAACAGACCTAGTTACTGCTCTGCTAGGCCATGCTGTACTGTGAGCCCCTCCTCATCCTCTTTCTACAACCCCAATCCCTGAGGATGGGGAACCCACCTTTCCTACTCTAGCTGGTTTGCCTTGCCCTCCCACCCACTGTCAATCACAGAAACAAGAAATTCCTCTTTCAGCTCAGCCTTGAGTCCATTGCCAAAATTCAGCATACCTGCCAGCAACTTGGGGGATAAGCCAGAGTATCCCCACAAGCGGGAGAGAAGGCAACAGAACAACAGAAGGCACAGCTGTCTCCAGAATACATCTGCTTTGTTTTGAAAGTGACCAAGAGACCCTCCGCACAAAAGTGCAGGTTGAGGACTTTGCGCTGGGTCATTCCCAAGAATCCCCCAAGGGGCAACCCACAGCCCCAGGAGTGACAGCTGCGGACCTCGTAGGTTCTCGGAGAGCCAGCTCACTTCGGCTTTGCTGCTAGAACCCGTTGTGGCTGCATTTCCTGGTGGCCAGTGACAACTGTGTGACCAGAATAGCTGCATGGCGCTGACCCTTTGGTCGGAACTTGGCCCCTGGGCTCCTTCCTTGCTGCCCACCATGTCCAGCACAACCCCTCCCTGTTTTTAAATCAATCACAATTAAGGAGGAAGCCCTGGCACTTAGGTTTTCACCCCAAACTCCTTCGCCAGGACCCAGCTCACCTCTGTCATCCCCCGGCCAATCCAATAAGCACCATGCAGCAACCTTGATTTTAAAAAAAAAAAGGAAAAAAAGAAGAAAAAAAAACTAAAAATAAATAAAAGCAAAAAAAATACAATACACATACAAAAAAAATCTTTTAATGAATGTATCTTTCTAAAGGACTGACGCTCAAATACCTGAAAATACTAGAGGTCACAGCCTCATCAGATGTTAACTTTTATTGGATTTGGGATTCTTTTTCATAGAAACCAAGTTGTTTTTTGTTGTTGTTTTTGTTTTGTTTTTGTTTTTTTAAGGAAAAGCGGGTCATTGCAAAGGGCTGGGTGTAGTTTTACGTTTCCTTTCCTTCGTTTTAAAGCAATACAGAGTTATTGAACAGATTGTTCTGTGCCGAATCATGAATACCAGTCAAGTCTCACACTCTGAAAACTTGCAGCCTTTCTGTTTGTTTGTTTTGGTTTTCAAATAAATATAAATATATATATATAGGAACTAATATAGGAATACACCATTGTAACAAAGCCTAGTTCAGTCCATGGCTTTTAATTCTCTTAACACTATAGATAAGGATCGTGCTACAGTTGCTAGTTGAGGCAGGAGAGTCAGGCTCCCGGTGACGCCGACTCCACATCCGGATAACAGATGCCCGAGAGGCTCGTCCATCCGAGATGGGCACGCAGAGCAGAGCTGCTGTCACCTGGGTTCTTCCTGCCTGTGAACGTTGCCAGTTGGTACCTGTACTCCTCGTCTCTCTGCTTTCGGTTATGAATGTTGGGGTCACCACCTGCATTTAGGGGAAAATTGTGTTCTGTGCTTTCTGGTATCTTGTTCCGAGGTACACTAGTTCTGTCTTTCAACCAAGAAAAAAAAAAATAGACTTGTGGTGTTTCTTTTCTTGAACTTTAACAGTCTCCTTAGCAAATACAGGTAGTTGAATAATTGTTTCACGAGCTGAACAGTGACAAGCTTCATTTCTAGAATAAGACATTTCTCTGCAGCTGTGTCATGTACAATGGATTTTGGGGGGTTTTTTTGTTTGTTTTGTTTGCTTCCCTTTATTTTCCTTGTGTTCTTCCAAGCTTCTGGTTAGAGACAAAATGGGGGGAGGGAAGGAAAATGTGTCTAAAGTCCATCAGTGTTAACTCCCTGAGACAGGGATGAAGGAAAATACTTTAATAGTTCAAAAAAAAATAATAATGCTGAAAGCTCTCTACGAAAGACTGAATGTAAAAGCAAAACGTGTACATAGTTGTAAAAAACAAAAAAAAGGAGTTTTTAAACATGTTTATTTTCTATGCACTTTTTTTTATTTAAGTGATAGTTTAATTAATAAACATGTCAAGTTTATTGCTGTACTCTGTTGAGCTTGCTTTTGGCCTTGGGGGTGGAGTGGGGAAAGGGGGCTTGTAAATGAGTTACCCAATGCCTTCCAGCCTTCCTTCTTTAAGATGGAACCACTCAACTGATTCCCTCGTCTGAAGCATCCTCCTTCTGTGAGCACTGATGTGTGTCCAGGACCCCAGAGGTTCTGATTAGAGGGGTTGTGTTACTGTCTGCCTATCTCGTTTAATACGAGGCTAGGTAGTGGTTTTAAAAAGACTATAGTAAAATGAAAGCATATGAGCACCTTCCGTCTCCACTCCACCTTAAAGCTGAAACAGGATTTGTTTATTCTGTGTTGGGGGTGGAGGGTCAGTTGGGAAATACTGAAAAACCACCAGGCCAGGTCAGCAACCCTAGCCACTGAGACTGAACGAAGGATTGGAAGCCACCACTCTGTCCCCGAACAGAACCCCCATTCACAGCGTCTGCCAGCTGGAGGCTCTACCCTGTCCCTTGCTGTCTTCCTTCCTCCACCCCCGAGTTACCGGTTGGGACTTTGGAACAGAGCGTCATGGGGACTCCAAATGACCAGGCAGTGTTGCAGGCCATCTTCAACCCTGATACCCCCTTTGGAGATGTTGTTGGATTGGACCTGGAAAAAGCAGAGGAGGGAGATGAAGGTGAGCCCTTGACATTGGCATCTATCCCTCTGTAGGCTGCCTGGCAGGCCCCTGAGATTTCCTACAGGACATGGTGTGGCTGGACCCCTCGTTCTACCCTTACAGGTTATTTCAGAGACCAGTTCGAGAGGGCCTCTGAATTTCAATGTGTGGGTCAAGTGTTGGCAGGAGTAGATCTGCCAAAAGAAAGAGTTTCTCTGTCATTCACTCCCATAGCTCTAAGCCTCCTGCTACATTCTTCCATGGTCCAAGCTTATCTGTGCTGGCTTAAGTCAAACACTGAAATATTTGACGATGAGAATGTCACACCTACCCTCTCCACAGCAAAGATGGAAGACAAACAGGCCGGGTGGTGGCTCAGTTGGCCCATCCTGACATAGCCGGCAGAGCGTCATTTGTTACACATTATTATAAGCTGGACACTGAGCTAGCTCTTCTAGGGGACCAGCGTGGTCCACTGCCTGATGATGAAGATGTTTGGGGTTTTGCTTCTGCAGAAGTAAAGCCTGAGCCTTACTGAAGCTTTAGAGTAAAAAAACTGAAAAACCGATCTGGAGTAATGTTCATGGCCTGGGATGGTTATAGTGGCCTATGTGTCAGAGAGTGTGTAAAGCAAAATGAGGAGAAGCCATAAGGCTGTAGAAAAGTCTAGAGCAAGTCACTGGGGAACAAGTTGGTAAGCTTCCCTTAGCCAAGGAGAATTGCCCAGTGCCTCTTTTCTCAAGTCTCTTAGCCATGTTAGTTCCCAGTTTTACTGACCTCAGCTACTGTCCCTGACTCTGCAAGTTACCTTGCTGTGACCCGCCCCGGGTCAGCTTGTTCCGGTATCATAATGCCAAAGACCAAGGTGGCTTTCCAGTTTCTTCCCTACTGTACATGTGTCCCACCTTGTTTCTTCCCTGGTGCAGATGGAGTTTTCCCTCAAGCACAACTGGAGAAGTCCAAGGCCCTGGAGTTGCAGGGAGTGAGGGCAGCAGAAGCTGGGGACCTCCACACAGCCCTGGAGAGGTTTGGCGAAGCCATTAGCCTGCTACCTGAGAGAGCCTCTGCCTACAACAACCGGGCCCAAGCCCGGCGGCTCCAGGGAGATGTAGAAGGTGAGGAGAAGACACCAGAGATCTTCCACAGAAAGGACCCCTCCCATGAAGGGCAGAGGAACAGAAACAGAGACACTAAACTCCCTGACATCTATGTTGTTACCTATAGAATCCAAGACAGTATGGGTTCTGCTAGCTTCGAGAGACTGTGAGAATCAAGAGGCTGCATTCTGCTCATGGATTTGAGGGAACAATAAGAGCCTTCTAGGCAGCAGTAAGACTTAAAGTGGAAGGTATAAGGGTAAAACGTGTATATAGCAGTTACTGTGAAGTAGCCATTATGCACTCAACTAGGCTGTAGTAACAATCCTCATGACCACCCCCCCCCAGAGGGTATGTATTGTCATTCCACTGTAGAGATGAAGAATGGAAGCATACAGAGTTTGCATAGTTTTCCTCATTATCCTCAAGCCAAGAAGTGGCTGAGCTCAAGTATGAATCCAGGTGGTGGAGCTCTAAATCCCGTGGAATTACTCTCCAGGGACCTGATAATTAGGTAACAGCAGGCAAATTTGAGAGGAAGCGCAACATGGGGACCTGTTCCTGAAGGGCATGTCCTGAAAGATGAGCCATGAGTCCATACAGCCTCTAGGGGCTTAGCAAGAATGCATAGGCCTGGGAAGCTTCTGCTCTCCGGGCTAGGTGAAGCAGCTCCCGTGGAAGGGTGGAAAGCTGACCCTTGCAGAGATGGACTGAGATCCGGGGGTGACAAACTAGAAGTGTCAGATGAGAAGGTGGTTGTCATTCAGGGATTTGGCCTGGACAGGGAAGGTAACTGGATCAAACCTGATACTCAGTTTCTGTGGCCAGAATGGGGAGAAGAGGGTAAATCGAACAGTGCTATGAGTTGGGGTCCAGGTGGGTGTGAAAGCTTATGCAGAGGCCTGGTACCGAAACAGGTCATAGATATGACTAGTTGGTGGGGTGTTCCTAGGTCCTAAACTAGAGAATTTGAACTCCATCCTAATGACAGTAGGAGGTAGCCCAAAAACTCCTTAAGGAGGCTTGTCTGCCATCAGTTTTTGGTGACAGCCTACAGATGGAATGGCCGGAGATGCAGAGGTAGCTCCAGTTGTAAAGGCTTGGATTCCCACAGACTAGCCGTGAAGAGGGAAACTGAGTTGGTCCCAGCGCTGCGCCATCTGCAGTCCGAACCAGCCCCACGGTGGGGTTGAGCAGCGCAAGGACCCTGGCAGCCTCTTGAGGAGACTAGAGAATGTACATTGAGGCAGGGTCCAAAGAAAGCAGCTGCTGGACTTAACAGAAACCCTGAGCTGGCTGCCTGAGGCTCCAGAATGAGTTCTGAGACTCAACGCAAGTACGTACGTTCCTCTGAGAATCACAAAAATAAAACAGTGCAGCCAGCTCTGGCTCCAGGACCTTCTTCCAGTGAAATTAGATACAGAGTAATGAAGGCCGTGGAGATAATGGAAAAAATGGGGGAAGTGCTTTCATAGCCTGCACTGGAAAAGAGGAGACTGACCATAGCAGGAAACAGTTAGCTGTGTAGTTAATGATATATATTTTTTAACTCTTAGGATTCAGAGTAGGTCATCAAGCACTCAGTAGGTGCTAGGCTTCATTTGTGTGAACTACAGCTATTTGGCGATTGGTAGATTCACTAACGCAATGGCCAAATCCTCTAGACGACATCCAGGTTTGGGTGCATCAGTGTTAGAACAGAACAGGGGAGAGCCTTGGACTTTGATCTCGATTCTGCCCTTGGGCGGGCCCCCAAGCAAGTTCTAGCAGCCCTTCAAACTCCGTGTTAGAACTCCGTGTTAGAACTAATCCCTCGTGGTTCAAAAGTCTGCTGCACGAAGGCGGTTGTGAATGGCGGGGACGGGCTGCTCGGCAGGTGGGCTGGGGCTCGGTTGCCCACACCAGGCTGACCCGCGCCCTCTCCCCGTCCGCCCACAGGCGCCCTAGAGGACTTGGAGCGCGCGGTGACACTGAGCGGCGGCCGGGGTCGCGCCGCCCGCCAGAGCTTCGTGCAGCGTGGGCTGCTGGCGCGATTTCAGGGCCGGGACGACGACGCCCGCAGGGACTTCGAGCAGGCTGCGCGACTGGGCAGCCCGTTCGCACGGCGCCAGCTGGTGCTGCTCAACCCGTACGCCGCGCTGTGCAACCGCATGCTGGCCGACATGATGGGGCAGCTGCGCGCGCCCAGCAATGGGCGCTGAGCGCGGCCGGCAGGATGATGGAGAGGGGGGAACCCTGACCCAACCAGGACCCAATAAAACTTCCGGGACTCTCTGACTGCGTCTGCTTTGCGTTCGCCCGCTTACTAACCAGCCTCAGAGTGGGGACGGTGGCGCGGGCGGGACAGGGCGGGGCTGGAGCGGCCACCTGCGCTTGCTCGGGCAGCGATTGGTCCTGCCTGGCGCGGGCCCCGCCCTTGCAGCGGACTGCGGCGCTCAGCCGACTTGAGCGATTGCTGGGGCTCTGCTCCGGGAGGGAGCCAGGTGAGCTGCCCCGAAAGCGGGATGCTCCAGAGACCCCCGAATCCGCGGCGCTCTCTTGCTAGGCCCAAGTCCACCTTGAGCAGCCAAGATTGGAAAAGGGGTGCACGGCGGGATATGGGAAGGAGAGCCAAGGCCAGCAAGGAGTGAACCGGGTCAAGAGAAGGAGGATTCTTTGGGGGAAGGGCGCACGCGCGTGTCTGTCTATCTGTCTGTCTGTCTGTCTGTCTGTCTGTGGCCACCTACTGTCAGTGCTGGCCTCTGTGCCCGCAGAGTGTGGAAGTGTGCCCATAGGTCTCTTCCTTTGGATCTTGCTGATTGTGCCTGTTTGTGCCCATTTCTTGGCTACTGTGGGTCAGTCTACATCAGTGCTTGGTAAATTATTGGAGGAATTGCTAGGCCTACATGGCTGGTACCCTTCTCTCAGCAGCCTGGAGGCCGGTCCCTGAGCACCATGGAATTGCCTCTAAGCCAAGCTACCCTCCGGCACACACTGCTGCTCCTGCCTGCCCTCTTAAGTTCAGGTACACCCGTTCATCCTTTGACCAAACATTTAAGGGGCCAGAGCCCGCTCTTTGCCATCCTTGCTTGTCTCCTCTTAAGATACCCACTCCAGGCTCCAGGGCTGGGTTCCCATATCTCCACTTCCCTGCCATAAGTCTATCCAGGTCCCGATGAGAGAAACCAACTGCCCTGTTTCTTGGCCTGCTGCCTCTCTGTAACTGCACCTCACTCACCCTGGTCGCTCCAAGTCCCTCCCAGAGGCTGCCTGCTGTGTTCCAGGTCAAGGGGAGCTGGCACCGCAAATTGATGGTCAGACCTGGGCTGAGAGAGCACTTAGAGAGAATGAGCGGCACGCCTTCACCTGTCGGGTTGCAGGGGGTTCTGCCACTCCCCGATTAGCCTGGTACCTGGATGGACAGCTACAGGAGGCCACCACCTCACGACTCCTGAGTGTGGGCGGGAACGCCTTCTCTGGAGGTACCAGCACTTTCACTGTCACTGCCCAGCGCTCCCAACATGAGCTTAACTGCTCCCTGCAGGACCCAGGGAGTGGCCGGCCAGCCAATGCCTCTGTCATCCTCAACGTGCAATGTAAGTATCCCTGAGGTGGGCAGGGAGAGACATTCTTGGACCCCAGGCGGAACATTTTTTTGAGTTTTGTGTCTTTTGTTTCGAGACAGTCTTACTACATCGCCCGGACTATATTGCCTCAAACTTGTGAATCTCCTGCCTCGGCCTCCTGAGTGCTGAGCTTACTCATATGCGTCACACATTTAGCTTTAAATGGACATTCATAAATACTATTTGAGGAATTTTTCTATTTTCATCCCTACTTTACAAATGAGAAATTGAGACACAAACAGGCTAAGCACTCTGCCCAACATCATACGCAATTAAGAAGTAGGTCCAGGATACAAATCTAGACCCTTTATCTGGCTCTCTTCTTATTTTTGTACTTTGAGACTTTTTTCAAGGGTGACTTTGATTCTGATCTTCTTACTTCTACTTCCCCGGTGCGGAGATCATAGGGTTATGTGGTATGAGGACCGAACCCGGGACCTTGTGTGTGATAGGCAAGCACTCTACCCACTGAGCTACATCCCCAGCCCAGGGTTTTAAATTTTAAGACAGTCTTACCATGTATCCGAGAGTGGCCCCAAACTGGAAATCAATCCCCCTGCCTCTGCTTCCACTGAGCCACATCCCCAGTGGCTTTCTATCCTTTTTTCTTTTTCTTTTTCTGGCTTTTCAAGACAGGGTTTCTCTGTGTAACAGTCCTTGCTGTCCTGGAACTTTTGTGGACCTGGAAGCTTTGTAGACCTTGAACTCACAGAGATCCTCCTGCCTGTGTCTTCTGAGTGCTGGGATTAAAGATGTGTGCCACCACTGCCCAGCAAAACCTTTTTTTTAAATTTATATTTATTATTTATTAATTTTTTTTTAATGTAGGGGTGCTCTGTCTGCAAGTACATCTGCATGCCAGAAGAGGGCATCAGATCTCTTTATAGAGGGTCATGAGCCACCATGTGGTTGCTAGAAAATGAACTCAAGACCAGTCAGTTTAGCTCAGGAATTGAACTCAGGAGCAGCCAGTGTGCTTAACTGCTGAGCCATCTCACAAGCCCATGGCTATGTACACTTAATCATTGTGAATTGATGCTGTACCCACAGACCCTGCTGCTTGCTCCTTAATGTTTTTTCTGAGGAGAGGCCCAGGCCCTTGCTCCCATCCATATTTGGGAAGAAAGAGCCAGCATAGGGGGCTGTAATGAAAGCAGAGATTATTCTCTGTTCTGCTCTGCTCTAGTCAAACCAGAGATTGCCCAGGTCGGAGCCAAGTACCAGGAAGCTCAGGGTCCAGGCCTTCTGGTTGTCCTGTTTGCCCTGGTGCGGGCCAATCCACCTGCCAATGTCACCTGGATTGACCAGGATGGGCCAGTGACTGTCAATGCCTCTGACTTCCTGGTGCTGGATGCTCAGAACTATCCCTGGCTCACCAACCACACCGTGCAGCTGCAGCTCCGAAGCTTGCCACATAACCTCTCGGTGGTGGCCACCAATGACGTGGGTGTCACCAGCGCCTCACTTCCAGCTTCAGGTGAGCAACTAGCATAGCAAACCCTCTGGTGGGTGGGTGCAAGGGTCCTGGAATGAAAAGGGAGGGCTCGTTGCCCTGAGGATAGAGCCCGTGAATGAGCTATCCCCAGCCACTTTGGGCAAGGACAGAGTCGTCAGACTTGTGGCATGTCAGGGTAGGGGTACTGCTGATATGGAAACTAACAAGAGGACAATCTGCAGGACTCCTGGCCACGCGGATAGAAGTGCCACTGCTGGGCATCGTTGTGGCTGCAGGACTTGCCTTGGGTACTCTAGTGGGGTTCAGTACCCTGGTGGCTTGCCTGGTCTGCAGGAAAGAGAAGAAAACAAAAGGTAGGGCCAGGGGCAGTGGAGGCCAAGAGTGGGGAAGAGTAACAGTGAAGTTGGAGGGTGAGTGGCAGAGGTGGCAGGCAGAAGTGGGCAGAGCACGTGCAGGGATTGGCCGTGGGCGAGACTGCATGCCTTGCAGGAGCAGGGACGGGTGCTGGAAAGGGATCTCTGGTCCCAGAGCCAGGACTGGGCATTTGATAGACTCTTGGCTCAGGAGTTTTGAGTCTGAAAGGGCAGGGGGCAGAGCTCAGGATGGGAGGTCACACTGACTCTGTGACATGATTTCTTTGTCCTCAGGCCCTTCCCGGCGTCCTTCTCTGATATCTAGGTAATGCTTCCTGGGGCTGGGCAGATGGACTAATCTAAAATACAAGGCACTGGATTAAAAAAGTAAAGGACAGTTGGCAAGCTGGGATTTCTAGGACGTCTGGATTGAGTCACAAAGCAGACTCCATTTCTGCTGGTACCAGGGTCTATTTTAGCTTTTGTCTGTCCTGTAGTGATTCCAATAACCTGAAACTGAATAATGTGCGCCTGCCACGGGAGAACATGTCCCTCCCATCCAACCTTCAGCTCAATGACCTCACTCCGGATCTCAGAGGTACACCGGGACCAGTACTCTGCCTGTGCTTAATGTCCAGAATTTTTAAGAAAGAGAGACCCTGGTTCTTAAGAGGAGACATGTCCCATTAGGTAAAGCCCTGTCCTGGGCACCACCCCCTTTGTCACCCACAGGGAAAGCAACAGAGTGGCCAATGGCTCAGCATAGCAGCCGACCAGAACTTCTAGAAGCCGAGCCTGGTGGCCTCCTCACCAGCCGAGGTACTGAGCAGAGACCTCCTGTTCTCCTCCACCTCCTCTTCCCATCCTTGTGCTCATACCCAAGGCCCCTGAGTGCTGAGAGCAGACAGGGCATCCCCAAGCTCTGGAGAACCAAGGTTACTAATCCCCTGGCATCTCTTACCCACAGGTTTCATCCGTCTCCCAATGTTGGGCTACATCTACCGTGTGTCCAGCGTAAGCAGTGATGAGATTTGGCTCTGAGCTTGAGGCTGAGGCATGAGGCCCAGGTGGCCTGTGGACTCCCCACCCCACTGTCTCCTTCAAGCTTTCCTCTGCCTGGCCCTGTTGTGACCATGAAGAAACCATGTCACTGCCATCTGGCCCACCCGGCGAGGATACCCTGTGGGACATGCATGTGTATTTCATTGCACTCTAACCTGCAAGGCATGGGTACCCTTGGCAAGACCACCGGTCAGAACTAAGCCCCTTGCACTCACTCAGTTTGGGGCCCTGCATGTGATAGCCTGGTCCAGGCAGACAGAACTCTGGTGTTACCCAACATCTAAGAGATGGGCCTACTTATCTTATGTCCCACACTAGTATCCTCTGATGGGGGGACAGGAGGGTCCCTGCAAACTCAGATGTCTTTTCTTTGCTCTGCAGCTTTGTTCCCTCAGGGAAAACTTAGCCCCTGCTATCTGTTATAGAATCAAATTGCCCTTTGCTCAGGAACCAGCCCCTTGCCCAGGGACCTGGCCAAGCACAAATTAGTCCCTTTTGCTGCATCTCTTTCTACCCTTTTGTCCCCACCTCTTCTTGGGCATCATAGGTCAGACCCTAGACCTTCACTGGGCATTAGACCTCTATTGGCTGGGGCCCGCAGTTGCCAGCCTTTGGTGTTAGCACAAGATGAGCAAGAAGAGGTGACAGGTGGGCTGGCTCCCAGGACAGCATGTAACTATGCACCATTTTGTACAATGTCCGTACTTTAAGCACATTCTCCAGGAGAGAGAAGGGCCCAGGGCCTTCTTGGGTTCCCCGTGTCTGGCCTTCTTGGCCTTCCGCAATCACTGTGAGTGTTCTGAGCACTCAGGGTCAGTGGTTTCCCTCTCTGCATGTCTCTTCCCCATGCAGCCACATTCCAGACCAAACCTGGCTGCCCCATCCTATTCTTTAGGGGATGGTCACAGTGGGTATATAATCCAAAAGCGCCAGAAGCTTTAGGGGAACAGAGAAAGCAGGGGGAGGGCCCACAGAGCTCCAAAGAGCTAAGAATTTTTCTTTAAAAGCAACCCAAAAATGGCTGCCGCACAGCAGAGTATGGAATCTATTTTCCCTTCTTCGTATCTTGTTTTGTAATTTCTCTCGTGTTCCTGGTTAGGACAGTGTTGCACACACAGTAAACTCCTTTGACCAAAGAAGCATGTGTTTGTTCATTTCTTCAAAATGTATTTGTTTGTTTTTTGAGAGTCATGTAGCCTAGGCTAGCCCTGAATTCAGTATTGGACAAAGACAATGTGATCTTCTGACCCTCCTGCCTCCAACTCTCAAGTGCTGGGGTTACAGCCATGGACTACCACCCTGAGGTTTGCAAGTATGTTTTAAAATGAACCCCACTTCCTCTGCAAGGCCTGGTGTGTGACACACAGTGCTTTGCCAGTGGGTAAATGGTAGCCTTTTCTCTTCTCTCTCTCTCTCTCTCTCTCTCTCTCTCTCTCTCTGTCTCTCTCTCTCTCTTTTTGACATTTCTAGCAGATTTATCTACAATGTAGCAAAGGGATAATGCCCTGTACAGAAAAAAATTTATGGATCTCTTCACAAATTTCCACATCACATCATCCTTGTGGATGGGCTATGCCAGTCTTCTCTGTATTAAGTGAGTTCTCAGTCACACAGCAAGCACCTGTGAACCCACCAGGAGCAGCAGTTCAGTATCTAATGACGTGAGAGCTGTAGCTACAGTGGCCTGGTCCCTGAAAACCTAACGGAGCATCTGAGCTATCAGAGCATGCTCCCACTCCTCACAGGTGGATTCTAACACTCATGATGAGAAGGCAGAGTGCCTGGCCTAGTGTCAGAATAAGGCGGCAACAGCCTCAAGCCTGACGTGATCACAGCTGGTTTGAGTTTGTAAGACACATGAACAGTCTGTAGTCTGTGTGTTGGTGAGGCTGACAGTGAAGTCTTTCCTCCGATCCATCGTGGCCTCCCCTTTCTCCCTGTCAATACATGGCTCCATTGCCCAGTCTCTTGCTTAAGCCTAAAATATCTCAGCGTCATCCTTGGTTCTATTTGCATGTCTCTCAGGGAGGAGGGAATACTGAAGGATCAAACACAGAGGCCTTGCTGGGTTTCCCTCCCCAGCGTCTTAGCAATAGATCACAGTCTGGGTCTGGTTTTATTTCTACACATTTGTCCTGGGGTCAATTAAGCCTGTGCAATGAGGTCCCCATAAAAATTCCAAGGGCAGGGCTAAGAGCTTCCACATAGACAAAGGGAAATTCCTCATTCTTGTGCTGCTGGATCCTGATTCCCGGCCTGCATTTGTGTCTATCATGGGAGGTGAGGAGGTGGAAGAGGAAGCAACAACCTTGCTCAAAGTCCCTGCAGTGGTGGGTGAGGCTCTGCAACCCTCCTTTGCCCCCAGTATCTGGCCACAGCCACCTCCTAGGTACTAACCTTTAAACTACCATGCACC
>JANHMN010000024.1:4971413-5065831 GCA_030674055.1 Rhabdomys pumilio | reverse complement strand
GAAAATGAACTCATCTGATGTATGGAGCACATACATGGGGCTACATTCATGGTTAGTTAGGAGACAAACGCAGACTGCTGTACCACACAACGCAGTGAGTGGAATGTGCAGAAGTCAGCAAGGTTAAGAACTCCAATGCAATGAGCACTGCTACGGCAGCCAGTACTCATCAGAGGAACTATTAGAATACAGGAGCTGGAACAAACCCCAGGGGACACATTTTTAGGATGCACCATCTGTACCTTTAAAAATGCATCGATATCCCCGACAGCTGGGATGAAGTCCGGAATGAAAGGTTTCAGTTTGTGGTCCAGATCGATCAACTGAGGTGTGTACCTGCAGGGACAGTCGGGGGAAGATGGAAGCAGTCAGACCAGGTCAATCAACTGAGGTGTGTACCTGCAGGGACAGTCGGGGAAGATGGAAGCAGTCAGAAATGTCACGTGATCCAGATTGATCAACTGAGGTGTGTACCTGAAGGGACAGTTGGGGGAAGATGGAAGCAGTCAGAAAATGTCACGTGACTGACTGGGCTAAAAAGCCTCAAAGGAGCTTGGTGCTACTTCAGACTGGAGAGTGCACAGGCTGGAGCAAGGCAGGCCAGGTGTGTACAGACGGCTCGCATGCTTACCGGCTGATGTACTCAAATAGCTCCTTGATCTCCGCGGAAACTGGCAGATGCTCGTAGTCGGCTGGATCATAGGCCCTGGAGGAGGAGACATGCTGGTCAGACTGGGCCTCGGGAGCCCACATGTGATCTGATGAACAGGGATGTGACCCCAAGCCTACCTTCTGCCCCTGCCACATCCTACATTCTTGATGGCCTACAAGGCACCTTCAACACTGATTATAGTTAGCTGTGATATAATTACCTCTTACACTAAAGGAATAAGCTGCAGAAAATTCATGCACTTTTTTTTTTTTAATGTGAGTGTTTTGCCTACAAGTATGACTCTACATTACATTTGTACCTTGTACCCAAGGAAGCCTGAAGAGGGTGTCAGATCCCCTGGGATTGGAGTTACAGACAACTGTGAGCAGCCCTGTGGGTGTTGGGAATTGAACCCAGGTCTTCTGTAAGAGCACTCAGTGCTCTTAACTGCTGAGCCATCTCTCTCCAGGCCCCATAGCACAGCTTTTAAAAGTCTTTGAGTATGTATATGTGCATATATGGTGAATGAATGTGATGTATGTGCATGTGTGTGTAAGTGCACATGCCAGTGCATGCACATGGAGGTAAGAGGAAGAGACAGTGTATGAGAGAACAGACATGTGTGCACAGGTCAGAGACAACTTGAGGGAATTGGTTCTTCCACCATATGGGTTCCAAGGAAAGAACTCATGTCCTCAAGCTTAAAGGCAGGTGCCTTTACCCTCTAGACCATCTGACCCAACCCTTAGATTTTTTTGAGATAGGGTCTTATGTAGCTCAAGCTGGCCACAGGCTTGTAATACTCTGGTTTCAGCTTCCTGAGTATTGAGATTACAGATCTGGGTCCCCATGTCCAACATCATTAAATATATTTTATACACTTTTAAAAGATTTATTATGGTTTTTAAAAAATAGTTATTTTATTTATGTGAGTACATTGTAGCTGTCTTCAGGAATTGAACTCAGGACCTCTAGAAGAGGAGTCCGTGCTCTTAACCACTGAGCCATCTCTCCATTCCAAAAGCTTTATTTTTTTATATGTATGTTTGTGTACACGGGTGCAATCTAAGTACATAAATACAACCCGAGGCCTCCCACATCCAGGCAGATGCACGACCACTGAGCTATAGCCCCAGTGTAAATGGATGGTCTTCAGAACACACGTTGATTATAACCTATAGTTGTGAATCATGACTGTGACAATGGGGCTGCAACAGGATAAGATGGAATGTTGTTGTCGTTGTTGTTTTCTTAGTGTCACCAAGAACCCTGCCTCAATGTGAAGCCCTGAAGCTCTTCTCTCCTATCCAGGAAAGACCTCAGCCTAAACCGGAGATGCTTACATGCACACAGTTTGTCCCACTAGATAGAGATGCTTTGGCATAGGTGCAAGTACACTTCTCTCCCAAACTGGGGGCTCCATGAAAGGCCGGCAATGTTTTAGGTTAACCCAGTGTGTTTGCCAAGTCCACAAATGTCTCACATAGTTTAAGTGACATCACAGGCAGTGGAGCCAGAATAAAATGAAAACTCACAATGCTGGGTTCCTGAGATAGGAGGAAAATCCTAAATAGAGGACATCAAAGGATGCTACAATCTATGCCCCTTCCACTACCATCCTGAAGGATGTCCCCTTGCACAGGGTCCTTCCTACCCTTCCAGTGGTGCTCCATGTTCCTCGTCGTCATCGTCGTCATCAGAGTCGGTCTCAGAAGAGTCATCGTCGTCATCATCATCATTCTCACTGAAGCCTTGCTGGGGTGTCAGCTGGGAGGGCTTCTTCTTCTCCTGGACAGGGGAGGGAAGGGGAAGCGGTTACGTGAAGAACAATTCAGTTCCTATGCCTGACTCTGCACTGTTCTCATAGTGCCCACAGACTCTGCCACGGAGTCACCAGAAAGGGATCCCCGTCCCTAGGGGCCTGAGAACCTTCTCCTTCTAAGTGTAGACCTCCACACTCTTCAGCCATAGTCCCCTACTAGAAATGGTACAAATTCTACCCTGCTTATGCTTAGAGACCTATTTCTTGCTCTTGGAACCTACACATAAACTCTATCCAGAATTTATTTCTCTAAAATTTAGTAAAGGGTGGTGGGGCTGAGGAGTGACTCATCAGTTAAGAGCACCCAATATCCACTCGAAGCATCCATGTCCGGTGGCTCACAACTGCCTGGAACTCCAGTCCCAGGGGATCCGTCTAGACTCTGAGGGCACCTGCATTCACATTCACGTAACCACATGCCCCCATAAAATAAATCACAGAGGGCTGGAGAGACAGCTCAGTGGCTAGGAGCACAAACTACTCTTGCAGAAGACTGGAATTTGGCTCCCAAAATCCCCATCAGGCAGCTGACAACCTCTCTGTCTGAAACTCCAGCTCAAGGGAATCTGGCCTCCATGATACACACATAGATCCACACACATAACTTTAAATAGTAAATAAATACATAAATAAATAAATACTGGAAAAGGATAACAACTTGAGATTATCTGGGGAGTCAGAAAAGATGAAGTGAGGAAGACAAACTTTACAGGGTTATAGTACTCAAAGACCACAGAGAAACCTGGCATCTAATAGGCAAGAATGCTCAGAGTTAGGTGCTGAAAATATCAGCAGAATGAAGTCCATACTTAGCCCTGAGCGTGGATTCACAGCAGTAGCTCAGGAGAATAGGGGCTTCACATGTTTGCTCTGTGATACCTCCTTCATGGTGTATCTTCACGGTGTTCACGGACCCCTTCCCTGTGAGCTAAGCATAATAACTATACGTTCTAGTTCAGAATAAGAGGCCCCTTTGTTCTTGACATTATAGCCTAAGTTTGAGTTTCTAGCTGGCCATGCTCCATTTTACCCTCTCAGGTCCATGAGAGAGGGCCTGGTGGTGGCTAGCGGACAGTTGAGACAGGATCCATATCTTTGCCTCTGTGCTCACAACCTGTAGCATGCCCTCCCTTAGGACACGACAGGTAGCCAACTGGCCTCCTTTTTAAAAGTAGCTTTTAGGAGCTAGAGCGATAGCTCAGTGGTTAGAGCACTGGCTGCTCTTCCAGAGGTCCTGAGTTCAATTCCTAGCATCTGTTTCTGAGGGCTAGCATTGAAGCCCTGGGTTCAATTCCAATTGCCACATAAACTGGTAGCCCATACATGTAATCCCTAGACTCTAGAGGTAGAGATAGGAAGATTGGAAATTTAAGGCCAGTCTTAGAGATATAAGATCCCAAAAAAGACCTGGTTTTGGTCACACTGTCCTCTAATAATGGATATAAAAGTATATTATGACTTCTAATATCTATACTATTTCTAACCACACAAATGTAGAATTTACTTAGTATACTTTATTGGTAAACTGGTATAATTGATAAGAACTTATCCTTGGTCATATAGGAAGCAGTTTTTTTTTACTATATTTTTATTTATTTGTGGGGGGAGGGGATGCACATGCCACAGTGTATGTATGGAAGTCAGAAAACAACTTCCTGCAACTCTCCTTCCAGGATAAGAGTCACAAGGATCAACAGGGGGCAAGCGTGGTGGCGAGCACTCTTACCTATAGAAGCATCTCGTCAGCCCAGGCAGTTTTGGCAAAAGGCAACTTTTAAGAATATTGACTGTCTTGGGAGGCAAAGGCAGGTGGATTTCTGAGTTCGAGGCCAGCCTGGTCTACAGACTGAGTTCCCTGTCTCGAAAAAACAAAACAAAACAAAAAAAGAATATTGACTGTCAGACTGGCATGGCGGTACATGACTTTAATCTTGGCACTCAGGAGGCAGAGGCAGATGGAATAGATTTCTCTAAGTAAGTTTGAGACCAGCCTAATCTCCATAGTGAGTCCCAGGACACCCAGAGTTTTATAGAGACCTATCTCAAAAACAAAAATATTAGCTGTGGAGCCAGGAGGTGCTGTCGCACCCCTTTAATCCCAGCATTTGGGAAGCAGAGGCAGGCGGATCTCTGTGAGTTCAAGGCCAACTTGGTCCACAAAGTGAGTTCCAGGACAGCCAGGGCTATTGCACAGAAAAATCCTGTTTTGAAAAACCACACACACATAAAAAAAAAAAAAAAAAAAAAAAAGACATTGTCATAAAATATTGGCATCACCACAAGTGCTGGGAATAAAACCATGACTGAGTTAATAATTCTAAAAACTTGCTTAGTATATGAATTCCCAAGACTGCTTATAGGACCTTTGAGACCCTGGGAGGGAACTAGGAATTTTTGATGTTATACCATTTTACTGTATGTGTATGGGTGTTTTTGCCTGCATACGTGTCAGTGCACAGCCTTGGTGTCTGGTGCCCAGAGAGGCCAGAAACAGCGCTAGATTCCCTGAAACTGGAGTTACAGTGTGAGCTGTCATTTGTGGACTGGGAATTGAACCCTGGTCCTCTAGAAGAGCAATCAGTGTTCTTAGCCACTGAGACATATCTCTAACCCAAAGGAATCTTATTTTTTAAGAGCAAAGATCCTAGTTGATTCTTATAATCAATAAAGTCTAAAACACACACAATTTAGACTAAAAGCCAGCTGTAATAATAGTCTGTGTCAGAGATGGGCTCACCAGTAAAAGTGAAATTCTAGCTTTGGTAGCTAGCATCTGACAGGAAATAACAATAGCAGGCTTTATTCTTGAAGAAGACAACATCTCAAGACTCTACTTTTTCCTCCAGGATTTTCCTACAGCAGCTCAAAGGTCCTCAGGCACTAGAGGTGAGTGTTCCTGCAGACTCAGCGTCATCTCGCACTGACCACACCAGAGCCCGATTCTCAAAGGAAGCCGAGGGTCACAGCGCATGCGCACGCACCTTGTTGTCGTCCTCGTACTCGTCACTGCTGTTATCAGCCATCGTCTTGTTGGGAAGAGCAGCAGAAAAAGGAGGGCCTTAGAGGAAGAATCTTTTCATTAGTTAACGTCTAAATTATTATTTTAAAAATAGTTTACATTTTTTTTATTTTTATTTAACTTATGTATTTATTTTTGGTTTTCCTTTTGTCTTTTACCCCCTACCCGACACCTCCCTGCATCTAACATGCAAGAGCTATGAAACAGACACACAGACACACACACACACAAAGCAAACATGTTTTAGTCCTAGCACTAGGGAGGCAGAGGCAGATGGACCTGTGAACTCAAAATTAGGGCTACATGGTAAGACTCTGTCTCAAAAATAAAATAACAAAACACGAAGGGAAAGCTAGCATACTGAATTCTAGCCACAGCTGTGTCCATTCAAGACGTTGTTATAAATGCTCCTTCGCAGAGCTCTGGACTAGATACTACACTAGCTGACTTAGCTGCAACTGTATGAACAGGGCTGGAGCTGAGCAGGGGCGACCTGTGTGACAGCGGCTGGGCTTGAGGACAACTCTGTCACTTGCAGGAGGTGACTTACCCTCTCTGAGGGCCAGTATTTCCCCCTACAAATGGGGTCAGTGACAGGACTGAGTGACAAAGCCTACCTGGAAGGGAGTGACTTAGAGCCTAGCAAATAGCCAGCTGTGAATATGAATTTGAATCAGGGCATAAGAGAAATAAGAGAATCTGTAGCTATAAGAACTTATTCTGAAATCAAAAGTATAACTGGATGCAAGATTAGCCAGCATGAAAACGTTAGATGCAAACTAAACATTTTTGACTTATTAAACTACCCAGCTGAGGGGCTTAGTGGTTAAGATCACCGACTGTTCTTCCAGAGGTCCTGAGTTCAATTCCCAGCAACCACATGGTGATCACAACCATCTGTAATCTTCTCAAATTTTCCCAAAAAAAAAGAGATCCGATGCACTCTTCTGGTGTGTTGTGTGTCTGAAGACACCTAAAGTGTACTCATATAAATAAAAATAAGTAAATCTTTAAAAAACAATATATTACCTATCTGAAAACAAGTCCACAACTGACAAGAGTGTAAATTTGTTACGTTTCTGACATGGTAGCTTTCAGCACTCAGGAAACTGAGACCAGAAGAGTACCTCAAATCCAAGGCCAGCCTGAGCTACATGGTGAGTTCCAGGTTAGTCCAGGCTCCACAGAATAAAACCCTATTTTCAAATAAACAAATAAGACCCTAACATGTTGGAGTAAAAAAAAACAACCTAGTGGCTCAGTATTACTCAGCATGCTGGCTTCCATAGCACAGACATTGAAATCTGGAATGATGCAGAGATTCGCACAGCCTGTGCAAGGATGGCATGGAGGGTCATGAAGCATTCTGTAATTTGGGAAAATAAAGTATGTATTAAAAAGTACTAAAAATGAGAATTCAGACAGACACTTGTATGCCACCAGACACAGCAGCACTGTTCAAACTTGCCACAGGCAAAAACAACAGTGTCCATCAGGAAATGGGACATTTAAAAACATTGTGCATCCATACAATAGACTATTATTCAGCCAGAAAATCGAAAAAGAAATATGATCATGCTATAGCATAAGAAACCTTGACATATGTGTAAGTGACATGAGCCAGCCACAAAAGGACATTATGAGTTTACCAAGGAAACGCCACTAATAGGCAAATTCATAGGAGCAAAGTAGTGGTTAGCAGGGACTGGGAAGAAGAAAGGAATCAAGAAATCTTTTGTTTCTTTGTTTCTGAGACAGGGTAGGTATCTATGTAGCCCCAGCTGTCCTGGAACTCACTATGTATATCAGGTTGGCCTCAGACTCATAGAGATCCACTTGCCTCTGCCTCCCAAGTGCTGGGATTAAAGTCACATACCACCATGCCTTGCAGTAGCTACTGTTTAATGACGAAGTTCTAGCAGTGTTTTGAATGAGAACAGCCCCCAGAGGCTCACATGTTTGAATGTTTGGTCAGCAGTTGGTAGAGCTGTTTGGGAAAGATTAGGAAGTGAGGTCTTGTTGGAGGAAGTGTGTCACTGGAGATGGCTCTGAGGTTTCAAAAGCCCAGACCATCCCAGTTAGCTCTCTCTGCCTCATGCCTGTATCTAGAGATATAAACTCTTACGCTGTTCCTGCTGCCACGATTGTTCTCAGCCATCACGGACTCTAATCACCTGAAACTGTAACCCCCAAATAAACTTTCTTCTATAAGTTGCTTTGGCCATGGTGTCATATCACAGCAATAGAAAAATAACCAAGACAGTGGTGACAGCTACCACGAAATGTAAATGTACTCACAGCCATTTAACTGTACACTTGAAGTGGCTAAAACAGTATCCTATACCATGTATATTTTACCACAGTAACAAAAATGAGTGTGATCCTCACCTCAGGACTGAAATATAACACATGGTTCTGTCATCTATGTTGTCTCTATCCACAGTTCAAACCAGCTACTGCCACAGCACTGCCACTCACCGCCCCAGTCTCACCTGTGTACTCTCCCATAAATTCTACATGTGACAGCAACAGCCTTTGGAGTTCTGCATTCTGCTTGACACATCTCTCCCCTCCCTTCTGATGAGACATAACACACTCCCCTCTCACTAAGCACTGGTCTTTTCTCTTGAGTCTTTCCTGGCCACAAATCAATCCCCACCCACCTCCATTATGTGTCATAGCAGTAAACAATTTGTCTCCACTGTTACACACATGACATTTGTCATAATGATTGGTTTATTCACTGGCCATCTTACAAGTGTCAGGATGACAGGGATGTGTCTTTTGTTTGTCATTGTATTACCCAGTGCTAGCATGGCACATAGCAAGCATTCAAAAACGTTAGGTGAGGGCTGTGGTTAAGAGCACTGACTGCTCTTCCAGAGGTCCTGAGTTCAATTCCCAGCAACCACATGGTAGCTCACAACCATCTGTAATAGACTCTGGTGTCCTCTTCTGGAGTGTCTGAAGACAGCTACAGTGTACTCATATAAATAATATAAACAAATAATATTTTTTATGTCACTTTCTTTTTTTTTTATTGTATATTTTATTTACATTTCAGATGCCAATCCCTTTCCCCATTTCCCTTCCCCAGAAAACCCCTATCCCGTGTCCCCCCTTTTCCATTTGGCTTTTATACAATTTTTTAAATGTTAATCAAGGGCTTTGTAAGTATGGTAATGCTCAATCAGAAGTGTAACCTAATACCCAACCTAGCTATGTAAACTATCTTTGACTAGTGGAGACACGTGAACTTCTGCCTCCATGCCCCCTCTCTCTTTCTCTCTCTTCTTCTCTCTCATTACCAAGCTTCTCATCTACTTCATCTTCTCCTCTCCTTACTCCATCTTTTCCTCTCAGTGCTCCTTTCCCCTTAGCTCCTCCTACATATTACCCTTCCTGTTAAAATGAAGCTTTTCTCTAAGAATACAATTAGAGCATAATTATTCCTATTTGTACCAGTGAGGTACAAGAATAAATAATATTAAAAAAAAAAACAAAAAAACCAAAAAACACAGCAAACCTGTGCCAGAATCTATACAGAGCAGTAACATGAAGTTAGCAGTGACAGGAGATAAGTTTGCACTCAAAGAAGATCCCAAAATCTGATGAACTGATTTCTCCCTCAACTAGTGAGAAAACAAAATCAGTGGCAAGTTAACGCAGGAAATTAACACTTGCTTGCTATAATCTAAGAGCTGGCTGAATGCAATCTGAATCCTATCGGCGCCACTGTTTTGAAAACCACCTCCTTTTTTGTCTCTCCTCTTCTCTTACCTTGACGTCCCTGGGTTGGAGTGCTAATACTGGCAACCTCTTCCGGGTCGATAATCTCTAGCCGCTCATCGTACGTCTGGTTCTCAACAATTTTGGTCTAAGCAAAAGAAGATATGACTACATAACTCCTACCATGGGCTATACATCCAGAGACGCATTCACCCTCACCCAAGCTTTCCCCAAGAGCAAGCGGATAATCAGCTTCAAGCCTTATTTAGCCAACACTGGCTGAGTGCTGAGACAACTGCGGAGGAAAACGGTACCCAACCGTCTCCAGCAGCAAACCAAAAGCTACACACAGGATGCAGTCAAGGGACGCACAGTACGCATGGGCCGCCGCCGGCCGCCACAGGTCTGGTCAGTTTTCGCAGAGCTGTTGAGGCTTCTGTCAGGGGGTGGAGGGCACAGGGATGGGACCGGGCTATTGAAGTTCTAGAGTCTAGCCAGAGTTCAGCCTGTGGGTCACCTCTGACCCGAAAAGGGGAAGAATGGTCCTAAGAGAAGGCAACTTCCAGTGTCGGCCCCATCCACTAATTCCCCAAACATCACCTCTACTTCCACCCGTTTTGAAGACAGGATCCCACTGGGTTCTCGGAGAGTCAAGAACCAGGGCAGTTGGTGGGGCGCGGAGAGCAAAGAACGGCGGTCGGGAGTGCGCTTGCGGGAGCACCTATTACCTGTAGCCCCTCTGGATCCGTTTCCTCTATTTGGAAAGAACCCCAGCCTAGGACTGGGGTCTCACTCTCAGGCCAGGCCACTTCAAGGGTCCCTAAGTGCAACCAGCCGCCTGTTGTCCGTCGTTAGGCAAAAAGATAAGTAAATAAATAAAACAAAACAAAGCGAGAGCCAGAAGGAATGATCGCGAGACGTGCGGCGCCGCCACCCAGCTCCCCGCCCTACACACACACACCCCACCCCCCCAACTTGGGATGGCGGAAGCAGAGACGCGGCGCTGGGATAGAGCGGCCGGGCACACTAGGCGGCCGAGCCGCCTGCTTGTCTATGGTTTCTGCAACTGAGTCGGCTGTGACATCTAGTGGCCAAAGGTGGGAGGCCAGGCTAGTGGATTTCTTTTCTCCAACTGGAAACTGTCATCTTAAAGACAAGGCTCATTTGGCCCAGAGTTTGTCCTAGATAGACACTTCAGGGGAAAGTCTTAGCATGTTTAAAGGCCCTTTTATATCGCATCTCTATATCTCTATGGCACGATAGCCCTTTTCCTCATAGTGTCCTATGACACATGCGCATACTTTTTCTTCCTTCGTCTGAGATTAAGATTTAACTGTGTCCTTGCTAAAGAAAATTATGAGCCGGGTAAATTGGTGCATAACTGCAATCCTAGCGCTTTGAAAGTAGAAGCAGGAGGATTAGAAGTTCTAGATCAGCCTCAGTCAGTAACTTGGTAAGTTTGAGGCCAGCCTGGGCTATTGAGGTCCAGTTTCAAAACAACAAAAACTGATTTTAAAAAGTAAAAATAGCCGGGCAGTGGTAGCGCACACCTTTAATCCCAGCACTTGGGAGGCAGAGGCAGGCGGATTTCTGAGTTCAAGGCCAGCCTGGTCTACAGAGTGAGTTCCAGGACAGCCAGGACTACACAGAGAAACCCTGTCTCGAAAAACCAAAAAAAAAAAAAATAATAATAATAATAATAATAAAAATAAATAAATAAATAAAGTAAAAATAAAAACACATTATTTCGTGTAGGAAAGCACATATGCTGTGTGTGTGTGTGTGTGTGTGTGTGTGTGTGTGTGTGTGTGTGTGCAGGACAGCAGGCAACTTTATGGAGTCTGTTAAGAGTCTTCCTAGTACCAGTAGATTGCATAAATAGTACTTTGAAAATCCTCACTGGAAGCCAGGCATGGTGTGCAGGTTTCTGTGCTTTCCTTCATGAAATAAAGTGTTTTTACTTTTATTTTTTAATCAAATTTTGTGATGGCTCAGTGGTTAAAAGCACTGGCTGCTCTTCCAGAGGACCCAGATTCTAGTCCCAGCACACAAGCGACAGCTCATGACCCCCCTGTAACTCTAGACCCAGGGAGATCTAATGCCTTCTTCTGGCCTTCAAAGGTACAGACACATGCATATATACATATATACTCATACACATAAAAAGTTTTTAATATAATAAAGCAATAACAAGAAACTCTCGCTGGTAAGGGCAAAGGGGTGTACCCCTGTGGTAGTGCACTTACCTAGCATGAAGAGGGCCCTGGGTTGAATACTGATGAAATACAGAATAACAGAATGTTCATGGGGCTGGAGAGATGGCTCAGCGGTTAAGAGCAATGACTGCTCTTCCAGAGGTCCTGAGTTCAATTCCCAGCAACCACATGGTGGCTCACAACCATCTGTAATGGGATCTCACGCCCTCTCCTGGTGTGTCTGAAGACAGCTATAATTGTACTCATATACATAAAATAAATAAATCTTTTTTAAAACAAAAATCTCCTGGTGTGTCTGAAGACAGCTATAATTGTACTCATATACATAAAATAAATAAATCTTTTTTAAAACAAAAAAAGGAATGCTCGCTGAGCGCGCTGTGGCGCAGCGGCTTGGGCGTCCGCCTCTAGAGGTCGGGCGCGGTCCCTCCCGTGCCGGTTCGAACCCCGTCGGCCTCCTTTGCGGAGTCTGATGGGGGAAAAAAAAAAAAAAGTTTCTGGGCTGGAGAGATGGCTCAGCAGTTAAGGGCACTGAATACTCTTCCAGAGGTCCTGAGTTCAATTCCCAGCAACCACATAGTAGCTCACAACCATCGCTAATGGGATCTGATGTCCTCTTCTGGTGTGTTTGAAGACAGCGACTCACATATGTAAAATAAAAAATTAAAAAAAAAAAAAAAAAAAAAAAGGAATGCTCCCTGGACAAATCAAGGAATAAGCAATTAAGGAAAATGTAATGAATAAATAAAACTACAGGTGTAATTAACTTTGGAAATCAAGGTTAGAGAAAAGTGTGAGAATCGTAGAAATTCACCACAAAAGCTGCCTTAAAATGAAACAGAGCAGTCAGGCAAAGTGGCATACACCTTTAGACCCAGCACTGAGGAGGGAGAGGCAGATGGATCTCTGAGTACTAGGACAACCGCATCTACAGGTCGAGTTTCAGGAAACCCATGGTTATACACAGAGAAACCCTGTTTGGAACCCAAACCCTCCACCCCCACAAGAAAAAAAGAAAGGAAGAAAACTGTGTTCAGCCCTGCAATCCCAACTCAGAAAAAGAAAAATGAGAGACTAAGACATACTTGAATAAAGAAAATCGGGCAGTGGTGGCACACGCCTTTAATCCCAGCACTTGGGAGGCAGAGGCAGAGGCAGGTGGATTTCTGAGTTCGAGGCCAGCCTGGTCTACAGAGTGAGTTCCAGGACAGCCAGGGCTACACAGAGAAACCCTGTCTCGAGAAAAAAAAAAAAAAGAAAATCGATAGCTAAAAATTGCACAGATCTATGGGGCATTTTCTGTTGTTTCTATACATGTGTACATTACAAAGTATTTCGAATCCTAGCATTTCAACCTCTTTTTTTTTTTTAAGTTAATGTATGAGTGCTCTGCTGCATGTACACCTGAATGCCAGAAGAGGGCAGCAGATCCCCTTATAGATGGTTTCCCGCCACCGTGTGGTTGCTGGGAATTGAACTCAGGACCACTGGTAGAACAGTGTTTTTAACTGGCTGAGCCACCTCTCCAGCCCTTCAACTTTTTTTTTTTTTTCCTTGCTTGACACAAGGGCTCATGATGCACCTGTGGCTGGCCTACATCTCACTCTATGGACTTAGCCTCAAACTCACAGTACCCTGCTTTTGCCTCTGGAGTGCCACATACGTGCTGTCAACAGTTCTCATTACTTTGTGTGTGGGGCTGGGGGCGGGGAATCAAGGTTCTTCCTTCTACATTTTTTTTTAAAATAAATATATACTAAACTAAATTATGTTTTTAATAGTCAACTTTTCTATGCAACAGAACACCAGACCATACTTCTTCCTTTTCATAAGTTTATTTTCATTCTATGTACATTGGTGTTCTGTTTGCATGTATGTCTACATGAGGGTGCCAGATTCCCTGAAACAGGAGTTACAGACAGTTGTGAGCTGTCATGGAGGTGATGGACACTGAACCAGGGTTCTCCGGAAGAGCAGCCAATACTGAACTGTTTCTCCAGCCTACTCTTTCTTCTTTAATTTTTTAAAAAAAAAAATTTACTTTTATTTTCTGTTAGTGAGTGTTTTTCTAATTCTTAAAAAAATATATATATATTGGGGCTGAAGAGATGGCTCAGTGGTTAGGAGCACTGACTGCTCTTCCAGAAGTCTTGAGTTCGGTTCTCAGCAACCACAGGGTGGCTCACAACCATATGTAATGGGATCCAATGCCCTCTTCTGGTGTGTCTGAAGACAGTGATAGTCTACTCACATACATAAAATAAATCTTTAAAAATATTTGTTTACTTTTACATGTATGGGTGTTTTACCTGTATGTTTATATACCATCTACAAGTCTGGTACCCTCAGAGTCAAGAAGAGAGTGTCAGATTCCTTGGAACTGGAATTAAAGATGGTGTGAGCTGCCATGAAGGTGCTAGAAACTGAACACTAGTTCTCTAGAATAGCAGAAAATCCTTGTAAACTCTTGAGTGTCTCTCCAGTCCAGACTTTGAAATTCTGAGTCTCCTGCCTCTACCTCTCAAGTGTTGAGATCAAAAGTGTGTGTCACCATAGCAGGCTTTTGTTTTGACTCTCCTCAATGGATGTATATTGGATTTTTTTTATCCACTCATCAGTTGGTGGCCACAGGTTGATCCCATTTTGGGGCTACTAACTAGCACACATCTCTTTTGCTGCTTCAAGTTAAAAATGGAATTGCCTCTAATCTTAACACTAAGGATGCAAAGGCAAGCAGGTCTCTGTGAGTTCAAGGCCAGCCTCATCTACATAGGGAGTTCTAGGTCAGCCAGGTACATGAAGTAAAACTGTCTCAAAAATATGTTTTTAGTGGAATTGCTATTTTTTGTTTTATTTCCGTGATGCTATGTCCATAGTAACAAGTATTTACTGTTGAGCAATTACTGTGGGGGGACACTTAGTTTATATAGTCTAATTTATTTTATATTATCTAACTTCATAAATTTATGAAGTATATGTTATCACCAGTTTAAAGAGTAATGGCTGAGGTTTAGAGACGTGTAGTGACTTAACTAATGACTCATGCCTTAAGTACTGAAAAGCAGTTAAGCACAGGTCACTCTGATTCCTGGTTTGTTTTAGCTTATGTTACATGGCCTCTAACTCTCTCCTTACCAAGGATACTTGTGAACATACATTTTCTTTCCTTTCTTTATTGAGGCAGGGGGAAACCAAATCTGTAAGATTGGTGTTCTGCAAGAGCAATATAGGATTTTAACTGCTAAGCCATCTCTCAGGACCCTAAAACAAAACAAAACCCCACCCTTTTGAAGTATACAGTTCAGTACTGGAGAGGTGACTCAGGAGTTAAGAGTATCTGTTGCTTTCTCAGAGGACCCCAGTTTGATTCCCAGCACTCATATCAGGCAGTGCCTGCATTCATAGGCACATACCTGAACACACACAGGATTTAAAAATTATATAACTATATAATTAAGATAAAGCATGCAGTTCAGTGGCTTGCAGGACATTTACCTCTGGGTAATTCCATGACACACTCCAAACACAAGCTTCTCATGCACTAATAGTTACTTTCTAGTCTTCTGGAACTCCAATAAATCACTTATATGCTTTCTATTTTCATAGATATCCCTGGTTTGGACATTGTATAAAAACTGTGGCCTTTGCATCTCGCTTTTTTCACCTGTTTTCAAGGTTAACCCATGTTGTCGTATGTGTCAGTATTTTATTCCTCTTCTCTTCAAAATGTTTTAGAATTATTGCTTTGCTTTCAAGACAGGGTTTCTCTGTGTAGCTCTGGCTCTCCCGGACTCGCTCTGAAGACTAGGCAGGCTTCAAATTTACAGAGATCGACCTGCCTCTGGCTCCGGAGTGCTGGGATTAAAGGTGTGTGCCCGGCTGGCTGGACAATTTTTATCTTTCTCCTCATCCTCTTACTTACCTGGAATTACAGGTGAGGGGACACCATATCAGCTTTATTACGGAGTTCTAGACGTTATGTATTCCGGATACTAGTTCCTCATGCTCACAGATTGTTTTATATATTCCATTGAGTGGTTTTATGAACCTTAAGAAGCACCAACGCAGGCGAAGAGAAAGAAAGGACAGAAGGATGACGCTTCACAATTCTACCCAAACTCTCTGCAAACCCTGGGCTAACGGAGGACTGAGTTTACTGGGACCCAGAAGCTGCCGGCCGGCCCCGCCCCCCGCCCTTTGACCCGCGCCGTTTCCGGTTGGAGACGTGGCTTGGGGCCGCCATCTTGCCAAGAGGCGAAGCGGCGGAGGCTCCTGTCAGGGGCGGCAGGTCCGGAGCGGCCAGAGCTCCGCTTCTCTGGGCGGCAGCCTGAGCCCCTGCAGAGCCAGAGCGCGGCGCGCCCCATCTGCGGCCTCACCATGGTAAGCACCGAGCCGGGTTTGCTCGCCATGTCCTCGCTGGCTGAGCCGGGACCGCAGTAGCCGCGCCCGGAGCCCCGCTGTCGGCCCGGGCTTGGCGCGGCCTCCCGGAGTATCCGAGCGAGCTGCCGCGCCCACCCGGCCTCCGCCGGCAGCGCCGCCACGTCCGCCCGCCACTCCGACCCACCCGGGCTGGTGGTTGTCCCGTGGGCCTTCCGCCCTCATGTCCCGCCGGTTCCTTGCCAGCTCCGGGTCCGCAAGACTGGGCCTGTCCGCCCCTTCCCGTCCTCCGGTCACCGCGTCGTCTCAAAGCTCGTTTCTTGTTCTTTTTTTTTTTTCTTAATTGAAAGGGGGAAGTAGAGGCGTAGAGGCAGTACGGAAATAGTAAGTTGGGACGCCCGTTTGTTGGACCCCGGTGTCCCTGTAGCTGCCCTGTATGTACTAGGGTAGTGCATACGTGTGTCTTTGGCAGCGAGGCTGGCGCAGAGTGTATATAGAACATAAAGAAACGGAGTGACAACACAGGGGCTCAGTCTTTAAGGAACCTACGGTTGAGGTGGAGTGACATGATTGTGGCACATCGTAATCACGGGTGTTGTGTGGAGTAGGAGAGGTGAGCCGTGCTTCGGGGCTCCTTAGGTGCCATCCGAGCCTTCTTCTGTATGTCCTACCTACTCATCTGTTACCAAGATACAGAAACGACTCTAGGTGAGAATGGGAGAGAGCAGAATTGACTCCACCAGAACCTCCTTTATCAACTGAAATTTGAACATTCGTGAAAAAAGAAGAGGTTCTCCATTTTCCAGCGGTCTAGTAATTTATCTTTTGAAGAATTTTTTTAAAGGAGCTTCGAAAGCATACCTAAGTAACATGACTCTCTTGGTCCTTGTCCTATTAAGTTCTATTAACAACTCTTTTGATAAGAACTTGGTTAGAGAAGAGATTCATGTTTGGTTTTTTTTTAACCACGGAAAGTTTCTTTTCCAGCCTCAGGTGTATAAATTACATCAAGTAGGTTTGCCTCCCAAAAGTTGGTATTAGACATAAAATTTCCAAAACCTCATATACCAACCCTGAACCCCAATTCCACGGGTTGATTTTTTTTTTTTTTTTTTTTTTTTGGTTGCTGTGTTTGTATGGGTTTTTTTCTTTTTAAGATGCTTTATGTATATGAAGTTGTGTGTCTGTGCGACACCTGAAAATGGTATTGGATTTCATAGAACTGGAGATATGGACACTTGTCAGCCTCCCTGTGGTGCAGGGCTTCTAATCTAGGTCCTATGCAAGAACAAGAAGCACTCTTAACGGCTGAGCCATCTCTCTAGCCCCCCCCCCCCCCCCCCCCCCCCCTTTTTTTTTTTTTTTTTTTGAGAAAGGGTTTCTTATGTTGACCAGGCTAACCTCTGCCTTCCCATCACTGGAATTAAGGGTGTACAGGCTACTCTTTTATGCTTTAGGGATTGTTCATAGTTCGTGTTAGAGTGTGTAATTTTAATATTAATGTTAGAGCCTTATGGAAATAAAATCCAGATAATCTTTACCAAAATCTAGTTTGTTAAAATACTCTTGGAATGTTTAATATTTTAAAGTTGTTGATAATTGAGAAATGTGCCAGACATGGTAGTACATGTCTTTAACCCCAGGACTAGGGAGGCAGAGGCAGGCAGATATTTGAGTTCAAGGCCACATTGGTCTACAGATTGAATTCCAGGGCAGCCAAGGCTACACAGAGAAACCCTGTCTCAAAACAAACTGAAAGATAATTGAGAAACAGTGAAGCTCTCAGTGTTCCATGGTAATAATGTGTGTATACACACACGTGTGCATGTAAGTGTATACTTTTGTGTGTGTGCTTACATATATTTTTGCTTGTCCTTTTGATGTGAATACATACTCATATAGCTGTGTCCTGTATTTCTGAATTAGACACTTAGCATGATCCAGATATCCACAGACTCTGTTGTGGAGAGCAGTTATCTCAGTATATTCTACTCGGTCAAGTCAAAGACTTGCTTGATATTACTTCTGTATGTTTTGAGCTCTACTTAATTACAGAAATATCACTGTACCTTAGAGTTACATCAAGTGGAGTGAAATTTTGATCTTAAAGTTGCATCAAAATTTCTAGTAGTTTTTCCTCAACATTTTAATACAAGATATTCCAACATTTAGAAAATTTCAGAGAACTCTGTAGGGAACAGCCCTGTAACTGCCAACTAGTTTCTCTTAACATTTCACTGTAATTATTTCATCCATTCCTTTCTATCTTTTATTTGTTTTTATTTGGGGGGAGGGGTTGGTTTTCAAGACAGGGTTTCTCTGTATAGCTCTGGCTGTCCTGGAACTTACTCTGTAGACCAGGCTGGCCTCGAACTCAGGAATCCACCTGCCTCTGCCTCCCAAGTGCTAGGATTAAAGGTGTGAGCCACCACTGCGTGGCAGCCCTTTCTATCTTTTAAAACATATATTTCAGAATAAGTTACAGGTCCATAAATATTGTTTTGAGAAATAAAATTTCTTTGGTTTTACTCAGTTGTCAACACAAAATATCCAAGAGAAAAATTACCTCCTTTTCTTTAACCAGAAAATCTCTATATAGTCCAGGCTGACCTGGAACTCACCATCATCTTGGCTTGGCTTTCCTGACAGACTTGACCGTGTTAGCTGAAACGCATCTTCTCATTTGTCCTTTTTCTTTAGTTTTCTGTAAGCTTAATTTTCTTAACATTTGCCAAGCATTTTTTAAACTAACTTTATGTTTGAGTAAACTTGATAGTCTTTCCATACCACCCATTTTTAGAATTTGCTTATCTATAGAACATTGTTAGTAAATAGACTTACTATGATGAGTCTTACTGAGAAATTTTCAAATGCTTAAACTTACAAAGTCTATAGACTTCCAGGACAATGAAACTTCTATTACAAATTGTATGTGTGGTGGGGTGCAGGGGTGTGAGGGACTGGTGTAGGTTTGGGCATCTTCTCTTGCTCTCTGCTGTTTGAGCTATGCTGGCTGGCCAGTGAGCTCAGGATTTGCCTGTCTCTGACCTCCAATGCTGAGGTTATACGCACTTGCAGCCGTGGCTACATGTCTGACTTTTTATGTAGGTGATAGGATTCTTTGATCCAGGTCCTCATGCTTACAGCTAGCTGTTTTCCCAGCCTGCACCCCCCCCCCCCCAACACACACACCTTTTTTAAAAATAGCATTTGTTCTTTAGTAGAGCAAGGCAAACTCTCCGGTCCTTTTTTAAAGATTTGTTTGTTTTCTGTGTATTCATGTTTTGCCTGGGTGAGTATATATGTACCGTGATGTGTGCCTGGTGCTTGCGGAAGCCAGAGAGTTGGAGGACCTTCAGATTGGAGTTAAAAACGGTTGTGAGCTGCCCACCAGGTGGGTGTTGGGATCTGAACCTCTCTTTTCTTCAAAGAGTATCAGATTTCAAAAAAAAAAATTTTATAAGACAGAATTTCTCTGTGTAACAGTCCTTGCTGTCCTGGAACTCATTCTGTAGACCAGGCTGGCCTTGAACTGGCCTCAGAGAGATCTGCCTACCTATTCCTCCCAAGTGCTGGGATTAAAGGCATGTGCCAGCACTACCTAGCCAAAACAAACAAACTTTTGAGAGTCATAGTTACTCATTTTTTAAAAAATGAACTCTTAAAATCTGTGATGTGTGTGGACGTTTTGTCTTTGTGTATGTATGTGCATCACATGCATGCTTGGTGCCTGAAGGAGGGCAGGCAGAGAAGGGTGTCTGGAATTAACATGGTGTGCGTTTCTGTCTGAGTGCTCGGGATCGATTCCAGACTCTCTGCAGAAGCAGAAAGTCCTCCTGACTGATGAACTCTTGTTAGGCATGGTAGGTAGCATCCCTATAATTCCAGTAGGCAGATCTCTGTGAGTTTACCTGGTCCACATAGTGAGTTTTAGGCCAGCCAGGGCTATGTAGTGAAACACTAGTGAAAATTGTGGTGGGAGAATTCAATACACTTTCTATTTTAGTAGTTGCTAAACTTCATTGAATGTGAATATGAAGCATTACTATGTTGAGGCATTAAAGAAAAGTATTAATTTTGCAGAGGATAAATTTATCTTGTTCAGAGATGACCTTTCTAGCTATTTTAGTGACTGGAGGCTGCATAATGGACCTTGTGACTTATGTTCTAGGTGTTTGAGATTTATCTACATTCGCTATAGGGAACTTTGATCCTGCTTCGGGAATCTTATTTGCTTATATCTGGTTAATGAAATGACTAAAATGGAGTCTCAGAGTTTTCCTACTTGAGATATTTTTATCCTGCTGATTTGTTGTTGTTTGTTTTGGGACACGGTCTCTACATAACCATGGCTGTTCTGGAACTTACTGTGTAGACCAGACTGGCCTCAAACTGACAGGTTATCCTCCAATCTCTGCCTCCTGAGTGCTGGAATTAAAGGCAGGTATTAGCATACCCTGCTGTTTTATCTTTATGTATTCAATCCCTGAATTAATCAAATGTTATTGTTATTTCTTTTGTCAGTTAGAGGTAATCTTTTCTCCTCTGTCCACTCTCTTAGGTTTCTAAGCATATAATGCCTTATCTTCTAATATCTTATTTTTTGTCATATATCTACTAATTAGTCTGCTTCTGAGCAGAATATCAATATTTTTTTTCTTTTTAAATTTATGTTATGCGTATGGATGTTTTGACTGCATGTATGTCTATATCATGTGCATGGCTAGTGCTTATAAAGGCCAGAAGAAGGAAAAGCCAGAAGAGGGTTATTGGAAACCTAGAAGTGGAGTTACAGAGAGCTGTGAACTACCGTGTGGATACTGGGAATTGAATGCTGGTGGTCTGGAAAGGTAGCTAGTGCTCTTAACCACTGAGTCATCTCTCCAGACCCAACTATGTTCTTTATAATCAGAGAGTATCTAGTGTGATAATAGGCTTTCAGTAGGTCATGCAGCCCTGACATTGTGGCACATATAGGTTATCTCAGCATTCAGGAGACAGAGGCAGGAGAGTGGAAAGTTACAGGCCAATCTCAACTACATAAGGAGAACTCTCAAAAAAAAAAGCAATGTGGAACAGCAAGATCAAAGGCTGAAGATGTAACGGTAATACGCCATGTACACAGCCCTGGGTAGAGTAAAGTCAGTATAGAGTTGGTAGAATCCGATGCAGGAGAATTCTGTTACTTCCTGTAAATCTAGCCTTTTCTATACTTCGGTTCTTATTTGGGAAGTGGAACAGTATCAGCTCTGGAGATTTCATATGAGGAAAATGCAATGTTCACTTAAAGCAAATCAGAAAAAATACAAAATTATCTATTAAGATTGGTAGGGTTGTTTAATTTTTTTTATAGACAGAATCTAGGTAGCCCCAGCTATCCTGGAACCTGATACATAGACCAGAGTAGCCTTGAACTCACAACAGAGCTCTATCTACCTGCCTTTGTCTCCTGAGTGCTGGGACTAAAACTTTGCACCACCACCCCTGGCACAGTTGAATTGTTTTATTCTGCTGTTTAAAAACAAGTATGGTGGTAATTCTGTCTTAGATACCCTAACTAGCTAACCTCTTCCCTCCTGTATAGCCCTGGATGTCCTGAACTCACTCTGTAGATAGTGCTGTCCTCAAACTCACAGAGATCCACCAGCTTCTACATCCCCAATGCTGGAATTAAAGATGTATACTATCAACGCCCAGCTTTAGGACAACCTTGAGTTTCTAATCCTTCCTTTACCTCCCAGGTGCTGGGACCACGTATTCTCTTTGGATGCTGTGGCCTCCTGTACTGATGACAAAACACTGAGACTGAATGGATGCACTTTGTAATCCAGCTGCTTTGGAAGCTGAGGCAGAAAGAACGAACATATGTTTGAAGGCAGCTTGGGCAATTTAGGAAGACACTGTATAACATAAAATAAGATGGAAACTTAGGACAAAATGCTGGGATATATAACATGCCTGCCTATTATGCTAGAGGCCTGGGTTCAGTCTCCAGTACTGGGAGAGGGGAGTGTTGCCACTGTGGGATATTTATTCAAATTGACTGACTTGTGTTTTTCAAGCTCTTCATCTATAATAGACAGGTTTCCATAAACTTGAGACATTTAACAAGTAGGGTTTGTTTAAGAGATTACATCCTAACAGTGAGTCTTGCCAGGTCTGTCAGTCTTTTGTTGCTGCTTGTGCTTATGGACCCTTGGATCTCTATACTGAAGAGGCTGTTAGGACACTGCTTAACCAGCAGTCTTAACACTCGCAGGCGGAGACAGGAAGATTGCTGAATGTGAGACCTGTGTGGTCCAGCGTGATCGAGTTCTAGGACACTAGGGCTACACAGAGAAACCTTTTCTTCAAAAAACAAATTAAAAATACAAAACCAACACTGTTTAGCCTTTCTGCTCCTCTCATTGGTGTTTGAAGATCTTCCCCCTCCTGCATTTGTTTTTTTAAATAAATGGAAGATATCAGAAAGTTGTTGGGTCTTAGTCATCGCTCAATGTCAGAACTTTGGTGAAAAAACAGGCCTGTAGAATTTCTATGTTTCAGCTCCTTTGCTTGTCTAGAGGAGTGAGTGGATCGGAAGGCTGATCAAAGGGCAGATCACTCAGACCTAGTGAACTACAGTAAAAACAAAAAGGAAGCTGGGGCCTTCCTGTGTGCTACTCTTTGCTTTTTCTGAGACAGGTATACACCCTAAGCCAGTGCTCCTGCCTTAGCCTGAGCACTTAGCCTGAGAGTAGAGTTAGGCTAGTGCTGCCATACTTGAGAGCTCTTGAAAACCTTTTATCTGCCTCATCAGACTGCATCATTTTGACATGGAAATCTCTACCCCTTTTTAAAGAACATGCTTGATCTGTTGTTGTCTGTGGTTGTGCCAAAGCAGAGTGCAAGCCAGCTCTGAGTCGTAATACTCTAATCAGTAATGAGCGTATGCAGGTTGCTGAGACGCTCAGCTGGTGAAGATACTTGCCACCTGCCTGACAACCTGAGTTCAATTCTTGGAGCCCGTAGTAGGAGAGAACTGACTCCCTCAGTTGTTCTCTGGCTTCACACGTAGTGGGCACTCCCACAGGATCTCACAATCTGTCAACCAATATAAATAATGATTTAAGAATACACTTTGGAAAAAATAACTCCATGCATGCTTGTGTGTAATGCTGGTGGTAGAACCTCACTCTGCACATTCTAGGCAAAAGTTATTTTTTTAACATCATACATACATACGTACATACATGTGTGTATGCATGTATGTATATGTATGTATTTTGCTTTAGGTATATTATGGAATAATTGCTTCATTTTCTTCTACCTTAGCTTCGTCTTATAAATTAAGTTATATGCCGGGTGGTGGTGGCGCACTCCTTTAATCCCAGCACTTGGGAGGCAGAGGCAGGCAGATTTCTGAGTTCAAGGACAGCCAGGGCTACGCAGAGAAACCCTGTCTTGAAAAACCAAAATAAATAAATAAATAAAATAAAATAAAATAAATAAATTATATGCTGTAATTAAAAAACAATGAACTATGTTTTAAAAGACAATGTAATGTCACTGAGTGTGTTGTTATTTGGAAGCTCTCCTGAGGTGCTGAGAAATCAATGTAAGAAATAAGGCGCACTCATTTATGTGTGTGTTCTTGGCAGGTGCTGTTGGCAGCAGCAGTCTGCACGAAGGCGGGAAAGGCTATTGTTTCTCGACAGTTTGTGGAGATGACCCGAACTCGGATTGAAGGCTTGTTAGCAGCTTTCCCAAAACTCATGAACACTGGAAAACAACATACTTTTGTTGAAACAGAGAGTGTAAGATATGTCTATCAACCTATGGAGAAACTGTACATGGTATTGATCACTACAAAAAACAGCAATATCTTAGAAGATTTGGAGACGTTAAGGCTCTTCTCAAGAGTGGTAAGAGACCTGTAATACTGGATTATACTGTTGTATTATGCTTTTTATTGAAAATAGGTTTGACCATAAAATAGCTGATATGATCAGTTTGTGAGCCCTCGTACACATCCCAACAACTTACCCATGCGCCTCATTTTTTTAATGCCTGCCTTCTTACTTGCTTGCTTTTTTTTCTTTTTTTTCTTTTGCAGTGCCTTATGCATTTTGTGCAAGCAGTCTGTCGCTCAGCTACACCCAATCCCCCCCAGCTCTTCATTCATTCAGCAGACACTTGTTGGGTTCCTTCCAAAAGAGAATGTAGACTCGTTCTTTCATATCTCAGTTCTTAACTAATTTAGTATGTCCATGTTTCTGAAATTTGTTTGGATTCCTGCCCTGTTGTGTGCGTCTGTGTTACATATGGGTGGTGGGAATTGAACCCAAGTCCTCTGGAGAAACAGTCTATACTATTTATTACCCACTGAGCCATCTCTCCAACCCCATTGTTTTATTAGTTGGGATCTTTTTGAGATAAGATTTCATGTAGCCCAGGCTAGCCTTAACCTTGCTATGTAACCAAAGATGCCTGTGAGCTTCCACCTCCAAAGTACTAAATTTCATTGTTTTTGAAATTTGTATTTAAAAGCTAAGACTTAGAAATATAGCTGCTATGAAATTCTTAATCTTTATTGTCTATTACTGTCCATAATTAGATCCCTGAATATTGCCGAGCCTTAGAGGAAAATGAAATATCTGAGCACTGTTTTGATTTGATTTTTGCTTTTGATGAAATTGTTGCCCTGGGATACCGGGAGAATGTTAACCTGGCACAGATCAGAACCTTCACAGAAATGGACTCTCATGAGGAGAAAGTATTCAGAGCAGTCCGAGAGGTAAGTGACTGCCAGTTTGAGTGTCTTTCTGTTAGCTCTCATTAATCTGATTTTCCTGGTTTTACTTCCTAATATAGCTACTGAAAGCTACAAACAAGTGTGTCTCTTTCCATAGACTCAAGAACGTGAAGCCAAGGCTGAGATGCGGCGTAAAGCAAAGGAATTACAACAGGCCCGAAGAGACGCAGAGAGACAGGGAAAAAAAGCACCAGGATTTGGGGGATTTGGTAGTTCCGCAGTGTCTGGGGGCAGCACAGCAGCCATGATTACAGAGACTATCATTGAAACTGATAAGCCAAAAGTGGCGCCCGCACCAGCCAGGTATTGTCTAGTGTATTACCAGCAACCGAGGATGCAGAGGAAGGCTCTGTATATGTGTGCTTCATGGGAGTGATTTTTGGTTTCTAAGCTAGCTGTAAATAATGAGGGACTTAATGATGTAAGCTGTGATACTAAATTTGGATATATAAAAGACAGGAATAAAGGAAGTATCTGTTATTTTTCCTTTTATAAGAGAGTTCTACAGATTACACCATGATTTCTTCATTTCTTAAAACAACTGTTTTAATTGGTGAAGTGGGGGAGTATTTTAACTGTTTGTGGAATATGAATTTTTCTTTTTAAATGATTATTATTTTATGGTATAACTGCCCTGCCTGTGTGTATATGTGTTCATCGTATTTGTGCCTCTGAGAGGCCAGAGGAGTGTGTTAGATCTCCTTGAACTGTACTAATATGCAGGTGCGAGCAGCCTTGTGGGTGCTGGGACTAGACCCCCGTCCTCTTCAGGAGCTGCAGGTGCTCTTAGAGTAATCAGATGTTTTGTGTTTTTTTTTTTTAATTTTTAAATTTCATGTATATGCCTGCAAGTATGTGTGTGCACCTGGTGCCCATAGAGGTCAGGAGAGTACATTCAAAACTGGAGTTAGAGATGATTGTGAGCCACCATGCTGGTGCTGGGAACCAAACCTGGGATTTCTTCGAGGACAAGTGCTCTTGACCTCTGAACCATCTCTTTAACCCCAAAATATGATTTTTTTTTTTTTAGTCTTAATGTTTCAGAAGAATCTATGGCTGCTGAAAGTATGTGCAAAATTAATGGAAGATGCTATGTTCATCAGACCATGTATGACTATAACATTATAGCTTTCGTATTTGTATACTTGATGCTTAATGTTAATAGTGGCTATCCATCTGTGCAGGTTCATATTACACCATTAGTGTTGTAGTTGTCCACCAACTCTAGGAAGCAGCTTCTCTCCTAAGAGCTTCACAGTCTTCCAGAGAAGGCTTTGTTGGTAGGAGGCTATTAATTAATGGTTGTGGTTTTTTGTGTTTTTATCATATATTTTACTTGTTTTGTATTCTTCTACTTAGACCTTCAGGCCCCAGCAAGGCTCTGAAACTTGGAGCTAAAGGGAAGGAAGTAGATAACTTTGTGGACAAACTGAAATCTGAAGGTGAAACTATTATGTCTTCTAATATGGGGAAACGCACCTCGGAAGCAACCAAAGTGCATGCTCCGCCCATTAATATGGAAAGGTAAGCAGTGACTTCTTCAAGGACAAACAATACAATTTTTTAAACCATCTTTTTTCTTTTTTTAATTGTAGTTCTGTTTTTAAAGATAGGATTTCACTATGTAGCTCAGGCTCACCTGACACTCAACTGTGTGTCAGGCTGGCCTCAAATTCACAAGAGATCCTCCTGCCTCTGCCTCTCAAATGCTGGAATTAAAGGTATGTGCTACCACACCTGGGTATTTTTATTATTTTTAGTTCATGTATGTCTGGTTGAGGGTCTGTAGAGTGCAGGTGCCTGAAGAGGCAAGAGGTATTAGATATCCCAGGAGTTGGAGTTACCTCTAAAGAGCAGTGTGTGCTCTTAACTCCTATGCCATCTCTCCAGCCCTTAAAGTTGTCTTTAAATTCTGTCAGTTTTTGCTTCTTTATGTATGTGTTTTTGGGCTAGGGATCCAACCCAGAAGCTTTTGTGTGCTGAACACGCTGTCTGCCTCTGAGCTGCGTACATTCTAGCCCCGTGGTCTTGTGCCTTTTAACTGTTACTGACTTAAGACCTTTATGAGTACATATTCCAGGTATAACCTACAGTATGTTTGTCCCACGTTAAATATCACTGGAGACTCAGCCATCTAGTTCCTGTGAAGCTTAAAACTTGCCTTCTATTGGCTAACCTAGGAGAAGTAGCTTTATGCCTGTTGTGTAGCTTGTCTCTTAAGCATGGCATGGTGAAACTTACCTGTGATCCCAACATTTGGGAGGTGGAGTGGAGACTGGAAGATCTGGAGTTCAAGGTCAGCCTCAGTTACATGAAAGCCTAGGTCAAAGAAAAACCCCTTGACTTACAAGGCTAGAGCTACTTTAACCCATATTTTGTGCTGTCTTTTTCTAATTAAAAGTAAAAACAAAAGTCAGTCTTTAATATAAGATTTGTGAAGGTCTTTAAAGCAAATTAACATGCTAAATTTTATCTATTTGAATCCAGTGTAATTCAATCTGTCTTTTGTCTCAGGGCTGAAACAATGGTTGGTGGCATTTTTAAACAATAGGTTAATCAAGTTCATATAATCAAGATGCAGAATTCTTGCCCTTAGTCCCAGACCTACAGTTATTGGTAGTTGAAGGTCAACTGAAAGATGAGTCTGGGAGGACGCCACTATCAGTCAGGTGTGCATGAAAACTGGACTGCTTACTCTTCCTGTGCTCTGTTTCATTAGACACGGACAGTCACATCTGGATAAGTCTTTCCACTCACTAAATTACTTGTGCTATTTTGGTTGTTTTGAGAAAAGCTGAGGCTTCATGGTTTTTTGTTTTTGTTTTGTTTTGGTTTTGTATTTTAAGTGCATTGGTGTTCTGCCTGCATGTATGTCTGTGTAAGGGCATCAGATCCTCTGGAACTGGAATTATAGACAGTTGTGAACTGCCGTGAGTGCTGGGAATTGAACCCAGGTTCTTTGAAAGAACAGCCAGTATTCTTAACCACTGAGCCATCTCTCCAGTCCCCAGGCTTTTTATTTATTTATTTATTTTTTAATATTTATTTATTTACTTATTCTTTAACTTAGGTATTATACTTATGGGTCTTGTGCATGTGTGAGTGTGGTACCCACAGAAGCCAGAAGAGGGCATTGGATTCCCCTGGCGCTGGAGTTCAAAGCTGTTGTGAGCTTGCTGTACATGGGTGCAGGGAACTGAACTCAGGGTTTCTGTGAGAGCAAAATGTGTTCTTGATCAATGGAGGCTGCATACTTTCAAACACCATCACATAGAAATGAGAATTTGAGACTCTTTTCTAAGTGATTAACTCGAACAGAAGAGAACTCTTGTAAAAGGTAATGTGGGGTCCTACATTACGAAGATTCAGACTTATGTGTTTTTGAGTCTGGTATCTTTGTTTTTAGAAGGAACTAAGAGGCTGGGACAATACAGAAACAAACAAACAAAAACAAAATAAGAGCCCAAAATATTCTTTGTAGCCACTGTAGTTTACCTAGCTTCAAAGTAATTCTAGAGCTGGGAAGATGGCTCAGTGGTTAAGAGCACTGACTGGCTGCTTTTCTAGAGGATCCAAGTTCAGTTCCCAGCACCCTCATGGTAAATCACAGCCATCTGTAACTCTTGCTCTGGAGAATCCAGTGTCCTCTTCTCTGGTGTCTGCAGGCACCAAGTGTACATGTGGTGCACCAGGCAATAGGCACACATGCATATAGACATACATTTCTATTATAGAATATGTATAGATTGTACTTACTAATTAATTGCCCAAAGCAGTAGCATTATTCTTGTTATGTATTTCTGATTTCTGTAGTAAAAAAATTTTAATGTATAAAAGTCTTCTCAACTATGTAAGTTTCATATGGTGGAGACAACCAATATTAACTACTTTTTGGACATTTTTCTGAAGGGATAGGATAATCTGTAGTATAGAGGGGAGTAAAAACCTGTGGCTTATCTCTTAAAAATCTTTATACAAACCAGACACATACTTATATCTTAGTTATGTTCTATTGCCGTAAAAAAAGAAAAAAAAAAAACCACCATGATGAAGACAAGAAAGCATCTGTGAGTTCTCTTACAGTTTTGGAGTGAGTTGATGGTCGTCATGGACAGGAACATGGCATCAGGCAGGCAGACATGCGCTAGAACAGTAGCTGAGAGCTTTCCTTCTGACCCTCAGACATTCGGCAGAGAGACAGACAGACAGACAGACAGACAGACAGACAGACCGAACACATGTGCCAAGGCTTTATGTGGGCTTCTGAAACCTCAGAGCCAACTCCCAGGATCACACGTCCTCCAACAAGGCTAAACCTCCTAATTCTCCCTAAACATTCCACCAGCTGGGAACCGAACATTCAAAAACCAATACTCAATGGCCTTTGGAGGCCATTCTCATTCAGACCACCACAATTCGACATAATTTCCAGCTGCCTTTTTCCATTAAATTATAGCTAATGAATGAGCAAATAGTAAATAGTGCTTTGTGGTAAATCTCCAACCCCAATAAGTCCATGCAAAGAACACACAACTCAGTTAAGCTGTGTGTCTGACTGGACAGGTCTGTCACTACACTACTCTGTTCCCCGGCTGAGATGCCTTGTTACGTGTGGCTCCGCCAGGCCACGTGGTTCTGCTCCATCTTCCTTCCACCTCCTCTTCCAGCTTCCTCTCTCCTCCATCTCTCCTACTTCCTCTCTAAAACCCCCAGCCCCTCCTTTCCCTTCCACTGCCCTGTCACAGGCTCTAGCCTTTATTTGACCAGTTAGGATGTGGAGAAGGTTCACATGAGGTCACCCGACTGAGTACATGATCCACTTCTCTTTGGGACAGCCCCTCTTGAGGAAGCAGAATTAGCATCAAAATAATAATCTAATACTAATGGGGGGGGGGGGCAATCTGCAGCAGTGCTGGCCTAACCTGTGTAAAGCTCTGGGTTCAACTCCTAGAGGCATAAAAGAAGTAAACTCTAGTCAAGTGGTACTGGCCCATAACCCCAGCACTAAGAAGGCAGAGACAGGTGGATTTGGTCCACAGAGTGAGTTCCAGGACAGCCAGGGCTACACAGAGAAACCCTGTCTAAAAAAAAAAAAAACCAGGCTGGAGAGATGGCTCAGTGGTTAAGAGTACTGACTGCTCTTCCAGAGGTCCTGAGTTCAATTCCCAGCAACCACATGATGGTTGACAACCATCTGTAATAGGGTCTAATGCCCTTTTCTGGTGTGTCTAAAGACAGCAATGGTTTACTCATAAACATAAAATAAATAAATCTTTAAAAAAAAAACAAAAAACAAAAAACCTTCACCCTCCCAAAAAGAAGAAAACCCAAGAATTTACTTACTTGAAATCATAGCAGTGTGACTTCTGAATGCAGTGTTTCGCCCTGAGTGGGGTCCTGTACTGTGTCTTGTGATAATGCATAACTGATCTGCTTTTGGTAGGTTAGATCAAGGTGCTAATTCAGTATAAACTCATGAAGTTGGTGACTGCATTAATGTGGCTGTATTAGAGATACTCTGAAGCATTCTAGGCAAGCACTTTAATACAGAAAAAACTACAAGAATGTCTCTGTTCTTGTAAAGTAAGAATGAAGTGTTTAGAGGTAGAAGAGCTACGGTGTTCATAACCTGCCTCTTGCTAGTACGTGAGAGAAAAAGTCAGCGTGTGTGTATATAGATAATACTTAAAAAGAGACTGAGTGTACAGAGATAATGAAACAAGTGGGATATGATGTTAACAGTAGGTAACCAAGGTAGTACTTGGTAAAATATATGCAGTCTTTGTTTAAATTGTATTAATTTTTTAGGATATGTTTTATTCTTTCATTACTTCATACATATATAGTGTGTATCTTGATCAGACCTACCCCTAGGTTAACCCTTTCACTTTCCGGGACATTCTTCAACATGTTCCCCTCCCACATTCATGACATCTCCTTTTTATTTATTTTTTCCTTTTTTTTTTTCTTTTTGTAAGCCACCGAGTCCAGTTAGTATTGCTTGCTAGAATGCTTGATGATCTTGTTACTTGATCTTGTCCACATAACCATAGCTGCAGTGAGTTGGTGAGGGCAGCAGCCATGTCATGTCCAGCAGACAGCAGTTCTGGAGCACTTCCCTAGCCTTTGGCTCTGTTGCTCCCCTTCTGTGAGCTTCCCTGAGCCTGCAGAAGAAGGTGTTGATAAAGATGTTCCATTTAGAGCTATTCTCAGCACTTTGAAGAGTTAGGAGTCTGCATTGGTGCCAACTGCAGAAAGAGGCTTTTCTAGCCAAGACTGGGAGCAACACTAACCTGAGTATAAACATAAATATTTAGGAAGCAGTATCATCATTTAGCAGAATAACAGTAGTAGATTTTCTAAGGCTGGTGACGTCACAGATCATGGGCTTAACTAGGTTTACAGTATCATTCATGAATTCCCTCTTGTGAAGTAGAGGCCTCAGATCAAACAGAAAGCAGTTGGTTACCCTCTTATAACCTCCATGCCACTGCTGCACTGTTGGGCATATCTTGCCTGGCAGATCAGTAGTACAGCATTTAGGGTCTCCCCAGTGGCCTGCATAGCTCCTTCCAGCACTGAAAGCTAGCCAGCAGGGAAGAAGTTTTCAGGTCAGTTCCCTGTGTCCTGCAACCAAAGTGAGTTGTATCTTCAACAGTCACCCTGTCATCTAGTTAAGGTGAGCAAACGAGCAGTGGCAATAGCCTGTGTTGTTCTAGAGGCCTTATAACCCAGACCTGGTACAGAGATTTTTCTTTAATGAAGCATCTCTTCTAGGGGAAGCGTTGTCTACCTTTACAGAGTATCTATGTTGAAATTTCTTTTTTAAAAAAATTATGTGTTTTGTTGTTTGTTTTTGAGACAAACACTACCTAGAACTTGCTGTGTAGAATAGGCTGGCCTTAAACTCACAGAAATCCACCTCATCTGCCTCCTAAGTGTTGGGATTTAAAGGGTATACCATACACCTGCCTTTTTATTTTTTTAATTTGCTTACAAAGTTTAGACATTACTGTCTTCCTTGTTTCCTTCTTTCTTTCTTGTTTCTTGAAACATGTGGCGATCATTGTCAGAGTCCATGTTCAAATTGGTGAGAATCCTCCTGCTTTAGTTCCTTAGTGCTCAGATTGTAGGCGTGGGCTTCCGTGTCTACTTACATATGATTCTCATGTTGAAGGGTTTCTTTGTTTTTTCTCACTGCTATCTGGTATTCATGCATGAGAAACTTTTTATTTACTTTTTCTTTTAGATTTATTTTGTGTGTGTGTGTGTGTGTGTGTGTGTGTGTGTGTGTGTATGTATGTGTATGTATGTACAGTGTTGCTGTCAGACACACCAGAAGAGGGCATTGGATTCCATTCCAGAAGGTTGTGAGCCACCACATTGCTGGGAATTGAACTCAGGACCCCTGGAAGATCAGTCAGTGCTGTTAACCTCTGAGCCATCTCTCCAGTCCCTAGAGTTTATTTTTAAGATAAATTCTGGAAAGGCCTTTTGGAGAGAGGGGGTCTCTGTAAACACTATGGCCAGACTCGTGTCGGTCCATGAACCCCACAAAGTATGAAGTTTTTTTTTGTTTGTTTTTGTTTTGTTTTTGTTTTTGTTTTTGTTTTTTGAGACAGGGTTTCTCTGTGTAGTCCTGGCTGTCCTGGAACTCACTCTGTAGACCAGGCTGGCCTCGAACTCAGAAATCCGCCTGCCTCTGCCTCCCAAGTGCTGGGTTTAAAGGCGTGCGCCCCCACCGCCGGGCAGTATGAAGTTTTTTAACAAACTTATTAGTTGGATTGAACAGATGACTCTCCAGTTAAGAGCATTTGTGGCTCTTGTGGAGGATCTGGGTTGAATCCCAGTAATGGGTGATGAGTTTACAACATCCCTAATTCCAGTTCCAGTGGATCTGTTGCTCTCTTCTGACTGCCTCGAGCATCAGACATGCACTTAGTAGTGCACATACATTCATACAGACAAAACACCCAATAAGTAAGACTTTTTAAAGTGTGTGTGTGTGTGTGTGTGTGTGTGTGTGTGTGTGTGTGTGTGTGTGATAAAAGTCAGGCAGCTTTTGGTTCTTTTGTAGCATTGTAGGTTCCAAAAATTGAACTCAGATCATTAACAAGAGTATAAAGCTTTAATTGAGGCTAATCAGTATTAAACTCCAAAATAGCATTGAGTTCTGGTTTCTTTTCTTTCTTTTTAAAATTTATTTTTAATCTTTTAAAATTATGTATAAATTTGTGTTTGGGAAGGGTGGTGTTATGTGCTCATGAGTGCGGGTACATAAGGACTCTAGAAAATGGTGTGGACTGCAGCTAGAGTTACAGGTGATTTTAAGCTGTCCCATTTCAGGTGCCGGGAACCAACCTTGTGTCTTCTGCATGAGTAGTGTGTGTTCTACCAGCTAAGACATCTTCTAGATCCTTCTCTTTCTTTTTAAGGACGGGTCTCTTGTGGTTCAGATTGACCTTCAGCTCACGATGAGCCAAAGATGGCCTGGACTCTTGCTTCTCCTCCCAACCCCACCTCCCATGTACACATGTCAAAGCAGTGCCATCATACCTGGTTTTATGTAGAGCTGGGAATCACTCAGTGTTCCATGATACTAGACAGACACTACCAACTGAACTCCATCTGCAGCCTGGGAACCACTCTGCTGACATACTGATGTGCTTTTGTTCCACAGTGTGCATATGAAGATTGAAGAAAAGATCACACTAACTTGTGGGAGAGACGGAGGATTGCAGAACATGGAGTTGCATGGCATGATCATGCTTAGGATCTCAGATGACAAGTTTGGCCGGATTCGTCTTCACGTAGAAAATGAAGATAAGAAAGGGGTGCAGCTACAGGTCTGTAGAGGCTTTTTGTACTGAGTGCTAGGATAGTCTGTGTGCTGGATTTTCTATTTGAGTTTTGCAGTACTTTGAAATTGAATACAGGCTCTTGCTTGAGCTAGGCTCAACTATATAGCCTTGGCCCCCTTTTTAAAAAGATGATCTAAAATCTTAAATCTTTCTAGAAGGCGAATCTTTTTACAATTTTTTGTTTTTAAAGAATTGTAATTTATGCCGGGCAGTGGTGGCGCACGCCTTTAAACCCAGCACTTGGGAGGTAGAGGCAGGTGGATTTCTGAGTTTGAGGCTAGCCTGGTCTACAGAGTGAGTTCCAGGACAGCCAGGACTACACAGAGAAACCCTGTCTCAAAAAAACCAAAAAAAAAAAAAAAAAAAAAATGTAATTTATTAGGAATCCTATTTATCCACTATGTAAGCTAGAGGGGTTTATTTTCTGTTTTCCTTATCTTCCTTCCTTCCTTCCTTCCTTCCTTCCTTTTTGTTTTTGTTTTTTTGTTTTTCAAGACAGGGTTTCTCTGTGTAGCCCTGGCTGTCCTGGAACTCACTCTGTAGACCAGACTGCCCTCGGACTCAGAAATCCGCCTGCCTCTGTGCGCCACCACCGCCCGGCACTTTCTTTCTTGATGTGCAGTAGTTGAGACAGGCCTCACATAGGTCAGACTGGCCTTAGACTCACTATGTGATGAGTATGACCTTGAACGTCTCTAACTGTCTGACTCTCCTACCTCTAACTTCAGAGTGCTAGAACTCCAGGCAGTTGAATCCAGAGCCCCATATATGCTAGGCAAATTCTTTGCCAACTGAGCTACATTTTCAGCTTCTTACTTCTTTATTTTTAGTGTATTTATTCTGTGTGTCTTTTTTGTGTGTGTGCTTATGAATATATGTCTGTGTGGACATGCATATGCCATGTGTTGGCTCTCTTCTTTGTGGGTCCTAGGGACTGAGCTCAGGTTGTTGCTTAGAAACAAATGCCTCTACCCACTAAGCCATCTCACTGGCCCCTTCACTTGTCATTGAACTTCAGGCTTTCTTCTCATTCCAGACCCATCCAAATGTGGATAAAAAACTTTTTACTGCAGAGTCTCTCATTGGCTTGAAAAACCCAGAGAAGTCATTTCCAGTCAACAGTGATGTCGGGGTACTAAAGTGGAGACTACAGACAACAGAGGAGTCCTTTATCCCTTTGACAAGTAGGTGTCTGTGGTGGGTGTTCTCTTACCTTCATTGTCATAACAAGTTCCTTTTGGCAAAGTGGATTGATGCTAAATTCTGTATATTTGAATTAGTCATTTAATTTTTAAAGCTTTATGTGTGTCTTTGAGTGAATGTATGCCATCTATGAATAGGTGCCTGTGACGGCCAGAAGAAGTCATCAGATCCCCTGGAGCTGGAATTACAGACGGTTTGAGCCACCAGTGTATAGTTTACATCAGGGTGCTATAGATCAGCTGTATTTGCGATCTGAATGTTTTCTATCCTTTCATACTCTTGATCTTAGCCCAGAGGCCAAGAAACAGTGTCCTCTTTTTCTAAAGCTGAGGTGTGATGGCCCTGTTTTTCTTCTCAGTTAATTGCTGGCCTTCTGAAAGTGGAAGCGGCTGTGATGTCAACATAGAATATGAGTTACAGGAAGATAATTTAGAACTCAATGATGTGGTCATCACCATCCCACTCCCGTAAGTGACGTCATTCTCTTAGTAATCCTTATCCTTGTGTTGATTTGCAGAGCTGCTTCCTGGGGTTTGGGGATGAAACCCCAGGAGGCAGTACCTCACTGAATATCCATTCTGACATGTTTGCTTACTTTCTTCTCAGTGTGGTACTACTGATTAAACCTAGAGGCTCGAACACAGCAAGGGCTCTAGCAGTGAGCTTCTCTTCAGTCCTCTTCTCACCTGGTTTGAGACAGACTTTCACAAAATGGCCCAGACTGTCCCTTCTTAATCTCAAGAGTAGCTAGGATTATAGGTCTGAAGCACTAGGTGTAACGGATACTGCTTTTTCATAAATACCAGTTATGGGCTGGAGAGATGGCTCAGCAGTTAAGAGCACTGACTGCTCTTGCAGAGGTCCTGAGTTTAACTCCCAGCAACCACATGGTGGCTCCCAACCATCTGCAATGGGATCTGATGCCCTCTTCTGGGGTGTCTGAAGACAGCTACAGTGTACTCCTGTAAAATATAAATAGATAGATAAATAAATAAATATATGTCAATTATGCATCACTCTGGAGACAGAGTATCTCTTGAGTTTGAGGGCAGCCTGGTCTACAGAGCAAGTTTCAGGGCTATGCAAAACCACTTTCGAAAAACAAAAACAATTAGTTGATTAAAAAATAAATTAAAAACCAGTTGTGAAGCTTGTTATGGTGGCACAGGCTCATAATTCTACCACTTGGAAGGTAGAGACAGGAGGACCGAAGCTTTGATCCTGGGCTGTGTGTAACCCTGTTGTGAGGGAGAAAGGAGGCAGGATGGGAATCATGACTAGTGTGAAGGAAGGCAGACACATTTGGCTTTCTAGAAAAGGGTAATTGAGGCTAGTGAGATGGCTCAGCAGTTAAGAGCACTGACTGCTCTTCCGGAGGTCCTGAGTTCAAATTCCAGCAACCACATGGTGGCTCCCAACCATCCATAATGAGATCTGATGCCCTCTTATGGGTGTCTGAAAACAGCTAGAGTATACTTACATAAACCTTTGGGCCAGGAGCTAGCAGGGCCAGAGCAAGAGAGAAGGGAAGGGGGAAAAAAGAAAAAAAAAAGAGTAATAATCCTTTTTGAACAGAAATCAAGAGGTAGAGTAAAGTTCTTATGGGAAAGGAGCCAAGTGGTGATACTTCTATGACTTGAGTTGGTAGACCTACCTCATAGACAGCGTGTGTTTGTCAGCGTGCTGCTGTATGGTGGTTAAAGGCTTCAACATGTTGAAGTGAGCTGTACACTTTGAAAGGGGTGGAATTCATTTTGAAACCAAGACAAATTAATTGCAGTGCTAGAGCTGTTTAATTAGGCTTCACTCACTTTGTAGTCTTCCCAAGGCCAAGAGGATGGACCCATTTCCAGTCAGTCTTCTTTTGCACATTTCAGAGAAGCAGTCTGCCAGCCTGCGTTTTCCCTTCTCTCTCACTGAAGGTGGGAGTGTGTTTTGGATACAGTATGCCTACATCAGTTTCATTGAGTTTTCTAGAAGCTTTAAGTTATGATTGACATGAAGCATGCAGTGCAGTAAGTTTAGACATGTATACACCTGGAAAACTGTCAGCACAGGCAAGATAAACACGTATGTCGAGCTGGGTGTGGTGGCTTACACACTAATCTCAGCACTTGGGCGACCAAAGCAGAAGGATCCTGAGTTTGAGTTCCAGGTCAGCCTATGGTGTGAGACCCTATCACACACACACATGCACCTCAGAATTTTTCTTCCATTGATGTCTTGTGTACTTAACTGGCATATTCTCATGGTCCTCTGGACTATTGTGTATCTCCAGTAGAGTGTGCACTGTCATCACCTCCACTGTTGCCCTTACCCACAGCCCTGCCATAGGTAGTACAGGTTTTAATTATGAGCCACAGAGTATTTGTATTGTTATATGCCTCAACTTTTATTGCAACAAAATAATACTTAATTTCTAGTTTTGTTGCTTTTGATTACTGAGGGATGTATCTTGGCCAAGTCTCACTCTAGTCATGCTTATTTCTGGGGGCTCCGTCTCTCAGATAGGGCTTCTCTGTGTAGCCTTGGCTGTCCTGGAACTCTCTGTAGACCAGGCTGGCCTCGAACTCATAGAGATCCACCTCCCTTTACCTCCCAAATGCTGGGATTAAAGGCGTGCTCCACCACCACCTGGCTTTATTTTTACTTTTTAAAATATTCTATATTACCAATTGTCTTATTATTCTGAAGAGATACCATGACCATGGCAGCTTTTAAAAAGAGAAAGCATTTTTTAAAAAGATGTATTTATTATATATACAGCATTCTCTCTGTGTATATGCTTGCAGGCTAGAAGAGGGCAAAAAATCTCATTCCAGATGGTTGGGAGCCACCATGTGGTTGCTGGGAATTGAACTCAGGACTTCTGGAAGAGCAGACAGTGCTCTTAACCTCTGAACCATCTCTCTATCTCCCTATAAAGGAAAGCATTTCATTAGGGCTGGCTTACAGGTTCCGAGATTTACTGCATTAATGTCATGGCAGGAAGCCCGGTGGCAGGCAAGCAGACATGGTGCTGGAGAGGTAGCCAAGAGTTGTGCATTCAGATCCTCAGGCAGCAGAACAGTGAGCCACTTGGTCTGGCTTGAGCTCCTAAAACCTCAAAGCCCATCCTCCCAGTGACACACTTCCTCCAACAAAGCCACTCTTCTTAATAGTGCCACTCCCTGTGGGGTATGGGGGCCATTTTTTTATTCAAACCACCATGCCAGTATTCCCATTAATAGGATTAACCTGCTTGAGAGGTGGGAGAGTTCTGATTTCAAGCCTATGTTATACAAAAAGACCCTAATTTGAAAAAAGTAAAATAATAGTGTGACTGTCTTCACAAGTCAGTTGTTTCTTTAGAACAATAAATAGCTACCTCGAGCAGTGGTAGGACTTGGGCACTGCTGATGGGTGGACTTTGTTGAGATTTATTTTACTAGACTATTTTTAGAATGCCACAGTTTTTAGGTCTGTCTGTCTATTCTATAATTATGGCTTTGATGGTTTCCTGTGTCTTCGTTTAACTTTACAGTGGCCTGAAGAGATCTTTGAAAACATTTTACCCCAGTGTCTAGAGCAGGTTAGAAGTCAGTCAGAACTGGGCACAGAGAAGGAGCAAACACTGTAAAATTGATAGGAAAGAGTTAAATCTTTTGCCACCCTTTAAGTCTTTGTTTTCCTCATTTACCGTGCCCCTAATGTAAGCATTGAATGTCGCTGGTGAGCTAAAAGAGCATAAATTTAGACTCTGTGGGAGTAGGTGACACTGCCTGTCAGCCATTTGTGGGAGTGCAAAGTACATCCTCACTAGCCCTGATTCTTCTGTGACCAAAGAGAACCTTGTATCTCTTTTTCTAGTCTATTTTACCCGCACCTTATAGTCATGCTTTCACATCGTTATTTATTAAAGAATTTCATGGTTAAAAAGTCCTTTTTTTTTTGGTTTTTCGAGACAGGGTTTCTCTGTGTAGCCCTGGCTGTCCTGGAACTCACTCTGTAGACCAGAAATCCACCTGCCTCTGCCTCCCAGGTGCTGGGTTTAAAGGCGTGCGCCACCACCGCCCGGCTAAAAAGTCCTTAATGGGGCTGGAGAGATGGCTTAGCAGTTAAGAGGACTGGCTGCTCTTCCAAAGGACCAGGTTCAATGCTCAGCACCCGTATAGCAGCTCACAACTGTTTGTAACTCCTGTTTCAAGGGATACGACATCCTCATACTGACATACACAGTCAAAACACCAATAAATGTAAATTTTTAAAAATGTCCTTAACAGGCTACCAAACCATTAGTGATTTTTTTTTACAATGAAAATATTTTTATAGACATCTGCAATCTTAGTTCTCTGTTAGCTCCTAGGTCTAGTCAGCTCCCAGAGCTGAATCCTAAATGCCTGTTGTTCTATTCATCTTTCTCTACAAAGGGAGTTAAGTGATTGATGTCCTTAGCCAAGGTTTTACAACTGTGATCCTTGAAGTTACCAAGCAGCATAATTTTTAGAGAATTTGAGGCAGAATTTGAAATATGGAATCAAGTTTGAGGTTGGTTCTCCTTGTTGGAGTTCTCTGAGCTCCAGACATCTACACTGACCGGATGTTTCTTGTGACAGATCGGGTGTTGGTGCACCTGTGATCGGTGAGATCGATGGGGAATATCGACATGACAGTCGGAGAAATACCTTGGAGTGGTGCCTGCCAGTGATTGATGCCAAAAATAAGAGTGGCAGCCTGGAGTTCAGCATTCCTGGGCAGCCCAATGACTTCTTCCCTGTTCAAGTTTCTTTCATCTCCAAAAAGAATTACTGCAACATACAGGTACTCTGTTGTAACAAAAGGCAGGACAAGTGTGATAGGTCGTGTGGTTTTATGTCAAGGCAAAAATCACAGCTGAAGTCTTCTGCAGACTACAGCTCTGACTCAATCATCATACTTCCTTTCCCCCTTTCATAACAGGGTCTACGTATGTAGCCCTGGCTGGCCTAGAACTTGCTATGTAGACCAGGTGTCCCTCCAGCTCATAGAGGTCTGCCTTCTGTTTGTAGGAGCCAGAAAGCTCAGCAGATAAAGAGTACCTGCCCTTCTTGCAGAGAACCTGGCCTTGGTTCTCAGCACCAACATGGTTGTTTACAACCATCCAGAACTCCAGTTCCAGTGGATTCAATGCCCTTTTCTGACCTCTGCAGGCACCAGGCAAAAAATACACACACATAGAGTAAAATAAATCTAAAAAGAAAACAATATATTTTGTGTGTATATGTAGGACCGTGTGAGTGCCAGCTTGATTGTGGAGGTCAGAGGACAGGCTCATGGAGTCAGTTCTTGCCTTCTCAGCAGCAGAGCAAGCCTGTACCTACTAAGCCACCCTACTGCTCTCAGGTTTCTTCTCTAGATAAAGTTGAAAAATAATAAAATATTTCATGTAAGAGTACTTACTGATTGCACATGATTCATATACACTGAATTTGTTAAAACTTCAATTATCATAAAGTCTTTTTGCATATTCATTGCCTTGCTGTTGCTTTACCTTTTACCCAGGAAATCAAAATACCTTATATATTTTATAGTGCTGAAAATCCAGCCCAGAGCCTCAGCATACTAGGCAAATGCTTTACCACTGGGTTATATATTCTTGGCCTCCAATTTTTTGTTTTTTTAGAAGCACAATGACTGCATAGAACTGGGATCGTGCATCAGTGACTAGTGCTTGGTTAGCCTGCCGAAGCCCTGAGTGTTAAAGTGTGTGAGTCTGAGCCTTGCATAGTGGCTCACACCTGTAATCCCAGCACTTGGGAGGCAGAGGCAGGCCTGGTCTACATACAGAGCAAGATCCAGGACAGCCAGAGCTACATGGAGAAACCCTGTCTCTAAAAACAAAAGCAAACAAACAAAAAAAGAAGAAGAAAACATTAATTCTGGGGCTGGAGAGATGACACAGTAGTTAAGAGCACTGGCTGCTCTCTTCCAGAGGACCCAGGTTTTACTTACATGACAACTCTGACTCCTGTGTCTGTGTCTCCAGTCCCAGCTGATCCAATGCCTACTCTTTGCTTTGCTGTCACCAGACACAAAATGATGCACAAACACCCATACACATAAAGTAAGTGTAGAAAAAGATCTTGCACCATAGTCTGGCTTTGGACACAAGAGACTGAGACGGATTCAGTAAGTAATGCAGGAGAGGTAGCAGGCTTATTTAGGATCAGAATGTTAATTGATCGTCCTTACAGAATGTCTGGCTTTCCTGGGTTTTATATGGCAGACTGAGCCTCACCACTCATTCTGGCTTTTACTGTAGCAGTCATTTTTCTCTAGAGGACAGATTACATGATGCCACAAGTAACAAGTACGAGTTCTGAGTACTTTTTGGTATTTCCAAGGTGCTTTTAGTGCTGTGATATGATGAAAATGTAGTTAACATCTCAGAGACTCACCATTCTTTGTCCTCTCCCCCTCCCCTCTCTTTGTTTTCCTAGGTTACCAAAGTGACCCAGGTAGATGGAAACAGCCCTGTCAGGTTTTCCACGGAGACCACTTTCTTAGTGGACAAATATGAAATCCTGTAATACAAGAAGGGAAAGCTGAAAAGGAAGGATTTCAGATTAATAAAGAAGAAGCCAAAAGTGGCTGAAGAGTTTTTCCAAATTTACAAGCCATTGGAGATTCCCCTTCCCCCCTTTTTTCTGATACAGTGCACGTTCTCTGCGCGCAAGGACCCTCAGCTCACCGTGTTGCGGTGTCACAGAGACATTTTTGACAAAGAAATGACACTGACATAAAGGGAAAGGCTGCAGATTTCTTTGGCCAGCAGGAAGCCCGCTCTCCAGGGAATGCCCCAGTCAACAGCTCTTCTGCCTTCACCCAAGTCTCCCTTTATTTTAAGCCCTAAATATAGGTATATTTCATACTTTAACAAGTTTTCTCTATAGATTTGAGTCTTTCATACCCCTTTCCTTTCTGTTTTCTTTCAGTCCACTTACACCCTAGAGTCACCTGTGTAGGTAATTGTGTCCAGCACTCTGAGAACAAGGTCATCTAACCCATTCTGGTCGTTCAGATGTACAGTGAACAGCTTAAGGGACAAGGAGTCTGAAAGTTGAAATACAAGGCTGTCTTATTTTCTCTCCTGTATCCCTCTATTGCTCCATCTCTTTATGACATTGTTCCCTGTGAGCCCTGCCCTTCCAGCTGCAGGCAGTGGCTGAGAAGCAGCTTTTATATGTGCACACCTTTTCAAGGTGCCTGGTAAGATGGCTACATCCATTTTCACATGTAATCATGTCCGCTGCTAATGCTACCCAAACTTACAGTTCCACATGCTGTGGGACAGTTGAGCTGAAGCATTGTCACTCAAAAGTGTCATAGCCCACTTAGAGTCCTCGTGTCCACCTCCTCCCCCTTCCCAGATGCTCTTCCTTCATCAGTCTCTCCAGCAGACTTGAGTCTAGTGAGTCTGTGCCATTTCTCATTAGCCCTAAACCACTGAAGAGACCCCCATCTTCACCATTTGAGTGGTAGCGTTTTGAGAGGCAGGTGATTGATTATATTGGTATGTATGAGGGGTTACTTAAATATACCCCATCTAACCTGACATTTTCCACCTGCCTCTCTGTCCTTGTTTCTGAAAACCCTTTTCCCTTCCTCAGCCTTTTTGGTGTCGTCGTGTAATAATCGTAGGAGTTTCTCAGCTCGTTTTGATCCATTACCTTTTCAATGGAGGCTGAATCAGTCAGTCCCACCAAGCATTGCACTGAGTGGGGTGGTTGATGAGATACTGCAAGGCTACAGGCAGTGGCAGTGGGAAGCAACAAATGACAGTAGATGACCTCCACTCTCTCAGGTGACTGCAGAGCAGAGCTCTCACTCTGAACACCTGGCCTTCCCTGGCAAGAGTATACTACCCGTGAAGCAGAGCAGGCACACAGAAGGCTGTGGCTGGGACGGCTTGCCAAAGAAATTTCTAGCCTTTCCCTTCCCCCTAAACTGCATCAGGGAAGAATCCTTATCTCTAGCTTGGTTTTCACGTTCGGTTTTCTGAGGAAGGGGACTGGGATAAGAGGTCTGTCATGTAGTAAAGTAGACAAGAAATCTTATTAATCCAGTTGTATTCAGAGTTGTTCGTCCCTATGATTTTTAAAGTCAAGTTTAATTTCACAAAGACTTTTTTTCTGAAATTACTTTTGGGGTAATATTTAAAATGAGAGACATTTTGTAACCCTGTAAAATACATAGGGAATATAACATTCCAGTGTACACAACGGAGGCAAATTCTTTAATCAAATAAAAGAGTATTATAAAATGAGATGTTTACTGGACTCTAACTTTGAGATCTGCTTGGTGATTCATGATACTGTAATAGGATCTAAAATTAAAGATTAATGATATGTTGTTTTTTTAAAGAAAATAATCTATCCAAGTGTATTCATTGCCTTGTCTCCATTTCCCAGGTATTGTGTCCCTGTTGTGTGTATTTGAGTACATACACTAAATCCTGACAGCATAGTTTTTAATAGGATTAAGGCTTCTTAGTGCTTTTGCTGGGTCTGGAGTCTTCCATTTGTCAGCAGTTTAGAGTCAGTCAAATGGATTATTTTTTTTTAAAGGATAGCATTCTGCAGTATCCTGGAGCCTTCCCTTTGTCAGTGATGAGTAACTGAACCAGGAAGGTATGGGGGACGCTTTAGAAATTTGCTTATTCCCTCAAATGGCTCCTTGTCAAACGTGGTAGTACTTGCCTTTGGTGTCAGCACTTGGAAGGCAGAGGCAGATGCATCCCCATGAGTTTGAGGCCAGCCTGGTCTCCATAATGAGTTCCAAGTACAACCCAACCCCACCTAAGTAAAAGGTAATGCAAAATGAAGCTTAAAGGAGTGGGGACTGCAGAGGTAGCTCAGTTGGCAAAGGCTTTTCATGCAACATAACCTGATCCCAGCACCCTTGTAAAACCTGGGTTATGGTGGCTGGGCAGTGGTGGTGCATGCCTTTAATCGCAGCACTCAGGAAGTGGAGGCAGGCAGATGGTCCGAGTTCAAAGCCAGCCTAGTCTATAGAGTGATTTCTAGGACAGCCAGGGCAACACAGAGAAATTCTATCCTGAAAAACAACAAAAATATCTCTTATCTAGGGGCTAGAGTAGCGGGTCAGTGGTTACAAGAGGACCTAGGGGCTTGGTTTCCAGCACCCATATTGTGGCTTAGAACTCTAATTCTAGTTCCAGGGCATCTACTGCCCTCTTCTGGCTTCTTTGAGCACGAAGGACACCCATAGTCCACACCTTTAATCCAGCATTTGGGAAGCAGGCAGGCAGATTTCTGTGAGTTCCAGATCAGCCAAGATCACAGACAGTATCATTAAAAAACGGAAGTGTCAGGCAGTGGGGGCGCACGCCTTTAATCCCAGCACTTGGGAGGCAGAGGCAGGTGGATTTCTGTGTTCGAGGCCAGCCTGGTCTACAGAGTGAGTTCCAAGACAGCCAGGGCTACACAGAGAAACCCTGTCTGCAAAAAACAAAAAACAAAAAAACGGAAGAATGAGGAGTATGTTTCTTACCTTGTAGGCTTCTTAGAAGCAAAGCCTTAGGTAGGAGTGACCCCTTACTACAAAACTGTCTCCCTCCTTTTCCTGTATCCTTTTGTAAATGTACTTGCAGCTCATGTGCTTTTTCAACACAATGGGTAGAAAATCCACAAATGGTTGGTGGCTGTACGCTGCTGTTATCCAATGGTAAGACAAATCCCTTAACACTGCCTCGTTTTGTCCCAGGGAGTTTGTGACTGACACAAAGCGGGCCTTTATAAAATCGAGGCCACCTTGCCCAACGAGGCTTTTCCTGCCCATAAACAGAAGTCAGGTTGCCTTGCGGTTTTAGAAGCAGAGACTTCTCATCCCGTCCCCTGCCAAAAAGAAAAGGTCTTTTACTTTGTTACTCATTGGGCAGGGTTAAGTGATCACACGGCTGAGGATAGCAGTGTGACCAACAAAACTGTAAACTTACTCAAAATTCTCATTTTCTCTTTTTTTTGTCTTGCTGGATTTTTAATGTTTTAGTATTTTTAATGTGTTTGTGTCTGATTGCCTGAGTGTAAATAAGTCCACATGAATGCAGATGCTGACAGAGGACAGAGGCATTAGCCTCCCTGGCATTGGGGTCATACGGGTGGTTGGTCAGTCACTTGGTGTGTATGAACTAAATTCTAGTCCTGCCAAGCATTTGACTAAGCCATCTCTCCAGCCCCATTTGTTTTGTTTTGTTGTTGTTGTTGTAGTGGTGGTGGTTGGTTGGTTTGCTTTGGTTTGGTTTTAAAATAATTTTTATTGCCACCAGGTTTGGTGGCACATACCTCTAATCCCAGAGGCAGAGGCAGGCAGATTTCTGTGGGTTTAAGGCTAGTCAGATTACAAAGAGGACATCCAGGGCTATACAAAGAAACCCTGTCTCAAAAAAAAAAAAAAAAAAAGCTTAAAAATTAATTTTTATTGTCTTATACTTTTTTAATTTTAAAAATTATTTTATGTGTATGAGTGTTTTGCCTACGTGTATATGTACCACTTGAGTCCTGGTACCAACAGAGGCCAGAGGAGGGCATTGTACTCCTTGAGACTTAAGAGTTGGAGACCATTGTGAACCACATGTGGGTGCTGGGAATCAAAGCCAGGTTCTCCAGAGGATCTTAACCACTGAGCCAACTCTCCAGCCCCCACGTGCACCCTTTTAACTCATTTACATGATTCTTGAGTTCCATCTTGATGACAAGTTGTGTTAAAATGTCAAATAGTTGAAAACTCCTCCTAGCTCTTTTTGTTTTGTTTTTTGTTTTTCGAGACAGGGTTTCTCTGTGTAGCCCTGGCTGTCCTGGAACTCGCTCTGTAGACCAGACTGGCCTCGAACTCAGAAATCTGCCTGCCTCTGCCTCCCAAGTGCTGGGATTAAAGGTGTGCGCCACAAGAGTGGCCCTGTGAATCCAAGGCAACGAGAGAAACAACTGATTTTATCTCTCAAATAAGAGTGTATGCAGGGCTGGGGGGCGCATTCAACACGTTGTACACCAAACAGCACGCACTGGACATGTGCTGCACCCTCAGTCCTCAGTGCCTGTTCTTTGCTCACAGGCAGGTCCTGAGCCACGGAGGAGGGGAGACCTTTCTTCAGTCCTGGCCAAGTTTCCCATCCCACTTGATTGCATTAGATTTGCATACAAGTGTGGACTGTGCAAATTTTGTAAAACCAACTGGTAAAATAGTGGTTTACCATTGTTAAAGTTTAAGCACTCTTTACCAAATTGGATGGAATGAGGCAGTACCTGGCACCGCTGATGCCGCTATACCTACACAACACTTTCACCAGTGGTGGTATTTAGGACCCAAAGGGGTCACAGAGGTATATGACACAACTTTTCTTAGGGAGACCCAACACACAGGTCTACTTACTCCAGAAAGGGAACCCACAACAGACCAAAGTAAAGATACCACCTGTCTTAAGGTTTCCCTTGCTGTGAAGAGACACCATGACCAACTTTTTTTCTTTTTTACAAATAAAGTTTTATCAAAACAGTCACATCATTTGTTTATTTAGTAGCTATGGCTGTTTTTATGCTATGAAGACAGGGTCAGGCAGTTATGACGCAGACAACATAGCCTGTCAAGCCCAGAGTATTTACTCTCAGGCCTTTTATAGAGCATGCGGGCTGACAGCTAGCTGAGTAACAAGTGCCACTTGTCTTATTGTTCCTTACATCGTTTTCAGAGGGATCCAAAGAGCTACAGTCTGAGAAAATATGTGGCCGGGCGGTGGTGGCGCACGCCTTTAAACCCAGCACTTGGGAGGTAGAGGCAGGCGGATTTCTGAGTTCGAGGCTAGCCTGGTCTACAGAGTGAGTTCCAGGACAGCCAGGACTACACAGAGAAACCCTGTCTCGAAAAACCAAAAAAAGAAAGAAAAGAAAATATGTGGACAGAAGCCCATTGTGGGTGCTGCAAACCTGTAAGCTAGCATTTGGGAGGTGGAAGCAGGAAGATTTAAAGAGTTTGTAGCTAGCATGCGCTGTACGAAAACTTGTCTAAAAATATGTAGGAATAAATGACATGTGGCTTAAGGCTTTTATGACATCCCAGACGGTTTAAAGAAGGAAATTAAAAATGCAAAACAATAGGCAGTATCTCTAGGCAACGATTTCAATGAACTGGACTGTTACAGAGAAAATCGAGAGCCAGTCCAATACATAAAATTATCACTTTGCCAAGGAACACTCCTTGTGGTGGCAACAGTATACTTCCTGCTGACAGAATTATAAGTGGCTAACAGACTGTACCCACCATGTCGGTACACAGGCCTCTTTCTCTGAAGAATGTCCAGAAGAGAAGAAGAGGGAGAGGCTAGGAACTGTAAGGCATTGCCTAGGGTCCCGGTGCCCAGGACTCAGAACTTCAGGGGAATGACAGACCCGAACTCCGGCTGCTTTCTGTCACAGTGTTTGTCAAAGCTCCGCTGCACAGCAGCCTCCATGGCCAGGATCTTGGGAGCATTGTTCCCATACAACGCTTCATCTCTGCTTGGCGCCGCTCCCAGGGCTTCTCAGATGGGGGCTCCACTGACCTGTGGTGGCTGAAGTACAGGCCATGGTCCACATTCACATAGTCGCCCAGGCACTCAGCGTCCAGCAGTTGCTGTCGCTGTCTCTCTTCTCCATGCAACTCTTACAAGGAACATTTAACTGGGGCTGGCTCACAGGTTCAGAGGTTTGGTCCATTATCATGATGGCAGAAAGCACCACAGCATCCAGGCAGACATGGTGCTGGAGGAAGGAGCCAAGAATTACACATCTTGATCCGAAGAGAGTCGGGATATGACTGACTTCCAGGCTGCTAGGAGGAGGTCCTCTAAGCCCACCCCCATAGTGACAGACTTCCAACAAGGCCACACCCACTCCAAAAAGGCCCCGCCTCCTAATAGTGCCTCTCTCTGGGCAAACCACCACATCACCAAAGTCCAACTTAGTAAACCAATGAGTTATACTGGGGTTGCTTTATTTTTACTGTAGTTACTTATGGGTGATAGGTTACTTACAGGAGTAGAAATGACTCAAAGATTTATCACAAGCCCACCCCAGCATGAGAGCTCACAGAGCTGGGAACTTGGAACACAACACAGAGCCTGCAGGCTGCTCAACAGCCTGGAGAGCAGCTTTTCCAAAAGATTCGGATGGCTTAAACCTCTTCCAGGCAGCTGCTGTGGTCTATCTTGTTGGAAGCTCATCTTGTCTGAGAAGCACTCTTGGCTTTTATTCCTTACTGAGGCAGGGAGGGACCTAGAGAATCTGGTCAGTTTCAGGGACTTCCTGAAGCTATCTTGACTTGTTTACCTTCCTTAAGGAACTTCCTTGCAGGAGGGAATGTTTCAATCTTGAGGATACTATTACACAAGAGGGTCCTTTCTGGGAGAGGGAGAAGACGACAGAGGCTGCTGGCCAAATGACTAACATTCACCCTCTTCTGGAGCCAGCGGGAGCACAATTGAGACGAAGGACAGAATGGGAAATGTGCCAAGGCAAAGACAGGAGGAGTGTGGAAAGCCACTCTTGACAGCCACAGCTAAGTGCAGAAGGCTTTGAAGAACTCACCCTTCCTTCCACACCCAGCCTTTGCCCTCTCTCCCCGCTTCCATTTCGGAAAGTCTGAAGTACACTTGGAAAGCTGTCCTCTGCTCTCTTCTCTCCCTCCCCCTTTCCAGCCCTGAGCTGAGCTCCCAGCTGCTCGACCTCTTGCATAACTGTGAGAGAGTACTGAGCTTCTTGATGGGCTCCAGATGTGGAGTGGGATGAGGGTGGAGGGGTGGGGGCAGGAGGTCTTTCGTCCCCTGAGTGCTCTAACTGTGGGAACACAGAGGCTGGACACAGCAGGAGATAGGACAAACGTCGTAGAGTGTTAATCATAGGGTCAGCTGGACACTGAGAAAAAATTAAGTGCTTTAAAAAAAAAAAAAAAAACCTGCCTCAGCATCATCTGACAGTCCTCCTGACAGCAGCTGGAGGTTAAGAAAAAAAAATGGAAGAGTTTGAGCCCCCTCTCCAAATATTAGGTCTTCACATACCGAAAAAAGATAAGTTTGGTTTTGTTTTCTCTTTTTGCTCAAAAACACACTAGAACAGCGTGAAAATTTTTGTCATGAATGATGCATGCCTCGGGAAGGCTGTCCAGAGTGGAAAATGTTCCTTGGGCTTCAAATGATATGAAGAGAGGTAGAAAGAGAGTGTATAAATCTTTGGGCTTCCCGGTGACAACAGTGTATGTCTCACCTCTACTGGCTAGAGGTGGCAGGTGGGACCCTTTCTCCTCCTTCCTCTTGTCCACTGCTCGGCTGTCTCCGGTTTAACTGCCAGCTATGGGTGGCCCCTACTAATGCTAGTTCTGTCAATGAGTGACCAAATTCCTGCAGTTGCCATTCCCAGGAAAGAGTGAGAAAAGCCACTGGAACAGAGCAGGGCTTGTCCATTCCAAAGAGGACTTTCATTTAAATTTTTTTTTCCAACCCATCCCATCTGGAATTTAGGCCAGACTTGGGGGGCTTCCTGCTCTTCCCTCCACTGAGGAAGAGGGTCTGCCAAACCTTTAGTGTAAGTTAAAGAGGCCCAGTCTAGTCGAGTTCAGCTCCCATGAGGCCTCCCAGTCGTCTCCTGGGGCAAGAGCAGGCTTTGCAAGGTGCGGTTCCACTGTCAGCTTAGATTTCGGGGTGGGGGTTGAATTGCTGAATGACTTCGCCAGGCTGGGTTTCTAAACCGCCCTCCCCCTCTTTTTTTCTTCCTCAAACTCTCATTCTTCAGTCAACCTGGTGTCTTTCTAGCCTGCCCTCAGCTCCAGCTGTAACCCAACAAGTCTGTATTGGAGGCGAATGGACAGAGGCAAAAGGGCGAGCTTCATTCAGACTTCCTGGGTCCTGTCGTTTGCACCACACCTTTTTGTTTGTTTTTGTTTTTCCGAGACAGGGTTTCTCTGTGTAGCCCTGGCTGTCCTTGAACTTATTCCGAGACCAGCCTGGTCTTGAACTGACAAGAGATCCACCTGCCTCTGCCTCCCGAGTGCTGGGATAAAGGCCACCACCATCTGGCTTACAGCACACTTTTAACTTTCACGTTAATTTCTGAAGCCTGGTGTGTATTATTAATTCGACCGACAGGTCTCTATGGTGGGGCTTGGCATAGGGAAGGGTAGGGATTGACCTGGGTGCCTTCAGTAGATGTTCAGAAAGGAAAGTTGAGTATCTGTGGTAGGAATGTTGCTGGGACTCATTGACAGTCAGTGGAAGATTCAAGATTCTTGGGTAGGCGGAGGTAAAGTGTTTCGAGGCCCAGAGTGGAGGGTGGTCTAGGCGGGTCGGAAGGGGAGGGCAGGAGAAGAGCATGCACGGTGGTGATGGTGGTGGTGGTGGTGGAAAGCCCAGCTGTACAGATGAACAAAGCGGGCGCTGTGCAAGCGGGGGAGGTGCTGCTGTGGGAAAGGCTGGGTGGGGGCCTTGGGCTCCAGCACCACAAGGGCGGCTTCTCTAGCTGGCCAGGCGGACAGGACGGGATGGGGGCGGGGACTCAGGGAAGGGGGCGGGGCAGTCTCCCTCTCCTCCTACTCAGCTGGCTGCAGGGGGAAAGCAACAGTGTCCCCGCCAGCCTGAGGCCGCCGCGGCCCGCTTGGGCAAAGGGGCCGGTGTCCCCCCAACTCCCCACAAGGTAAGCGTGCCTCTCCCACTATGCCTCGGGCGTTCCATTCGCCGTTTGGCTGGATCTACAGAAGGGAAAGTCCCCGGGACCAGACGAGACCAGTCTGGCCCAGAGAGCTGGGTAGAAAGGTGCGGGAAAAGGGGGCCCATGCCAGGTGAGAGCGTCGGGCGGAAGGGGCTTTGTGGGCCACCCTCGGCGAACTGCTTGCTTTTGCCCTCCTGAGTCGTTGCCAGCGCCACCGCCAGAGGGGGCCCTGGTATTATGCGGAGGGACCCCCCCCTTTCCCAAACCTTGGGGGATCTCGATTCTCTTGTGGGGACCCCGACGGCCAGTATCCCATACTCGCAGTCTCGGATTGGGTACGCGCGCGGGATCTTGTCTACAGCATCTCGCATGGTCCCTCTCCACATCAGCAGGACCACAAGGAGGGGGATCCCCTAGGCGTCTCCGCTCTTGTTCTAGTTCCAGATGTCTGGCTGGACTCAACAAGAAGTGGAGTCCAACTCTGAGGCGTAGGAGTCAGGGAGGGATCCTGGGGTTTCCACGTCTAGGGTCTCCAGGGCACTCTTCCAGGACCCCCGTTATCCTTGAGGGTCCCCGGCGACCTGGGATGACTGAGCTGTAGGCTCTCGCTCCGCCTCCGCGGTCTGGATCCAAATACAGCGCGGAGTTCCCCAAAAGAGGCCGAGCCCCGTCATCCGGCTCCCCCGGGATGGGGAAGCGCGGGCTGGCGGCTGGGTGGGGCCGTGGGGCGCAGGGTTGCCCAGGCGCCGCGGACGCTTCCGCCCAGGCCAGCGCAGCAGGGTCTTGGCCCGCGACCGCGCGGCCCGGCGGGGGACCCAGTGAGCCGGGGTGGGGCTGCATTCTGGGCCCGTTAGCTCAGCGGTCCTGGAGACTCCCGGAGACTGACTCATCGCACTTCGGGCTCACCCCACAGCAGTCACACAAACAGAACTGGCCACTCACACGGGCGTCCGCGCAGCTCCCACGCACAGCATCCCACGCCTCACCTCCGCGCACCCCGCAAGACACGTCACATGGACGGTCCAGTGTCACACCGCCGGTGCGCACGTGAATCCTTCACATGTGCCTCGACTTCACACACTTAGTACGCGTCACGCCACGCACTCCACGCGCTAGGAAGGGTCGCCCGGGAAGGCTGCTCCAGTCACGCAACCTCCCCGCACGCACGCACCTCCCTCCACATGCCAGCCCCTTCCTGCAGCTGCGAGGCCGCCCCCTTTCCCTGCCGTGCAAACAAGCGACTTCTCTCCGTCCTGCTGAAGAAAGGCCGCTTGTCCCCGGGGCCGGACGGGCGGGGCAGCCGCAGCAGGCGACCCAACACTGCTGCCTTGTCCCACCCGGTGGCCTGGGGAGGGCCAGGCCTCTGGTGTGCGGAGATCCACGAACCCTGCGGGGTTCCCAGAAGTGCTCCTTTCCAGCGTCGCTCCCCAAGCCATACTCCTCCACCCCAACTGCTCTTCCCAGCTGTCTTTTCTGTCCCCGGATTGTCCAAGACTCTCTTCTCCCGTTTCTGGGGATTTCTCTTTTCCTAGCTATCCTCTGGTTCCCCACTCCAAGGTGCTCTGAAGCGCCTGGTTCTTCCTCTCCTATTTGGGAGCTGTATGCCAAGTCGTGCCCCTAGCACCCCGCCCCCCCATCACCACTGCGTGCGCTTCTGAGGGTCCCCTGGCCTCCCCTACAGTCTCTCTGTCTCATCCCAGCACTGCTGTTATTTTTTGAGACAAGGTCTCATGAAGCCCAGGCCGAGGCTGGCCTTCAGTGCCTGATATCCTGTGGCCACATCCGGAGTCCAGGGAATCGGGTTTACAGGCATGTACCACCACACCCCGGCTCTCCTCGCCAGCTTTCGGTATTTCCTCCTGATTTCACACACTATTATCCCTGCGCCTTGTCCTTTCTACAGGCCCTCTTTTCTCTCTGCTTATTTTTTCTTATTTCTAATTTCTTCTCTTCATGTCTGGCCTTTGGACACGCGCCCTGCCTCTCCTGGGCATTCTGCCCGCCCAGCCTCAGTTTCCTTCCCGTCTTGACTCCTTCCTCTGCCGGTGGCCCTTCCTCGAGGGCGGATGTGAGCAGGGAAGACAAAGTGATTGTGACCAGAATGGCCTTGGCCTACCGCTATGCGCTATGCGTTGCCCCTCCAGAACCACCAGCTGGCCCCGTGAGACCCAGGTGAGGGAGGGGGACCTGACTTTTTGCTCCAAGGCTGGCTTTGGACCTTACATCTTGGGCCCCTTTGGATCCTAGGGATTTTCTTCAGTGCTTGCTGGTACCAGAGCTGGTGGGCTCTTCCCAGGACTCCCTTCGCTTTTATTCAGGTGTTAAGACCTAGAAACAGGTGTTGTCGGCTGTTGGCACATTGGGGTTGGGGCTAGGGTTACCTGTGTGTGTCCCCAATCTTTATACTCTAGGGCATCTTCCCCTACATTGATAATACAGGCACAACCAGGCCCCTGCCACCTAGCTGGCTGGCTAGGAGGTGCTTGGGTGTCTGCATCTGGGTGCAAGAGGCTTGCAGAGAGTGCTCGGCCCACTCTTCAGCAGTGGGAGCCACACCACAAGGGGTTTAGGTTTGTTTGTTTGTTTGTTTTTGTTTCGTTTTGCATCTGGGCATAGCTGAGTTCTCCACAGCGGTATTTAAAGCCCTGGGTATAGATGGCAGCTTGGTGGGACCATAGCGAGCCAGCCAGTGGAGGGCGTCAGGGGACAGCGCTGCTTCTCCAAGGGACATGGGATTGGGGTCAGAGAAGAGGGCACCTGGGCCACAGTGAGATCCCTCTATCAAAGCACCGTCTGAGCCCAGGTCAAGTTGGTCTGGTGTCTTTTTCCTCTGTCGTGGGTTAGGTTTCTGAGCTGAGGCCATAGCCTCGCACCTTCCAATTGCTGTGCGGTTTCTTATCTTCTCTCTACACCTCTCTCCTTATCTCTGCCTCTTGTTTCACCTCCTTATTCTCCTCTAGCCTCTCCTTGAGTCACTCTTATTTCCTCACTAACCTAATTCGTTTACAGTCTTTATTCCACTTGCATTTATTCACTGTAAATAAAGGCTTCGCAAGTGACAGTGACAAACACTCTAGTGTAGCAGATAGGGAAATTGAGGCACAGACCCGTGTGCCTTCCACAGCTAATCATACCTGCTGTTTTTAGATTGCTTTGTAGCTCATGGAGTGTGATTTTGTATCCTACCTGAATCTTCAGATAAACTTTAAAGTTTTTTTATTTGTATTTTATGTGTATGGTGTTTTGCTTGCATGTATGTTTGTGTACCCTGTATGTGTCTGCAGCCCACTGAATCCAGAAGAGGGTGCAGAATCCCTGAAACAGGAGTTACAAATGACTGTGAGCCATCAGAGCTGCCATGTGGATGCTGGGAACAGAATTCCCATCTTTTGAAAGAGCAACAAGTGCTCTTGACACAAGAGTGATTTCTCCAAATTCCAGTCTCTCTTCAGATTCTTAAGGGTTAATCTATATAGCATAAAATCAGCCCAAATTAAGTATGCAGTTACTTTCAGCCTATTTACAGAGCTATGTAGCTATCATTGAAACTTAATTTTAGAACATTCCTGTTGCAGGCTGGCTTAGCAGATAAAAATGGATGCCACTCAAGCAGGAGGAACTGAGTTCGAATCCCTAGCACCCGTGCCTGTAATTCCAGAACTGGGGGTGGGAAAGAGGCAGGAGGATTGCTGGGTTTGATGGCCAACTGCCTACTTCAGATTCAATGAGATAACCCCCCTGAATAATGGGGTAGGGGCACCTAACATCTGCCTCTGACCTCTGCACATGTGTCCTAGACACAATGTGCATACATGACAGCCCCCCAGAAAGAACATTTCTGTTGCACACAGCTCAAAAATCTTGTGCCTATTCACCATCTATTTCTGTTCTACGCCTAGCCCCAGGCAAGTACTGTTCTAGACAAGCCCTGTTCTGACTAATTTTTCTTTAATTATTATTATTATGGTTTTATAGAAGATTGACTTGACAATGTGAAAAGTTTAATGACTTGTCCAATCCGGGCATGGTGGCTTACTTGACCTGTGGAAACCCAGCAATCTGGAGGGGTAAAACAGGAGTTCTAGACCAGCCTGGGCTGCATAATAAGTTCTAGACCAGCATTAGCTACAGACTGAAACTCTGTCTCAATGAACAAACAACAAAAAAGAAAACCACCTCGGTCCTGGGGTTGTAGAATGGTCTCTAAAAACAGCAACAACAAAAGCCCCGGATTCCATCTCTAGCACCACATAAAAGAGGGCATGATGTCATGCACCCAAGGTATATCAGAAAGATTAGAAAGAAATTCAAGGTCTCCTCCTCCACTACCACCACCTCCCATCCCCCATCCTTATACAAAAGTCTTCCTGGGATGAAACTTTAGCTGGCCAGGAATGTGCTGTGTGGCTCAAGCTGGTCTCAGACTCCAGAGATCCACCTGCCTCTGTCTCCTGCATGCTAAGATTAAAAGCACGTACCACCACACCTAGCCTTCATCTCTTGTTTTACAGTCAGCCTGGGATATACTAGATCGTGCCTAAAAAAAAAAAAACCTCAAAGAAACGTGTGTGTGTGTGTGTGTGTGTGTGTGTGTGTGTGTGTGTGTGTGTGTGTGTAAAATGCATTGTATGACATTGTACAGCTAGTGAAGTCAGGGTTAATTTTAGGGTCTTACATCCTACTCTAAAGTCGTCTTCCTACTCAAGAACTTTTATTGTTTTTGTTTTCTTTCCTGGTCTTTTTACATAATTCCCCCATTTCAACCCACTCCCTTGCCTTTCCTACCCCCCAAAAAATGCTGAGACATTTCCCTGTGAAGAAGAGAGACCTTGGGGCTGGAGAGATGTCTCAGTAGTTAAGAGACCTGGGTTCAATTCCCAGCACCCACATGGCAGCTCACAACTGTCTGCAACTCCAGTTCCAGGGGATCTGATACCCTCACACAGACCATGCAGGCACAACACCAAGCACATAAAAATAAATAAATCTTAAAAAAAACCAACAACAACACAACAAAAAAACAAACAAACAAACAAAAAACCAGACAGACAGCTCTGTCTCTAAGAACATTCCTGTGGCTAGTGCTTTTGGAGAGGAGCCAGTGAGGACCAGTGAGGGTGAGTGGCCTAAGTTTTCCCTCTTCCCCTAAGAGTGGGTCCCACACACTCACTGTTCCTGCCTCTTTTCTGCCAACTTGGGTGGAAATGGTGGCAGAGATGATGAAGGCCAGGCCAGGAAGAAGGGTGGATGTGGGAAAGATACATTTAGTAACTCCATGGCTGAGGGCCTAGAGTTCAGGAGGGGACAGTCCTTGGAATCCAGGCTCTCACTCTACTTCCTTTGAGAGTCACTTGTGTGACAGCTGGAAGAGAAGTGGGAAGGGACTCTGATGAGTTGATAACATGTTCATACCCGAAGGTCAGACACCAAAACACAAGCCTAAGAACGAGGGGGTGGGTAGTAACGCTGGTCAATGGCTTAGACTTCAGGGTTACACTGCTTGTAATAGCTGCCTTTTCCAGAGGGAGTTGTACCCCATGGGGTGTGACCTAGCATACTGCTTGGTCTTCACACACTTTAAAACTATAACTAACAGATTTATTGAGGTATGCCGGCTAGGTAGGAGATTCAAGTTTGGGCTCAGGAACCTACTTCTGGTTCCTCCAGCACCAAGCCACTGAAGAGCCGCAGAGTTCAGAACCCCAAAGCGCTAACGTTTTACAGCTGATTATATTAGGCGAGGTAGCTTTCAAGGAAAGAAAAAGTTACAGGAGCTGAGACATACAGGTATGACAGGAATGCCTGGGTTTCCCCACTCAGTCTCCTTTAAGAAAGCATCCTATTGAGAGCCTTGGGAAGAGAGACAAAGGAAGAGGAGGAAAAAGGAAAGGTTGTGGGGAGGGATTGTAGTTACATCAGTCCTTGTACCCACCTGGCTGATCTCTGGGTATCCGTGTCCTTAGAGGGGCTTCCTTCTTCTCTTGCTAGGCCCTGCCTGCTCCATTTAAGGCTCCGGATGGTTAGGGGTGTGGGGAGGGAGAGGGGGACAGGGGGCAGTCATCTTGTGCTAAGTTAGAGGGTGGGCATGTCACCTCTGTTCCCCACTCCCTCAAGCTCCTTAGCTTCTCTCCACCACCTTTTCTTCATCCTATGTTCTGGAGATAGTTGGGGCTGCCACTGGCTTTGGCCTGAGAACCCTGCCACAGAGCCTACTTCATCCTGGGTCTTCCACTTACCTGCTTTTTTTTGTGTGTTTCCAGAAGCTCTGGAGCCCTAGGACCATGGATCCTGTCAGTAGGAACCAGCTAGGCCCTGGATGCAAGCCCCAGGCTGTGGTGCAGGTGAGTGGGACCCAGACCAGAGGGTGAGAGGGCTCCTGATGAGGGTGGTTCAGATCTTTCCTTTTTTGAGCATTATTATTATTATTATTATTATTATTATTATTATTATTATTATTTTGGTTTTTCGAGACAGGGTTTCTCTGTGTAGTCCTGGCTGTCCTGAAACTCACTCTGTAGACCAGGCTGGCCTCGAACTCAGAAATCCGCCTGCCTCTGCCTCCCAAGTGCTGGGATCAAAGGCGTGCGCCACCACCGCCCGGCTTTATTTTTATTTTAAACTACATTAATCTTTGTGCTCGTGTATATGTGGAGTACAGATGCCCAAGGAGGTCAGAGTCAGATAACCCTGGGTTGGAATTATAGGAAATTGTATGTAGCCTTCTGATGGGGGTGCTGGGAATCGAACCTGGGTCTTCCACAAGAGTAGAACACTCTGACACCCCTGAGTCATCTTTCCAGCCTTAGGTTTAGCTCTTTTACTCATCAGCTGTCTAAGTCTGAGGATGAGGGCAGCAGATTGTGCTACTTACTCATCCCTTGTCCCCAGCCTATTACCTAGCTCAGCCATGGTCTGAGTCAGGTTCATTGGTTCAGCCTGAAACTCCTCTGTGAAAGTCTGAAATTGGTTTACAGACTGTCTGGCAGGATCACTCTCCTGGTTCATGCCTTCCCTGGTTCGCTGTTCCCTTATAGTTCAGTTTAGGAAGAGGAGACGCAGCCACATGCATAGCCCTTACAAGCCTCCCAGGAGCTAGACTGGCCCTCCTCTTACTATGTATGGCACTCCCTCCTGTTTCTGTCTAAACAAAAGGGACACTTGAGCTTAGCCTGGAGATAACTGCAGTGGGTTGAGGTAGGGGCCCAGATTCAGGCATAATTAGAATTTAGTGCAGAAATGCTCCACATAAGATTATTATGCTAAACTTTCCAGACCCTCACTCAGAGCCTTGGAGAGGGCCAAGGGCTGCAGGGAATGTTGGTCTGGCTGGGAGTAGGGTGCTGGCCTGGAGTCTGTACGTCTCACCTCCCATCCACATTACCTGCAGAAAGGGCCCTTGGATCTGATTGAGACTGGTCAGGGACTGAAGGTGCAGACGGACAAACCTCATCTAGTGAGCCTGGGCAGCGGGAGACTCAGCACAGCCATCACTCTCCTGCCACTGGAGGAAGGTGAGCTAAGGGGCTGGCAGGACAGGGCTCCTCCCCTTTCACCACTGCCTGCATTCCTGCCCCGGATGCTGTGCCTGTGGGGGCCCTTCTGCCTTCGGCAGGCAACGCTTGCCTCGTGCTTGCCTTCCCTGACTGCCTGCCCTCTTTGGCAGATTAACTGATTAAAGATCAGTTTAGATTGAGTAAATAAGTATCAGTGTAGAATCAAGGGAGCCGGCAGAGGGAGAGAAGAAAGCACATTGCTCTTAGCAGTGGGATCTGTGGGATCAAGAGCCAGCCCCCACCCCCTTGCTCCAGGGTGATGGCTGGCACGGGAGACCGAACTGTGTGGAACTTGAAAAGATGGGCGTATATCCTAACCGGAGGCCCTGGCATGGCTTTGCCTGCCCTTCGCCCTTCCTGGCTGCACCTGTTGCCTGGGTGACACTGCATTCCCCACATTCTCCAAATGCCAGTCCCAGGGGCTCTACCAGGGAGGGATGGAGGGAAGAGGCTGTGCTGGAGAGAGAGAGAGAGGAGACAGGAGAGAGGAAGGAGGGGAAGGAGAGAGAAGAGGGCCTTTCTAAGAAGATGGGGGGTTAGAAAGAAAATATGGGAAGCCAGTTAGAGGAACAGAGGAAGGTCCCCCTCTGTGCTGCCAAGGTGTCTTGAGTTCTGTGGCCTCTCTCTGGGTGCTACTCAGACACAGACCTTCAAGGGGTAGCCAGAACTGGGCAGGGTCTCGGCATAAGTAAGAGATAGGCATATATTTCCACAGTGGCCCCCTCACCATCTCCTTGCCCTCTTCTGACTCAGTTTGTCTCCTGTCTCCAGGGAGGACTGTGATTGGTTCTGCAGCCAGGGACATCTCACTGCAGGGCCCAGGCCTGGCACCAGAGCACTGCTACATTGAGAATCTGAGGGGCACTCTCACCCTGTACCCCTGTGGCAATGCCTGTACTATTGATGGCCTCCCCGTTCGGCAGCCCACCCGGCTCACTCAGGGTAAGGTTTGATACCTCCACACCAACAAGGTGTGTGTGTGTGTGTGTGTGTGTGTGTGTGTGTGTGTGTGTGTGTCTCATAGCTTGTGCGTGTTAGTTGCTGGAGAGGCCTGATGTGGTGGCTGCCATGTCAGTTGGATGGTTGGCTTATCCTCAGGTTCAGTGTTGGGGTGTCAGAACATCTAAAAAATACAACCCCACCCCACCCTAACCCCAGCACCCAGACTTTCCCCGACCCCCACCCCACACTTTCTCTTCACAATTACACAGAAGAGGTTTTAGTTCCTGGGTGTAGTACTTAGTAAGGCTTTTAGTGTTTGTAGGAGGGGAGAATGGAACAATAGAGAGAAAGGATCTGAGGTTCCTGTGATGTCAGCAGGGAGTCCTATTGAGTTGCCTTAGAGGACTAGAAGAGGAAGTCCCCTGAGGGCATGCTTGTTCCTGCTACTTATAGCTTAGGGTCATGACTTTAGCTGTCCTCCTGTTTCCTAAGGCACCAGGCTGCGGCGAAAGGGAGGCCCGGGTGGGTAAAGTCCCCTAATTACCATGGTTACCAGACAGGTAAGGGCTGGCTGAGTGGTACTTTGAATAGGCTCCATGTATTCACCTTAGAAACAGGCAGGGAGCATCTTTAGTTAGTTCGTGGGTCATTTTATTAACAGACTGAGAAGAGAGGCTCAGGCCAGATGTGATTCTGTAAGTCAAGTCGCATCGGAGAGAGGGTTTAGCCTGGCTCTCTAGCTGCATTGCAGGGGAAATTCCACTCACCCACTGTCTCTCGAGCTCCTTGGAGGTCACTCCCTCACCTCTGGCATAGGAGCCACTCCTCCCCTGTGCTCTTGTGGTGTGACAGAGCACGGTTTCAGGGAGGTAGGTCCTACAGCAGCCAAGGGCAGACTCACCTTCTCCTGGGGCTCAGGGTCTCTGACTCTGAGTGAGAGGAGTTCCCACAAATTAGGGCTTTGGCTGGGATGCTGTCTGGTCCCTGGCAATCCTCCTCAGGGTCAGAGAGAGCATCTGCTCCAGGGTTCAGTGAGTCACAGAGCAGCAAAGGAAGAGACTGGACAAATTCCAAGACCTCCCAGCCCCCTACCTCATAGCCCCCAACCCCATCATTTCCCTGGGGTAAAAGCACTCTTGCCCTCTCTGGGAAGTGAACAGCCTGGTAGCATCACATCAGTGCTGTGGTCCAGTTTCCTAGGGCATCATTTAACTCTTGAGAAAAGAGAGGATCTGAGGCCACAGCAGAGTACTTACACATTTTCTGTGGCCCGAGTGACCCCACTTTTCAGATCTAGAAAGTGGGGTCATTTATCCCTTGAGAAGAGGGAGGGTCTGAGGCCACGGCAGAGTACTTACACATTTCCTAGTGGCCCATCTTGCCAAATATGTACCCTCCTACATTCTTCTGACCCCAAACTCCCTTTGCCATCCCACCCCCCACCCAGCCTTCTTGTCTGGGCTCGCCTGTTTCAGAAGCTTGGCAGGGTAGGCGGAGGCACAAAGGGATGGGTGTTCTTCCTAGCCCCCACCCCCCCTTGGGTTCTAGGAGCTGAGAGTTTCCTTGTCTCATCTCTGGAGCAAGGCACCAAGCCCAGCCCTGCCTGGCCCCAGTCCGGACATTCTTGGGAGAGTGTTTCCTTGGTTACTGGGTGGTGCGGGGGTGATGTGCTATCTCTGTGTGTCTGTGTGACTGGACTGTGTTTATGTTGTCTTCAGATATGTTTGTGTCTCTGGGCTTGTGTGTTTTGGTGTTTATTGGTGCTTTTCCTTGTGTTTACAGACCTCTGTATTCAAATGGGTGGTGGATGAACTCAGAACTAATGGCATCAAAATGTCTATGTGTGTATTCCTGTGTGTACAGAAGGATCACATAAGGCTGGAAATGTAGCTCAGTGGCAAAGCAACACAGGCCTTAGGTGCAGCCTGCACACGTGCACATGCGCGCGCACACACACGCGCACACACACACGCACACACGCACGCACACACACACACGCACACACACACAAACACTTTTTCTCGTCTTATTGTCTACTCTGGCTTTGTATCGGGGATCCTCTTTGAGAGGTAAAGGGATATCTTGGGAATAACAAGGAGCCTTCTTTGGTTGGGCCAGGCTTCAAAAGCACCATTCTGGGCACTGTGCCCAGCCATAGGCAACTTGGAACGACACTCTTCATGGCAAGTAGAGATGGCAGTGACAGGCTCTTGTAGTCAGGAGTATGCTTGGGCCACCGGAGGGAGAGGAGGCCAGAACACAGATGCCAACCTTTAGCCCAGAGAACTGAACATGTGAGGGTGCCACCCCTGTACCCAGGCATCTTGGCACATCTCGTGCTGCCCTCTTGTCTACAGAGCAAAGGGTGGAGCTGGGGAAGGGACCAAGGAAACAAATGGGGTGGTTTGCATCTCAATCTGGGGTCTAGGCTGCTCCACCCTGCGACCGCAGCACCAAACCACATGAAAGATCTGGGAGGGGCTAAGGATGAGAGATTCCAGAGAGCCACACAGCACACAAGGCCTGAGCTGTCTAGACAGGAGGTCCCCCATCAATTCCTACCACGGGCTGCCTAAGTGTCCTTCACTTCTGAAGCCCCCATGGGTGGGACGGAGCTGCAATATCACCAGGATCCCTGGGAAGCCAGCTGTCACCCCGAGATCTAGGACACCAGGCTCTCCCTCTCCCCGCGGCTACGTTATTTCTTCTGTGAACTGGGCAGGAAGCCTCCAAGCTTTCTCTGTTAGGACTGATAAGGATCTTTACTAGGGAAACTCAAGGGAAGGAGAGAAGCCGGGAGCTCCCAGCTTCCTTGTGTCTGCCTTCTGAACTGTTCCTCACTGGCTGCATCCTCCTCCCTGTCTGCCTGGGTCTGTCCAGCTGGCCATTACAGGTTCCAGACTGGTGAATCACTCTTCCTGGGGAGTCTTTCTTTTTTAACGCCTCTCCTTGTTTTACATTTGACCCTATATGGGTCTTCCTTTTTTCTTCAGAAGGGAAGCAGGTTCCCTGCGTACATGTGAGTGTGTATTTGCACGTGGGCGTGTATAGTATATAGTATGCCAGTGAGTGGGTGAAGCAGTGACCTAATAAGAATGGAAAAATCGCTTCTTATTTCTTTAAGGAAGCTGGCTTTTTATTTCAGAGTCCCCCCAGGGGCTGCTTGGAAGACTAGCTCTGTTCAAATAAGTATCTAACTAGGAGGGGACTGAAGGCTGGGGACTTGAAAATGTGACAATAACTGTGTGTAACAGAGTGGGGGCTTGTCTGGATCAGTGTGCGCCTGGCTGAGGTGGTGTCATTGTAACTGGGCAGTGTTGGTTTGTATTAGAGATGACAGTCAGGCTGTTCCCCTGGGGCTGCTGGGAATACAGTGTGTCTGAGAGTGTGTGCGTGGTTTATCCGTGAGGTCTGGAGTCCAGGGCCAGGTCCCTAGGTTAAAAGCAATTCTCTGTGGCTCCAGCTAGAATGTTCCAGTCTGGTTGACTGGTTGACAGTGTTTACTTGATTTTTTGACCTTGGAGGCTTCAGATAGCAAGGGTCTTTAAATTTATTTTTATATATGCATATATATGCATGCATTTATATGTCTGTTTGTCTGTATGTATGTATATAATGGGTAGGGGTGTTTTGCCTACCATTATATCTGTATATGAATTTGGGAGTCTTCAGAACAACACACTGATACAGCCCGGGTCAATGCAGGTGAGCAGAAGAAAAAAGGCAGTTAGGGTGGTGACAGGAACTGAGATCTGCGTTGCTTGCATTGCACAGAACACTGCCTTGGCCTGAGCTCTCAGCCCAGGGTGACCTTGTCACAGAGTTGGACTGGATCATAGCTGAACCTAGTGACCCTAACTGGATCCCATCGTGATTTCCACCGTTTCTCCATCATGTATGGAGTCATAGAATGTCCTCTGCTGTCACTGAGGCCGTCCTCCTCATTCAGTGGTTAGGAATCCAAGGCCATCAGGCTAGAAGGTGTGACTGCCCCAAGGTGACACTGGCCCCTAGCCATGGGCTTCAGTCATTGGCTTCCTATTCTGGAGAGCTTTAGGTGAGACAGAATCTGGTATCACTCCAACCTCTGGCCCTCCATCTTCTGGCCTCTGTTTACCTCTCACCTTAACTTTTAACGTCATCTCCCTGGGAACCTCTCCCTGCCTGCTCCACTATCCCTCCAGCCCCGAGCGCGGGTTCTTCATCCCGCCGCCTGGTGGCATCCTCCCTCCCACCCCGCCCTCTCCATCCAGCTCCACACTCCTCTCCTCATCACTTCCTCTTCCCCTCCTCCTCGCCTTTGTCCCTCCCTCTCTGGCTCCCTTCCCCCGCCACTGGTGGCCGGCCCGCCCCTCCCCGGGCATTGGCGGCTGCTCGCTCCCTGGCTGCTCGCACCGCGCCTGGAGCCGGCGGCGCGGGAGGTCGGCCCGCCCCCTCAAAGGCCCTGGGCGGGCGGGCGACCTGCAGGGCCCGGGCTGGTAGGAGCGAACAGTCCGGAGGTCCGGGTTCAGCGGTGAGTCCTCAGCCAGGTCAGCCACAGCTCCAGGCAACCGGGCGTAGACGCTCCAGCTGGGAGGGGCGTTCTGGGATGGGTGGAAGCAATGAGAGGAATGGGGTCCTCGGCCCCCAATGAGAGCCTGGGGCTGTTAATCTGATGGTTTCTGTGCCCAGAACGTCTGTGAGTGGTGGTTTGAGTTATTGAATGGCTGTGCAGACCCCATCTTCCCCACCTCTGGGGAGTCTGCTCCTTGGGACCCGCCTCCGGAGCCTGTAGAGGGGTTCTGTATAGGTTGAGGGAGCCTGTGCTATCACCAGAAGGAGTCTCTGATGAGAAGAGCTAAGATTCTTTCTCACCTTCTCCCCTCACCCAGCTTCCCTTCGGCCAGTCCATTCTATTTGTGTGGCCGGCAGGTCAGTGACTGTCGCCGTGAGTGTGCAGCGTGTCTGCCCATATGGCCGGGAGCCTGTACGGTTTCTGAGTGTCTGTGTGTGAGTCTGCGTGGGGTGTTTCCCTTCTGCATCTCACACAAACAGGATCCACCCTCTCCTTTGCCTAGTGTTTTCCCTCCAGATGTACAGTTTCTCCACCCACCTGTACACAGCTGGACCCTGAGTCCTTCTGGGCAGAGAGGACAAGGTGGGGACTGTGGCTCTGGCTAGATGGCCAGAGTGTCCAGGGATTCTGTGGGGTCAGAGTGAGCAGAGTGGGGGCTTCCTAACATAGACGGACTGGCCAGGTCTCTGGGGGCAGTAGGTGCCAGAGTTGGAGCAATGCCTGGGGCCCCCGAGTACAAATAGTAAGTTAATTTGGGCCAGAGCTGGTCTGCCCTCTGTTCCGCTGCCCTCCTGCCCACTCTATTAATACAGCCTGGCACCACTATTTATAGCCCAGAGCAACATGGCCACACCCCCTGGGTGTGAAGGGGGGGGAAGGGCAGTGTATCCAGGCTGTAGGTGCCAGGGAAGAGGGTCCCTAGATACCCAAAGCCTCCTTGGGTGGCACTGCTTGGATGGAATCCACCCAGCCTCCCCACCTACTGCCCAGACTGCGAGGAGAGCCACAGCCCTTGCCCCCTCTCACCCTGGAGTTGAGTGAATCTGTCTAGACCCTTCAAATTCATCATTAATCAGACTGATAAATATTTGGCTGAAAGGGGAGGGGGTGACTTGCTTTCTCTGAAACAGCTGTGGTTGTAATTAGGTGGATGGCTTGGGTGACTGTTATTTATCCCAGTTATGATTACTATGGGATTAGCTCCTCTGATTGGTGGCTTGGCAGGGCAGGCTTTCCCTGTTCTCTCAACTACCCATCAGCCTTTAGAACTGTTGGTGCCGTCTGCCTGGGAGGGCCTGTGGGTGTGCCAAAGTGGTGGGTGGCTTTGTCCGCTCTAGTTTTCTGCTATGGGTGGGCTTCTTAGAGTGTCAATCTCTCAGAGTCTCGGGTCCCAGGATCAGACCTCTGAGCTCAGTAGGGTCCTGTCAAAGTGTACCCCCTTGGCCTGGGATGCCCCTTGCCCTTGCAGCCTCCCTGAGCTGAAACTGCCTCAACGTCCTGGAATGTAGACTTCCTTGCCAGTCTTATCCCAGACTGGCGTGAAGCATGGGGCACCACGTAGCACCGCATTGGGTAGCCAAGAGGTTGGGGCCGGGAGCGTGGACAAATTGGACGGCTACATAGAAGGGAGCCCTAGGGTTCTGGCTTCTTTCAGTGTTAGCATCTTCTGCAGGAGCCTGGCACACCTGGCATGGCCAGGAGGAGGAATTCTGCCAGCCAGGCTTAGGCGCCCGTGGGCACACCTGCTGCTCTACACACTCCCCAGCCTCTGGCTATATTTTCTGGCTCCCACATACCCACCTCTTTCTATGCACTCGTACTTCCTGGGCAGGACTGGGCTTGTATGTCTTGCCTGGGAATGTGCTTGGCCGAAGCGGGCCTAGTGTCGGAGAACTGGCTAGAGTCTATGGGAGACCGGGATATAGTCAGGGGATGCTTTGCCTGAAAAAGAGAAGAGTTTGCTCCCTAGATGCTCAGAGAGAGTGGTAGCCCTCCTGAAGTCAGACCATAGGACGGGATCAGAGTAGATGCAGAGCCACACCCGTGCACCTGACTGATCTGTGGGGTTTTACTTGTCCCATATCTAACCGGTTTTTGTGTGTGTTTGACTCTGGAAGATGCTGCCTCTAAAGCTAACACTTTTACCCAAGAGGCAGTTTGGTGAATCACTGGTACACGTTGGTATTCGATGTTCATTTTTCCTTTTTAAAATGTATTTATTTTACGTGTTTTGTTGGCTTGTCTGTCTTTTGTTTGAGTGTTTTGCCTGTATGTAAGGGTACCACATGTGTACCTGTGCATTCAGAAATTAGAAGGCGCCAGGCGGTGGTGGCGCACGCCTTTGATCCCAGCACTTGGGAGGCAGAGGCAGTCGGATTTCTGAGTTCGAGGCCAGCCTGGTCTACAGAGTGAGTTCCAGGACAGCCAGGGCTATACAGAGAAACCCTGTCTCGAAAAACCAAAAAACAAAACAAAACAACAACAACAAAGATATATATATATATATATATATATATATAAAATAAAAAAAAAAAGAAAGAAATTAGAAGGCATCACAGCCTTCGGAACTGGAGGTACAGATGGTTTTGAGCCACCTTGTAAGTCCTGGGAACCAAGTTCCAGTCTCCTACAAGAACAGCAAGTCCTCTTACCCACTAGCCATCTCTTTAGCCCTGGAGTGTTCTTATTTTCTGAAGAATTTTTTCCACTTCTGGAATATATTCACATATACAGTCTTATTAAATGTGGGAGATCTAGTAGTATCAAATGCCCCGTTTCTGTGAGAGAACTAGCTTGGAGATATAGTGGCATTACCTGAAGATTTCATAGCTAGTGAGTAGGACTCCAATTTGGGGAACCTACCTGCCAGTGATCTTTCCTATTCTGACTTGTGACGTGGAACCCATTGTGTCAGGACTCCATTGCAAAGAGAGGGAGGCCAGGTAAGCCTTGTATGGACACCTTGAGTACAGGCAGGGATGGCTCTTGGGAGCTGAGGGTAAGCACACTTGTAGTGTGGCTGGGGTGGCTTCATCCCTGCCTGTACTTTCTAAGTGAGTGCTTTCTCTGCAGGCTGCATGTTATGTCTGGGTCAGTCTACCTTCCTGCGGTTTAACCACCCAGCTGAAGCCAAGTGGATGAAGAGTATGATTCCAGCAGGGGCCCGGGCCCCAGGGCCCACCTATAACCCTGGCTCTGGTAAGTAGCTAGCTGGGGCAGGTGGCTGGGTAAGTGGCACCCCTTGGACGTGTGTCCTTGCCTCTTGAAACCACTCTCAGAGTGTCAGGGCAGGACAATACCAATGGTCTGGGCTCACTGCCACCTGCCATGGGCTGGTAGAGAATGCTAGGCCATAGGGCCACTGGAAAAGATCCAACGCATCGCTGCTTGGCTCAAACTGGGAAGTCACGTGCCTTGAGGGTACATACAAGGTTCTGTTAGCCTGAACCCCGCTGCCACGGACGATGCCACTCATTGTATGGGACCCGTGTCATCTCAGGAGTGCCTCACTTGAGGGGGTCTGAGTATTATGATGAACCTTGGTAGCTTGTGGGGGGGGGGGGTCCCACTTTCTGGTGATCGCATCCAGAGGCACTCCTCACCCCCTCAGGCCATGCCATGCTGACCCAATGACTCAGAGAGCAGCTGCAGCCAGCTGCAGCCTGTGTGTGAATTATTGATCCCTAGGAGAGAATTGGTGATTGTTCTAGGAATCAGCACAGGCCCCTCAGTAGGCTGCCGAGGGGGTGGGGTGCAGATGCAGAAGCTTAGCTAGTTGTGTGTGCCAGGCTCCTCCACAGTGTCGTTCAGATGGAGGTGGGACTACAGGGCCAACGCTGGTTCTGTGACTGGTGGGCATGTATGTCATGTTTACTTGATGGGGTGGTTATTAGTGACCTACGGAGCCTGGTGACCTCAAGAAAGGCAAGTGGTTACTGGAAACACATGGGGCCCCCTCTGACTAGAACCCAAACACAGCCTTGCAAACCCATTCTTTCCTTCACACCCTATACCTGTGGCTTCCAGTCCCCTGGGGAATCCCTTTGCTTCCAACCCAGTCTGGGTCATGTCACTCCTTTAGCTGTTTGGATATTGTTTCTGAGGATTCTAGACTCCTGGATAGTTGACAGCGGCTAGGACCAGGCAAAAGCCAGCTCTTGCTGGTGTGACTTAATGAAATAATTGAAGACAGTGAATTGCACCTCGGCTCCTCAGCCAGGCTTCCAGGCACACTCCATTAGCAGATCTTTCTTGTGTTGGATTGGATAAGCTGTTACTTCATCCACTACTCATCCAACCCTGGAGCCCCGCGCCCACCCCCAGCCTCTGACTGTTATATTGAAAGACTCTGGTGTCCTCTTAGACTGAGAAGTCTTAGAACTTCTGACCAGCTCCATAGTAGGTCTGCATCTCTTTTGTAGTGTGCCTACTTGCTCTTCCTAAAAGAGAGGCACTCAAAGTTGGGAAAAACCAAGGCAAGGAGGATGGTATTGTTGGAAATAACTAGATAGTTATAATAGTTAGAGATAACTAGAAGTAAATACCTGGGGCTGCAGAGATGGCTCAGCGGTTAAGAGCACTGACTGCTCTCCCAGAGGTCCCGAGTTCAATTCCCAGCAACCACACGGTGGCTCATAACCCTCTGTAATGGGGTCTGATATACCCTCTTCTGGTATGTCTGAAGAGAGCAATAGTATACTCATATACATAAATAAATAAATCTTAAAAAAAAAAAAAGAAGTAAATACCTGGTACTGTTGCTGACTCTGTCCTGAGTCATTCAGAGTTAGAGCCAAGAAGGCCTTGCCTATCATTTCCCTTTATAGGAGGGAAACCTAGGGCAAGAATGTTTGGCTAAAGCTGCAGAACAGGTCAGTGGCCGAGTGGGTTGGTACCAGAACTTAGCTCTCCTGGCCCTTCTCCAGAGCCCTCACGGCCCCAATGCCCTGGGATAAGGTTGAGTGGTACTTTCTTGCTTGTGCATGTATGTGGCTCGCTAGAGCCAAAAACCGGAGCTTGAGGCCTCTTTGCATTTCCCCTCAGCTGAATCAGAGAGCCTGGTCAATGGGAACCACACAGCACAGCCTGCAACCCGGGCACCTTCAGCCTGTGCCAGCCACAGTTCCCTGGTGAGCTCTATTGAAAAGGACCTGCAGGAAATCATGGACTCGCTGGTGCTAGAGGACCCTGGAGCTGCAGGCAAGAAGCCTGCAGCCACATCCCCGTTGTCGCCAATGGCTAATGGCGGGCGCTACCTGTTGTCCCCTCCAACCAGCCCCGGTGCCATGTCTGTGGGATCCAGCTATGAGAACACCTCTCCAGCCTTCTCTCCACTTTCCTCACCAGCCAGCAGCGGAAGCTGTGCCAGCCACTCGCCAAGTGGGCAGGAGCCAGGATCTTCTGTGCCCCCACTGGTGCCTGCCCGTTCCTCCAGCTACCATTTGGCTCTGCAACCTCCACAGTCTCGCCCAAGTGGTTCCCGCTCCTCTGAAAGTCCCCGGCTTGCCAGAAAAGGGGGTCATGAGAGACCTCCCAGCCCCGGTCTCCGAGGTCTTCTGACTGACAGTCCTGCAGCTACAGTCTTGGCTGAGGCCCGCAGAACCACTGAGAGTCCCCGGCTAGGTGGGCAGTTGCCTGTGGTGGCTATCAGCCTGAGTGAATATCCATCTTCTGGTGCTCGTAGCCAACCGACGAGTATTCCTGGCAGCCCCAAGTTCCAGTCTCCAGTGCCTGCTCCCCGAAACAAGATTGGCACACTCCACGACCGCCCTCCCAGTCCTTTCCGTGAGCCCCCAGGCACAGAGCGAGTACTAACAACCAGCCCCTCTCGACAGCTGGTGGGCAGAACATTTTCAGATGGGTCAGCAACTCGTACCCTCCAGCCACCTGAGAGTCCCCGCCTGGGCCGGCGGGGCCTGGACAGTATGCGGGAACTGCCCCCACTGAGTCCATCTCTGTCTCGAAGGGCTCTGTCCCCACTGCCAGCCCGGACTGCCCCAGATCCTAAGCTAAGCAGGGAAGTGGCCGAGAGTCCCCGGCCCCGGCGCTGGGCAGCCCATGGGACTTCACCTGAGGACTTCTCCCTGACTCTAGGAGCACGGGGCCGCAGGACTCGGAGTCCCTCGCCCACCCTCGGGGAGTCCCTGGCACCTCGTAAGGGAAGCTTCAGTGGCAGGCTGAGCCCAGCCTACAGTCTTGGCTCTCTTACTGGGGCTTCACCTCATCAGAGCCCCCGTGCTCAGAGAAAGCTTTCCAGTGGGGACTTGCGGGTGCCCATCCCACGGGAGAGGAAAAATAGCATCACCGAGATCAGCGACAACGAGGAGGATCTCCTGGAGTACCACCGTCGGCAGCGCCAAGAGCGGCTCCGGGAGCAGGAGATGGAGAGGCTGGTGAGCCAATGCCAGGGAGTCTGCCAGCGCCTCTGCCAGGGTGTGGGCTGGCCAGCTGGCAGAACAGGAGGGGCCGTGTACAGGGCCTGGCCTGATTCAGGATGAACCATCAGGTTAAGTGACCTGTATCTCATGATCCTGGTGCCCTGAAGAGGAGCCATCTTTAAAATTGCTACGGCTTTCTACCTTTTTTTTTTTTTTAGTTTTGTATGTGTGTGTGCACGCATGTGCAGGTGTGTGTCCGTGTGTAGGCCAGAGATGAGTGGAGAGTGGCTTCCTCAGTTGCTCTTTGGTTTCGTTTTTTTGAGACAGTCTCTCGCTGAACCTGAGACATACTAATTTATCTGAACTGGCTGGACAAGAAGCACAGGGATTTTTGTCTCTGCCTTCCCCAGTGCTAGAATTACTGGAGGACCGAACTCAGGTCCTGGAGACCTTTGCCAGCTGAGCCGTCTTCCAAGCCCCTAAGTCTTAATTTTAAATTCCTGCTAATTTTGCGTTTATTCTACGGCAGATCATTTGTGTGAGTTAGGTTCATCGTGTTTGCCCGAGCGCAATGTTTCAGGAAAACACACCACATTTACTGTGAAGTCTTGCATCCCTAAATTTGGAAAGCAAGTTTTGAGGCTGAGGCCCAGACAGGAACATTAATGTATTTGGTCTTTTTTGTATGGTACCAGGCTTTGAACCTAGGACCTTTGGCATGTCAGGACAGCACTCCAGCATCAAGCTATATCCCCAGTCCTAGAATTATTTCTCTCTCCTGCTCCTCCTTTGTTTGGTTGTGTAACCCTGTGTGGCTGCGAGCTTGCTGTGTGGCCCAGGTTGAGCCATGATCTTTCTGATTGCCTCCTGAGTAGAGATTACACACATATGTCACAATGCCTGGGCTGAGGTTGGGGGAAGCCCTTCTTTTAGAGCTTTTATTTATTGAGTGTATGTGTGTGTGTTGTGGTGTTGTGTGTGTCTGTGTGTTGTCTGTGTGTTGTGTTGTTGTGTGTCTGTGTGTGTTGTATCTGTGTGTGTTGTGTCTGTGTGTGTCTGTGTGTTGTATGTGTGTGTGTTGTATGTGTGTGTGTGTGTGTGTGTGTGTTGATGGAGATCTATGCTATGGTGAGTGTGTGAAGACCAGGAGACAATTTTTGTGGAGTCAATTTTTGTGGAGTCATTCTTTTTCCTCTGCATGGGTTTCAGGGATCAGACTCGGGTCATCAAGCTTCTACACAAGCAAGCACCTTTACCTCGGACTTACGCTTTAGAAAAACTCTGGTCCCCCTTTCTTGCTTCTCTTTAGCATCTACAAATGGGCATGAATCAATTACTCTGGCTCAGACGGGTCCTCTAAGAGTGTGGTGCTGAGAAAGAAGGAAAGGCAGGGTGGGCAGCCCCCCTGGTCTGCCTCCATGATTGTATGTGTCTGCATGCATAAATGTGGGTGCTGCCGAGTCTGGGTGTGGTTCTGGGCAGCTGTTCTAGAGATGGCATCTGAGCTGGGAGAGGGGGCTGGGATTCCCCCAAATAGCATAGGGAGCTCCAGGGGTATTGGCGACGGTGTGCATACTCAAAGCTCACACACAAGAACATGGGTTTTCCCCTCCTCCCCTCAAGAGCAGACACCCAGGGTATTTTGAGACACAGGTACCCTGGAAGTGGTTTGAGGAGGATGTTTGAAGAATCTGGAAAGAGACTGGTCAGGGTAGGGTGAGGGTATGGGAGTCAGGACTCCTGGTCTGTCTTTGTTACACCTTCTGGTCACTGTTGTGCTTTAGTGACCCCTGATTCTCATCCCAGGAGGGCTGAGAAGAGTGCATAGTCAAGTGCTGGGCCCAGCCTCCCCACCCCCATCCCCACACACAGGTACCAGCCCCAACCTGCCCCACCTGCCACTTTAAGTCAGAGGCCGCCCGCACCCTGCCCCTCCCACCTTAGCCAGGCTGCTTATCTGGGTCCTAGGGCGGGGGTGAGGCATTGGCCCAACCTCCTAGGTGCTGAGGCTTGGTTCCTGGATTTTTTGCCACAGAATCACCAGGCAAGCAGCAGGAAGGAAACTGGTAAGTGTTGTGGGATGGGAAGGTGAGGCCGAAAGATAGGTGGTGAGAGATACGTGGGATCAGAGACCCCAGGAAGCACTGTAAGGCTCTGGGCTTGAAAGCCAGGGCTCGGATATTACAAATGGATGAATAAGATAGGGACCAGGAACATGACTGCTGGAGTCCTAGGCATCCTGAGAGGTGACCATGTCTGCATTGGAATTTATAATGGGAGAAGAGAGCGGCAGCCATAGAGTCCTCGATCACACCCGGCCAGCTTACGTTGCCTTAAGGAGTAAAGAGATAGCAGCCTGAGTGACTTGGAGCTGAGTTGGCCTGGAAAGACAGTGTCCTCTCTGCCTTCTCTCTGTGTCTGGACTGTCGTCAGGTCCTGTGGCCCGTGCTCTACTTCCTAGCCCTGGCTGTCTGCAGATGCCCACCCAGCTGTATGTGGACTGTGTTTATCTCTCTGTGTGTGTGCGTGTCCAGGCTGGTATCTTAGTGTGTGCCTACCTGTTAATACTCATGTACCTCCCAGGGCACATGGAATATCTGTGTGTGACAGAACTAGTGTATCAGTGTGCCCTTGTGCCCAAACTATACACGTACCTGTGTCAACGCAAGCACTCGATGGCTCTGGGTCTCATTGTGGTCTTTTTGTCTTTTCTGTGTAGCCTTGGCTGTCCTGGAACTCTCTATGTAGACCAGGCTGGCCTCGAACTCACAGAAATCCCCCTACCTCTGTCTCCAGGGAGTAAAGGTATGCAGTAGCACCGCTGCTTGGCTTCATTCTGGTCTCTAGGCTGCCTACCCTGTATATTCCCATGTGCGTTTGGATGTCTCTGTGTGACTATGAAGAAGCTTCAACCAAGGGAGAGTAAACAGGGAGATGGGAGGGGCCAGCAAATGGACAGGTGACATATGGCCACATCTCTTGCCTACTTTTGAGGAACCCTCTTTCCCCTCTGCCTCCCATAGAGTTTTCTTTTAAGACAGGTTCTCACTATAGTCTTTGGCTGGATGGCCTGAGTCTCACTCTGTAGGCCAGGCTGGCCTCAGATTCTGAGATCTGCCACTCTGCCTCCAGAGTGGTGAGGATCACCACCTGGTCTCCCACAGTTCTTAGAGTTGAGGTCATCCTCGTGATGCTGAGCCCAGAGTTTCTAGGGTTCAACACACCCTGGCTCAAGCCACGCTGGGTCTCAGACTTCTGCTCTTCACATTCTGCCCTGTCCATTGTCCCTAGGAGCGCCAGCGCCTGGAGACCATCCTGAACCTGTGTGCCGAGTACAGCCGAGCTGACGGGGGACCTGAGGCCGGGGAACTGCCCAGTATTGGAGAGGCCACAGCAGCGCTGGCATTGGCAGGCAGGAGGCCCTCAAGAGGCTTGGCAGGAGCCATTGTGATCTCTGGGAGGAGTGGCGAGGAGTCTGGAGGTGCCTCCCAGCGCCTGTGGGAGAGCATGGAGCGCTCTGATGAAGAGAATCTCAAAGAAGAGTGTAGCAGCACAGAGAGCACCCAGCAGGAGGTAAGGGGCCCGGGGTGGGGCCAGTGTGGTGGTAGTGAAGGGATCAAGGCTTGGGTGAGACCAGAAGTGAAGAACTGTGGGTGTAAGGAGGGAAAGGAGGTGACCGTAACTTTCCCAAGCTATAAATGCGCTTTATGACCTGTTTTTCCTCTGGGCCCCACCCAGCCCTGGCACTGTGGTAAATCCTTTCCTATAGCTGAGCTCTCTGACTGGGAGGAAAGTGGCCTCTTGTTTTAGTTACCTCTTCCCAGTGCTTTGAGGAGCGTGTGATCCCGGAAGGTTCTAGACTTCTCCCATGATGCTCTCCTCCCCTCCAGCATGAAGATGCTCCTGGCGCAAAGCTCCAAGGAGAGGTGCTGGCTGTGGAGGAGGAACGGGCTCAGGTTCTGGGGCGTGTGGAGCAGCTGAAGGTCCGAGTGAAGGAACTGGAACAGCAGCTGCAGGAAGCAGCCCGAGAGGTGACCTGGCTGGGAGAAGTGCTGCCCTGGGATGGGGCCCCACTTAGTTCCCTCGCCTTGATGAGGATCCTGATGTCTGTGTCTAGGCTGAGATGGAGAGAGCTCTGCTGCAGGGGGAGAGGGAGGCAGAGCGAGCACTGCTGCAGAAGGAGCAAAGGGCCGTGGACCAGCTGCAGGAGAAGTTGGTGGCCTTGGAGACGGGCATCCAGAAGGAGAGGGACAAGGTAACCCATACCTGACTACTAGTGGCCCAGAAGAGAAGGAGATACGCCTTCCCTGGGGATGTACATCCTTCCACATCCATCCTGCATACCAAGTGGTCTCTGTAGCCCTCTAGGGTCAGGGGGCCTTGTTCTCTGTGGAAGATACAAGCTTGGATGGTACTGCCAGGGGCTGGGCTGGTGTTTGGAGTCTAGATCTCTGTGCTATCTCTGGTTGCCTGGGTGCCTGCCATTCTGGAGCCTGTGTGGTTCTTCTAGGAAGTGCCAACGCCCTTTCTTGGGCAGTGAGCACAGCCTAAAGGACTGACTGGTGCTGCTGGGGCGGGAGGCATGTCTTGGGTTTGGAGCCCACCATGAGGAGAGGCCTCCTCCAGCATGCCTCAGGTGCTTAGGATGTGGTCTTTGGGAGATGGCCCACGGGCCTTCGTTTCCTATCATCATGATCTACAACCTCCCATCCCAGATGGTCCCAGCCCTGCCCCTGTCCCTTTCAGATTGAGTGCCAGTCTTCAGGGGCTACTCCATCCCACAGGGGTTGTGCCAGCCATGTCCAAGATGCCCAACGGCGTGCCAAAAGCTCTGAAGTGGACAGGGTTCATCTGTTTCTGGATTTGACAGTATTTTTCTAAGAAGTTTAATTTTCCTTCTGGATTGTTTTGGGGAGTTATCTTCCTCTTGTTCGTAATTTTGAGGATCTTAAAAATTCGTTGCTCCCTGGTTTTTTTTTTTTTTTTTTTATGGAGCTTTGGCTCTGGCCCCCAAAACCACACTCCCAGATTCTGTGCCGGGTTAACCCTATGCTTGCCGACCAGGCCTGCACTAACGCCCCCTCTAATCACTGTCCTGGGCTCTTCGCATGCCCCTAACTGCCAGGCCTCCCAGGCAGGGCTGAGGTATGCCAGCTTTACTAACTCCATGGGTGCCTTTGTGCCCTGGACCTCTCCCCTCTAATGTTGCCTTCTTTTCTTGGTGTGAGTCCCCATTATCAGAAGAGAAGTGGCAGGGAGGCACAGCTACATTTTGCTTAGTGGATCACTGACAGGAGGGGTATAAGGATGTGTGTGTGTGTGTGTGTGTGTGTGTGTGTGTGTGTGTTTTGCAGGGAGGCGTGCATGACCAAAGTGATGCTCTGCCCAAACAGCACCTCCTACTGGAAAAGTCTGGGCTTTACTTCTTGAATGTTGGCCGCTTACCGAAGGGCAGGGGTTGGAGTTGGAGTGAGCTGTTTGTCTCTCCTGCCTAATCCTGAGTAATAAGGAGGTCCAGATGTGGGCACAGTCTTGGAGAGCTTGGACAGGGCCTTTCTGAGTGGCTGGCTACCCATTCTTGCTTCCCTGAATTCAGATGTTCCTTCCCCTCCCTCTACTTCTGGAGGCCACCTAGAACACTGAATAATTTGAAGGCAGTAGTGTCTAGACCTCAGGACTGGCTTGATCAAGGCCTTCCCTCCAGGATGGGCAGATGAACTGGGCTGGTGCAGCGCAGCATAGGGGTATACTCCGTAGGGGTAAGGCATTTCACAAGCAGCTTGCCTCACTTAGCTGAGATGGCTCACAGCCCTGGACTTTGCCTTCCCTCAGGTCCAGGTGTTTGAGGCAGGATGGTGACCGTGGTAGTGGTGGTGATGCTGCTGATGCTGATGGTGGTGTTGGGAAGGTTCTCTTGACTTTCCCGCCCAGCTTCCAGCCCAGGGCCCCACTCTGACTTTGGAATCAGTAATCACAGTTTCTCCTCTGCCTGTCCTTCGGAGGGGTGACTCACCAACTCCTCCCTCGTCCCCCTTTCCGCCCTCAGAGGTGTCATCTCGCCCCAGACAGAGCCATCCACCTCCTCCCTGTATCCACTCCTGGGGCTCCTATTACCATGGCAACGGGCCGAACTAATTGCAACCCTCATCCCTACTGAAGTTCAGCCTGCTTTGCTGGCACCCCGCCCCCACCCTGGGCAGGAGGGGGAGGGAGGTCATGGGGGTTGGGATGGGGTTCCCTTGCTGCACCGCTGTAACTCTTAACTTTAGCTCCTCGTTTACTCCCAAATCCTGGATTTAACCCTTCCCACCACCCCCACTTTCCCCAGGGTTAAATTTTGGTCCCGGGACAGTGATAGAACTCGAGGCTCGGTACTTGCCTTGTTGCATCAGCTTTAAACTTTAGTTTGGAGCGGAAGCGGAAGGTCCTATCTTAGGACCTTCCTAAACATTTCTAAAGGGACCAACATTTCCACCCTGCACCTCCCCCCCACCTCTGCCTTTGTCACACCGTCCCCTGCCTGAGTCCCGTCTTAAGCCTCTGCTTCTGCTCTCTTCCGTCTCGCTGCTTGCCCCCCAGTCCCGGTGTACCCCTGTGCTCGCCCCTGCCCCCCGCGCCGGGCCGGAGTTGAGGAGTGTGTGTTCTCTCTCCCCTGTGCCCCGCCTCCCTCCCCTCCCGCCGACCAGGAGAGGGCGGAGCTGGCCGCGGGACGGAGGCACCTGGAGGCCCGCCAGGCGCTCTACGCCGAGCTCCAGACGCAGCTCGATAACTGCCCCGAGTCAGTGCGGGAACAGTTACAGGAGCAGCTGAGAAGGGTCAGTTCCACCAGCCCCCCCCCAGTCCCCCGTGGGCCACCGCCCAGACCGAAGATAGGAGAGCGGTGGGACAGGACCGCCTGGCCCCTGCAGTACTTGCTGGACAAACAGGGTCGGTGCAGTGGCTTGGAAGGGGACCGGCAAGGATGGGTGGGGATCAGCGCTCCAGATGGCGATGTCCCTCGAAAAGGGCTCAGCCGAATTAATAGTGGGGGTTGGGCGGTGGGACCGGTTCCTTCCCTAGTTTCCCCGGGTTTAGTCCCCACCCCCCCATCACTCACGGCTCTGTGGCCTGGCCTTCCTGGCCCAGAGTGGCTTTGAGAGCATCCCTCCAACCCAAACCCGATGTCACTGTCGTTGAAGGAGGCAGACGCTCTAGAGACTGAGACAAAGCTCTTTGAGGACCTGGAGTTCCAGCAGCTGGAGCGGGAGAGTCGCGTGGAGGAGGAGCGGGAGCTGGCCGGCCAAGGGCTGCTCAGAAGCAAGGCTGAGTTGCTGCGCAGCGTGAGCAAGAGAAAGGTGCGCTCGGCTCACGCCTGCATAGCAGGATGGAGGCTAGTGACCTGGGGTTGAGTCACAGTCTGAACGACACATAAGACACCTTTCTGTGTGTCTGTTACTTAGTGACTATCAGTAAAAATGAGAACTATAGGGCTGGTGTGAAATTAATATGCAGAGGCAGAACTGCATATGATGGCGGCTGGACTCTGCAAGGACAGTTAGTATTACTAAACCCTGGCTCACCACGATCTCTCAGGGGAAAGTGGAATTGCTCACACTGGGAGCTAACAGTAGTGCATCAAGGAAAAGAAGGTGGAGGACGAGTCTAGCTGAGATGCCTTGCTACTGCCCTTGAATGTCTTATGTGTTGGAGATCCAGCCCAGAGCCTTATGTATGCTAAGCACGTATCTGCCACCGAGCTATATCTCTGTCATCCAGCGCCATCCCTGTCCATGCCCTTTCTAGAGCTGTTGGAAGTTCTGGGATACACACGAAGACCTAAGGTCTGGATGCTAGCCTAGCTAAGAAGAGTATCCACCTGGGTTTCTCCTTTGGTCCCACTCAGACTATATGCAAAGAGAGGAGATAGAGTATTGTCCCTGGTCAGCTCTGATTTACTAAAGCTGTAGTCTCAGCCACACCAGGCATAGATCGTGACAGAGGATGGACCATGTGTTAGCGAGAAGCGTGAGGTGGGGGTTGGGGGCGTAGGGGGCGTGGCTTATGTGATGCCAGAGTCTATGGCTGGCACCACTTCAAAGGCCTGAACAACGTGCAGTTTCCTGGCTAGAGTATGTGGAAGGTAAGAACAGCAAAGTCTGGAAGGTAGGGTTCAAATGGGAGATGAGGACTTGCTGGCCAGCCTGGGGTTCCGTGGTAAAAGGGAGCCACTGGTTGTCCTAAATTCAGATCCCTTGTTTCCCTCCCTGAGCTGTTCTGCCATGAAAGAACGTGTTCTTGGAGACTAGAGAGATGGCTCAGTAGTTAAGAGCACTGGGGGCTTTTCCAAAGAACCCACATTCGATTTCCTCCCCCACTTGGTGGGTCACAATTACCTCTAACCCTAGTTTTAGGGGATCCAGCACCTTTTCTGACCTTCTCTGGCTGTATGTCTGGTACACAACACAGATAGACACGCACACAAATACATGTAAAATAAAGTAAGTAAATATATTCTTTTAAATGCACTCACTGTCCTGATAGAAGATGCAGGAAAGGAAGAAAATTACCATTTCCCAGGTTCATGTGGCAGACTCTACTAGAACCATTCCCCGCGTTTCCTTGTGTTCTTCTTAGGGTATTGCCTACTTTTAAAGGTGAGTGACAAGGACCCAGAAACTACCTGTTTGCACAGAACCTTCTATCGTAAAAGCATCAGAGTCAGGATGGGAACCCAAACCTGCTAGGCTTCACTAGGCTTTCAAAGTCCAAGTTATGTGTGCTATGCCACATGTCATCTGGGTTGGCATTTCTTCGCTGTTCTCCCTCTGCTTGGAGAGGATACAGCCAGGAGCCCCAGATCAGCTGATTCCTTAGAGGTCCTGGAGGTTCAGGGACTCTGTATCTTCTCTTTGTGCCCAGCCTAGGGTTGCGTTGGGAAACCAGCTCAGGGCTGTAACGCCAGGAGTGTGTGTGTGTGTGTGTGTGTGTGTGTGTGTGTGTGTGTGTGCACGTGCGCATTGTGACATACTTTCCTATACTGGTGAGCTTTGTCCAGCCCTCATCCCTGCAGAAGTCCCCTCAAGCTCTGTCTTCCCTAGAGGAGTGTCTGTCCACTGTGGTGCAGAGCGGTTAAGAAAGCTGTCCTACAGGTCTGGTTCTAATCCTGAGTTCACCACTACTACTCAGTAAATCTTAGCTCTTACACACGTCAGTGTTCTCTCTAAAGCAGGCATAAAGCACCTGCTGCATAAGGTTAGCTGGAGTAGCAGATAAAACATTCAACAGCACTTCCAGTCCTCCTACATTCCGAGCTCCTGCTGCGGCTGTGAGGCTTCCTGTCTGCTGTTTCCGTGTTTTCCAGGTTCAGGTGAACTCCCTTCCTCGTGCCTCCCCCTCCCGGCGCCGCTCCTAAGTGATGGTTGAGGACCTCCTGAGATTAATTCAACATGTTTTGCCTAGCTCTCCTCTTTTCCTCTAGAAATATTTTCGTTTTCTTTTAGCACGTGGTTGTTGAGCCAGGTGCTGTGCTAAGTCCCCCGTCGGGGTTCTGGAGACAGAAATGACACTGGTCCTGCCCCTGATCTTACAGAGAGGGCGGGGCTGATTTGGTCACAGATCACAGTATGACGAGATAGACGGATATCAACTAATGTGAATGCATAGGCAGGAGGAAGGAGATGCATTGGCAATCAGGAAGGCTGTGGGCAGGAGGTGGCATTCAGCCTGCCCTTGGAATAGCAGAAAGGACTGGGATAGCCCTCATCCCAACACGGTGATAGACTAAGAAGTCTACAGTGGTACAGTTGAGAGTACAGCGTGGCAGAGCTAGGTGCATGAAGGAACAGGCAGGCTGGCTGAGGAGTTTGTGTTCTAGCCTCTGAGTAGTGAAGAGCCATTGAAAGATTTTGAGGTGAGGGGTAAACCGACCTTGCTAATTTTTTTTATTTGTTTTGTTTTCTTGGCTCTCCCTTGTTTGCTTTATCTGAATAGATGTTCTGTCTGCACGTGTGTCTGTACACCAGGTGTGTGTGTTGGCTCCCCTGGGACTGGAATTACAGGCAGGTGTAAGCTGCTATGTGGGTGCTGGGAATGAATCCTGGTCTTGCAGAAGACCAACCAGTGAACCCCCCCTGAGCCATCTCTTCATTCTCAGCTTGTTGAGGTTTATTTTTAAAGTTACTGAAGAGGCAGTGTTGTGGTCCACACTGGGCTTCTAAGGATATGTCCCAATTTCTCTGGTGATTGAGGGAAGAAGAGTACCTGGGCCCAGGAGCCAAGTCCAGCCCAGGGCGCATGAGACCTGGTCTCAGAACTGAAGGAAAACCGTGGCATGATGGTTCAGAACTCAAGAGGCTGAGGCAAAAGGATTGCCGTGAGTTCAAGATTTGCCTACACTCCAGAGTCAGCTTAAAGCCAGCCTGGACTGTAGTGTGACTTTAAAGCCAGTTTGGATTATATAGCAAGACCGAAAAAACCAAAACCAAGCAAAGAAATGACTCAAGTAATAGGGAATTCTTTTCAAGATGCATAGGAAATTCAGATAAGCAGACAGGGTTCAAAGGTTATTTTCAGGCCACGTAGAAATGTTGGAGTGGGTCTAGAGCTTGTGAGAGGGATGGTAAAAGAAGCAGGAAGTGGAGGACCTGGATTCCAGCGATGGCAGTGGGGGATGGGCAGAGGGCTAACGTCAGTGTCGCCAGGCTTTGGGAGCCATTGGCTGTGGGGTGAGGGAATAGAGACCAGGGGATTGGTTTTATCATGCCTGATAATACAAGGGTTACTGGCTCAGGGAGGGAGGAAGAAACAAGAGAAGGAATCGACCTTCTTAACCAGCGTCCTCCTGGGGTGAGTTGAGGCCAAGCAGGAGATGTAGCAGTTGCTTTCCCAGCTTCCTGGGTCTCTGGGTAGGAGAATCAGCCAGGCTGTGGGCTGAGCTATGTTCCTCCAGGGCCTGATCACGTCACGTTTCCTCAGGAGCGCCTAGCTGTGCTGGACAGTCAGGCTGGGCAGATCAGGGCCCAAGCAGTACAGGAATCGGAACGTTTGGCCCGGGAAAAGAATGCCGCCCTGCAGCTACTGCAAAAGGTAGCTGGCCTTGGGTCCTGAGGTGCTGGGAGTGGGTGAGGGGTGGGATTGCAGCACAAGAGTGGGGTGTGGGTCCTCACAGGGTTCCTCCCTCCTGTGTTTCTGACTCATCGTGTCTCTGACCCCTGCAATTCTGGGCTCCAGGAGAAGGAGAGGCTGACTGTGCTTGAAAGGAGATACCATTCGCTCACGGGTGGCAGGCCTTTCCCGAAGACCACCTCCACCCTCAAAGAGGTAATGTGACCAGGTTAGCCCTGAGGCTCAGGGGGGATCCTGAGAGGCTCCACAGTTTGGTGAGCCACCTTCTTCCTGGGTGGTTGAGTTCCAGGTCAAGTTCCTGGGCACTTCCTGAACTGGAGGGATTTGAAGCAGATGGCCCTAGAGGCTTGACCTCCACAGCCACCAGCCTTTTACTTAGCTTTGGGACCTTACCCTGTGGCTGAGAGGCCCAGGGGCCCTGTGGTGGAGAACTCAGGATTTAGTAAAGTGCGGGGACTAGGTAGACTCTACCTAGGATACCAGGATCTAAATCTTCTTTCCCTGGAGCCCCTGATCATCTGTCTGTAGCTAGGCTTTCAGCTTGGAAGTGGGCCTTGAATTGAGTGGTTCTTTCCCAGACCAGTACATCTGGTGTGGGAAGTCCAGTCAAGACCTGCCTGGTTTCCAGACTTTTATTCCCCTTCTTCTGTCTGATTGCCCAAGCAATTTAGGTCCGGGATAGGGTGGTTGAGTTGAGCCTTCGGGGTGAGACTCACCATGTTTCCTCTTGTAGGCTCAGCTGCTCATCTCAGAGATAGGGCTGGAGACCAAAGCTCTGGGCCAGTCCCCAAAGTCTTCCGAGGCTGGGGCCTCCTCTGTTCCCCTAACCCCTTCTGCTTCCACTCAGCTCTGTCCCAAAGCACAAGAGGTAACCCCAGCTGACTCATTCCACCTTGCCCGCTGCCTGTCGCTCTGCCTCTAGCTCTTCCCAGGGAGGGCTGAAGGGCATGTTGACATATCCTCTAGCTGGCAGTTTGAGAGTTTGTGTTTGTACCATGATGTCATTCATGGCCTAGGCAGCCTATGCAAAATAATAGCATTAATTTGCATGTAATCTGCATGTCATTCTCGACTATTCACAACACATGGAACTGTCTTGCCCGGCTTGTTTGTCTTTGTCCCTAGAAGGTCGTCTGGCTTTGGGGCTAGATTGGGCACCTTGGATAGGCAGCCTAGGGGATCTCCTTTGGCAAAGGAAGTGTTAATAACCACCACCCAGATGATCTCAGGACTTAAGGACAGGCGATGGAGAATCACAGCCCCTGTGTTCCAACCTCCAATGAAATGGGCTGACATCTTTCCACATACTTGGCCTGAACAGTGGGCCCACTTTTACGCTGACACAGAAGTTGCTCTCTGCTAAGGCCAGGCCTGTTTCTCCTAGCTTGTCTTGCTCAGGCCCAAGTGGTGTCTCCACTGCCCTGCCCCCATTCTGATGATCGTCTTCTGGGGATGTTTCCCCTTCCTGGGCACTGCTGTGTGACTAGTGCTTAGTGCTGCATGCATGTGGCCAACCGGGGATGCCCAGTGTGACAGGCAGATGGGGTTCTAGGATCTGGGTTCTGCTTTTCCCTGTGCTTTTGGAAGGCCGTCTCTGGGGTTCCTCAGCCCAGGGACGATCCACAGATGGTTATATTGGTTCTCCAGGCAGCAAATAAATGCTATGCTAGCCTCCAGAGCTGAGGTGGAGTTGAGCCTTCCACTGTTGGTTCTGCCTGCCCCTTTTCAAGTCTGTTTTTCTACTGCCTTTATGGCCGTAGTCGGCTACTTCATTCTGGTCTCTGCATCCACACGAAGTGATGAATCTACCTCGGCATGGAGTGTAAGGATATTGACTACTCGGTTGAAACTGTTCATTTCTTCTCTGTCCCCCACCCTGGGCACCCTAAGAGTGTGTGAGCCTGCCTGAGGTTCTCCAGCTGTGCTCTTGCTTGGCCCCTTATGCTTCTGCTACCTGCCCCTGCAGGCTCCCCCAGTCCCTATCTGACAGCAAAGTACCAGCCACAGACTGTACCCACCTATGCCCAAGGGCCTCAATTGCTTCTCAGCCTGGGTGGGGGCTGGAGCAGACAAGGTCTTCACTTGGCCTTGAGGGTTGAACATGGTTCACTTTCTTCCGTGGGACCTTGTGAGCTCTCCTCAACACCTAATGGCCTGAGAGGGGTAGGCCCTGCCTCCTGATCTTCAAGGAGAGAATCTTGCTGAGAGAATGCTGGCTCTCTCCCAGGGTTGGTCTCTCTCTATGGTCCTACCCTTCCCCTCCCCCATGATCAGGGCCATCTCTTGGGTTCTACTCTCATTAATCTTTTGTATTCCCTCCTGTGGCTGCCCTTCTCTCAAGTACGTGATGCTTGAGCAGCTAAGAGTGATGTGGGGCACCCCACCCATGCCCCCAAGCTCTTCGCCAGGCCTGCCTTCCTGGGCTTCAGCCTCCCAGGACTTGGTTCCCATCATCTGTCTTCCTCCTCCCATGCTGCCCTCTTCCTTCGCTTCCATCACGCCTTCGTCTAAGGTTGGTGGTCTGTGTGTCCTTCCCACCCCCATTTCATGGCTGCTGGGACTGTGTGTTGCCCTGCTCACAGGCCTCCCTGTTCTAAGCCAGCGGAGGGCCTGGTGCTGTGCCTGACGCCTGCAGGTGCTGGCTGCCTGGCTGCTGACATAGCACAAGTCTGTGCTCTGGAGCTTGTATCTTGACTGTTTCTCTTTGCTCTCAGCACAGTCTGCCCAGTTGTCTCACTGTTTTTCTCTTCCTTCTCCTCATACTCTCCTCCCTTCCTTCCTCCCTCCCTCAAACCTTCCTTCCCATGTCCCCCACATGCCCCCCTTTACCTTCCCTTCTTCCTCCTCTTCCCGTCTCTCCCCTCCTTATCTTGGCCCTTCCTCTCCCTCCTTGCCTTTCCCCTGCCCCTCCAGATGGAGAAACTGCTGCTCCCTGCTGTAGACTTAGAGCAGTGGTACCAGGAGCTGATGGCCGGGCTGGGGACTGGCCTTGCTGCAGCCTCCCCTCGCTCCTCTCCCCCGCCTCTGCCTGCCAAAGCTTCCCGTCAGCTGCAGGTAACCCTCTCCGCCTGTCTTCTTCAGGTCCTGTTCCTGTCTGCCAGGAGCACCTCCTGCCAATCCTTCAGGCACAATGTATACCTAGGGTCATGGGATCAGCCCAGCAGAGCAAGGAGGATCCTTGGGGCCCAGAGAGGGCAATAGGCTCTTTTCTTGAGCAGCCATGTTGCCATTCTAGTACCTTGGGCAGCACCTGGGCCAAAGGTGATCGAGATTGACTGACCATTAGAAGGGAGTTTTCTCCAAAGGTGCTCCCAAGTGCTTGACATGCCCTTGGGCCTGTTGCAAGTAGGACTAGTGTGACCTGGGGAAGCTATTTTGCTGGTTTGTTCTCCTGGTCTTCCCATGGTAACTTGGAGCCAGAGAAAGGTTCTATGAAATGACAGCCCTGGAGAGTTACCTGTGTGACTACCGTAATCTCTGAGTCTCCAGCAGTGCCGAGTGTAGCGGGCAAGGGTACTTCTCTACTCTTCCAAATTTTGCTCACTTAACATGCCATGGTGTCTATAATCCCACCTTCAAAATTCATTCTTCAGTGAAGGAGCTGTATCTCTTAGGCTGTGGCCTCGGCTCACATCCTGTGGTCCCTCTGGGAATATTCTGATTCATGTAACACATGTGGTCCCTCTCCCGGATGGAGGCTTGGACAAGTTCTGATGGTTGAACCCCCTCCACAGGCCTTTGAGGTAGATGGTGGAATCGCTCAGTATATAGATCAAAGGCTAAGACATGGAGGGAAAAAAGATGCTTTTACCCATCCATGCCGCTCAGGCGGAAGACTCAGAGCTCCTGACTCCAAAGAGCAGATTCACCCACCTGTTGGTGATAAGAGGGAGTTTGCCAGTTACTTGTCTGGCTCTGCCCTTGTCTTTACAGATGAGAAAGCCCAGGTGCAGGGCAGGAGGTGTATGGCTCAAGGCCACTCAGTCTGCTAACAGCCAACCTGCGACCAGGAACCTGGCCTCCACTTAGCCTCCTGCCCAGCTCTGCCCAGCTGACACTAACTTCCTACATGGGTTTACAGGGTCCAGGGTCTGGGCTGGAGACTGACTCATGGAGGGAAAGCCTGGAAAGGAGGCTTGGCAGTTGCTAGTAGCATCTGCCCACTGTTCTTGCTTGGGAGGCTCAATCCTACTGTCTGCTAGAGACAGAAGGTCTTAGGCCCTGTGCCAGGGTAGTACCTTGGATCACCGCTGGGTTAGGCACTGTGACGTGGCAGCCAGTGGAGAAGCTGGAGGGCCTTTGGGCAGTATCTTTCTCCTCCAGGTTTACCGCTCCAAAATGGATGGTGACGCGGCCAGCTCCCTGCCCAGAGCCCGCAGCGGCCCTCTCCCCTCCTCCTCAGGCTCCTCATCCTCTTCTTCACAGCTCAGCGTGGCTACCCTGGGCCGTAGTCCTTCCCCAAAGGTCTGAGGACATGGGTGATGGTGGGGATGGAGATAGCCATGTTGGGCAGAGGCTAAGAGTAAGGTTGGGGTCTGCTGAGCCCCAATACCAGCGCTCGTACATCCCCTCCCAGAGTGCTCTGCTCGCCCAGAATGGCACCAGTAGCCTTCCTCGCAACCTGGCAGCCACGCTGCAGGACATCGAGACCAAGCGCCAGCTGGCCCTACAGCAAAAGGGTAAGTGGCTGTAATGCCAGCCTGTCCCTGCCTCCGTTCCCTGGGCTGATCCTCTGTCACCTCATGCATGCGCCCTCTCACGGGATATCTTTCCTGTCATTGGGCTCTGGGCTCGAGCTGAAGGGATTATTAGATCTCAATGAGAGCTACCTGAGACTTTTCAGAAAACCCCAGGTTGGGATGAAAGGTCTGAGGGCCTGTGACATCTTGGAGGGCCCGTCTAATAAGGGGATGTTTTGGTTAACCAAGTAGAGTAGACTTGGGAAGCAGAGGGGTGGGTGTGGCGATAACCTCCAGAAGCCGTTTCCCCGAAACAGACAGGAGTCCCGTGCCTGCGTGTTTCAGATGTTCTGAAAGCCTGTGTCTATACCTTTCTCTCCTCTTACCCCCTCTGTGTCTCTCTCCTGCACCCTCTTCCCTGGGCCCCCCACACCAGTCGAGTTACCTCCTGCCGAGCCCCTCCCACCCGAAGACCCAGCAGGTAGAGCATTGGTTCAGGACAACATCGCTTTGGCCAATCAGCCCCTGCCCTGATATTAGCATGATGTGTTCTGCCCGGGCTCTGCTGCCTGCCAGGCACAGCCCTGGGCCTCGCTGGGCTGGGATGCCTGGCTGGCTGCACCTTCATCTCGGCTCCCTTGTTGCCCTCAGCCTGGCTCCCAGTCTCCTTGCCTCTCTCCTCGCCATCCCTCCTTGCTCTGGCTGTATTCGCTTCTGCACTGTTCGAGGGTTCCCACCAGCTCCCCTCCTCCTTCCCCAGGAGACACGGTGGGTGCATGTGCCCTGCTCATCTGTACAGGTCCCAGCCGAGAGCTGGAACAGCTGACTGGCATGCTGCCTGGGTACAGTTCTGGTGCCCTGCGTGTGCTCAGGATGCAGAAAGAGGCCTGAAGTCAGACTGCAGACACTGGCCTGCACAACTGCACAGTTGGTAGGGCCACGGTCTGGAAGCTGTGGAGGCAGGGGCTGCTCTGTGTTAGCCTCTTCCTGCTCGCCTCTCTCCGCCCGCCCGCCTCGTGATGCTCCAGTGTTCCCTTTCCTGGTGAGTGAGGAGCCTTCTCTGACTCCCACCGTCCCTCCTGCAGGGCACCAAGTGATTGAGGAGCAACGGAGGCGACTGGCTGAGCTGAAGCAGAAAGCAGCCGCCGAGGCTCAGTGCCAATGGGACGCCTTGCATGGTGCAGCTCCCTTTCCAGCGGGTCCCCCTGGCTTCCCCGCACTCATGCACCATTCCATCCTGCACCACCTGCCGGCCGGCCGGGAGCGTGGAGAGGAGGGCGAACACGCTTACGACACCCTGAGCCTGGAGAGTTCAGACAGCATGGAGACCAGCATCTCCACGGGGGGCAATTCAGCCTGTTCCCCTGACAACATGTCCAGGTGCCTCCTACCTCCGGCCTTCTGCTTCTGCCGGATACTGGATACTCTTGAGCCCACTTGACAACGCTCTCTCGTCCCCTTCCCTTCCTAGCGCCAGTGGTCTGGACATGGGCAAGATCGAGGAAATGGAGAAGATGCTAAAGGAAGCTCACGCAGAGAAGAGCCGGCTCATGGAGTCCAGGGTGAGGCTGACTGGAACCAGGAGGCAGCAGGTGGTGAGCACGGAGCTGCCCTCCGCCTTCCAGTGCCCTTCCACCCACATTAATTATGCCGGTGACAAGTTTGCATTTCTCAAATGCAGCTTGGGAAGGGTGGGCAGGCTTCAGCATCCCAACCTGTGGCGCACAAGGCAGTGGTCACCTTGTTTAACCACAGGTCTCCCATAGGGGATCTCCAGTCTCTGTGCCCCATTCTGTGGACCTTGTGGGAACCTTAAGTAGCGGGATGTTCGGAACAGTTAGGAAAACAGGAAGTCGGAATTGAGGACTAAATAAATAAATAAATAAATAAAAGGTATCTAAGCCAAGGCAGAGGTGTTGGCTGGGAAATTCTAGGGGTTATCTGGGACTAAACAAAAGGATCTGAGTTTATCCTGGGCACAGGTAGGCAGAGGAAACCAGTGCCTGGGTGGCAAGTTAAAGAAAAGGTTTGTAGAAGCTGTCCTGCATTTCGCTCCCACTCACCCCTCTTCCTCACTCCCTCCCTCACTCCCTGAAATAGTGGTCTTGCTGGCCTCCGATCTAGCAATGCTCCACCCCCCTCCAAAAAAAACCAAAAAAAACCGTGTATCTGCCAGGTATGGTCATGCACTCCTTTGATCCTTGCACTTGGAAGGCAGAGATGGCCAGATCTCATGTGAGTCCGAGGCTAGCTAGTCAGGGCTACACTGAGAAACCCTGTGTCAAAAAGCCAAAACCAACAACCAAGCCACAGTCACATCCCTCTCAGTCTCTTGATTGAGAAACAGTGAGTAGATCCCAGGAGTCACTATTCTCAGTTTTAAGCTGTAGGAAACTAGTGCCGAGGCCTCTATTGATTAAGACACACAGAGTTCAGTTGTGACGTTAATCTCTGACTGTTTGCCCATTAAGTTTGGAATTCAACAATAAATGTTATATGTGGAGTTCTAAGGAAGCTAATTAAGTTGGTGACTGTGAAAGGATGTATGTACCAGCTGTCAAAACCGGTGGCTAAATAGTGCCATTTCTAGGAATTCAGATAAAGGTTTTTTTTGTTTGTTTGTTTGTTTGTTTTTGTTTTTGTTTTTCGAGGCAGGGTTTCTCTGTCTAGCCCTGGATGTCCTGGAACTCACTCTGAAGAACCAGGCTGGCCTCAAACTCAGAAATCCGCCTGCCTCTGCCTCCCTAAGTGCTGGGTTTAAAGGCGTGCGCCACCACTGCCAGGCTCAGATAAAGTTTTAAGAGCCTGGGGCTGGAGAGATGGCTCAGCAGTTAAGAGGGCTTGCTCTTCTTTCAGAGGACCCCAGTTTCCATCCTAGCACCAACGTCACAATTGTCCATGACTCCAGGCCCAGAGGATATGACAACTTCTTCTGTGGATACACACACATACACACACAAATAAAAATACAATAATTTCTTTTAAAATTAAAGCTGGGTGTGATGGTGTGTACACTGTTCATCCCAGCACTTGGGAGGCAGAGGTGGGCGGATCTCTGCGTTCGAGGCCAGCCTGGTCTACATAGAGTTTGAGGCCAGCCAGAGTTACATGAGACCCTATGTCATTAAAAGAAAGTTGTACAAGACCCACTTTATTGCGTGCTAGTTTTGTGCTGGAATCTGATGGTTTATCTGGGTTCTTTGGATTTTTTACCCCGTTCCCAGGGCAGGCATGTTGAAGCCCATTTTTCTAATGAGGTAGCTAAGGCTTAGAAGTGAAAGGGAGTTTAGTTTGTAGGGTGACAGCCCATGGACTGGTGTCAGAGCCCAGGAGAGGGTGACAAACGTGAGGACTTGCTTGCTCAGCCAGGCCATTGTCCAGGGTCGGTGCCCCTGCAGCTCTGGGTGGTCTGGAGGTCCCTGAACCCTGGCTCTCTGCTCAGGAGCGGGAGATGGAGCTACGGAGGCAGGCCCTGGAGGAGGAACGGCGCAGGCGGGAACAGGTGGAGCAGAGGCTGCGGAGTGAGAGCGCCCGTAGGCAGCAGCTGGTGGAGAAAGAAGTCAAGCTCCGAGAGAAGCAGTTCTCCCAGGTGAGTGGGTGGGCGATATGGCCGTGCTTAGCTTGGTGATGAGGGATATGAAGGAGGCAGGGTGTCCCAGGCCTCTCTGCTGCCCTGTGGAGCCTGTTCTCCAGAAAAGATGGCTGTGGGCTTAGCACAGACAGAATTCTACTTGGGACTTATTGGCCACAAAAAAATACGTGCGTGCGTGTTGGGGTGGGTGGGTGGGGTGTGAAGCTATAACAGACCACTTCTGATCTCTGGAATCAGATACGGTCTAAAGAAAAGCACATTTAGACAAATACTACATAAACACATATATGGAGGAGACAGACAGACACACACACACACACACACACACACACACGACACTTTGGACACAATTTTAAGTTGGCAGAAGCTGACTCGGAGAAGCCAAGGCCTTGTCCGTTGTTGGGAGCCTATGCTGCACCTTATACCAACTGCCTGTCCTGCACAAGGATGTCCCAACCCTCTTCACCGCACAGGGCCTTTGGGCTCTGGTCTCCATCTCCTGTGGACAAGAAGATGACAGTGGCCATGTTAAGGTCATAGGCGGAAACACTGAGACAAGGAGCTGACAGCGTCTTGCCTGGGTCTAGAAGAGTCAGGAGTGCTAGGTCTCCATTCTAGTCACAAGTCCTGTGAACCCAGTGAACACTGCAGGAGCCGAGAGATGTTGATGTGAAATTGTGGGAGGGTCTGGAGTGAAACAGAGACAAGAACAAGGGAATGAGGCGAAAAGAGAAATAACTGCTATCCCTGCACTTTTCCCCCAGGCACGGCCTCTTACACGTTATCTCCCCAACCGGAAAGAAGACTTTGATTTGAAGACCCACATAGAGTCGTCAGGCCACGGGGTGGACACCTGTCTACATGTGGTACTTAGTAGCAAGGTACAACCTTGGCTTGGGGGTGAGGGGTTGTGTTACCCACAGTCAGATCATATTCAGAAGCTTCTCCGGGGGCCTTGGGATTTGGCCTCAGTCTGTCCCAACATTATCAGGACTGTCTCAGTACCTTGAGTGTCAGCTGGGGATAGTCTCCAGAAATGCCACGGGTGGTGGCTAAAGGAGACTAAAAGCGTGTCTTAGAGAGGAAAGCTCAGGGCCTCCATGTTCACATACTTCTTTGATGTTGCTCCCCACCAGGTCTGCCGCGGCTACCTGATCAAGATGGGGGGCAAGATTAAATCGTGGAAGAAGCGCTGGTTTGTCTTTGACCGGCTGAAGCGCACCCTTTCCTATTACGTGGGTGAGTTATCAGAGGCTGCCCTTGGGCCAATCAGGGAGGGGGCCTCTGGGTTCCAACAGCTGGGTTGTCTGATCTGCTGGAAGGAGGCCAGGCTTCCAAGTAGAGGAGCAGAGGCTCTAATGGGCTTTGACTTCCCACCCCTGAAAATGTAGAGCATACCTGATTCACGTTCGTTCATTCATTCATTCATTCATTCATTCATTCATTCATTCATTCTGTGGTGGTGTTGAGCACCTAATAAACTCCAGTCCCTGTTTTAGGCCCTGGTGACAACAAAGTGGCCATGCTTTCTTTTCTCCCTTGGTGCATATATGGTCAGGAAGCTAGATGCTAAGCAGAGAGTTTAAGTAAATACTTGAATTCAAGTGAGTTTGCTGACGGGAATACCCAGATGCTGGTGTAAAATCTCGGCTTTGGACTGCCCCTTGGTCTCCCTCAGAGACTTCAGGGTAATCCCTTCAGCAGTTTCAAGGACTCTCGGGACAGCCCAGGAACCAGGGACTTATTCTCGATGTTCTTCCTCACCCTCCTGTCCCAGAATACCTTCGAACTTTCCCATTAGAGCATCAGGTTCTATGTGGCCCTCTAGTCATCAAAGGCTCAACTGTGCAGTGATCGGCAGTCCTCCATAGGCACAACACGAATTCGCTGTGCATTGTGGGCTGGTTTTCTTTGTAGCACAATGCACCTTTCTGGAATGTTACTGGGCATATTTGGCAGAGCCAAGAGAGGTTTGGGAAGCTTTGCTTTGACATTTAGGGCCTCTGCTGGGAAGTAATGTGTGGCACACCTGCCTACCAGTCACCCAGCCCTGCCACCTGCCGAGCTGGGGAAAGCTGTCCTACCTACCAAGAGCCTGGAAAGGAGAGGCCTTCCAGGTCACGATGCCCAGGCCCAGGGCCTTGCTTGCCTCTCTCAACTTTATACCCATTTAAGAAGCCTTCCCCAGTCACCGTGGCTCATGGATGTGGAGAGACAGAAGCCCAAGTGTAGCTAGTCTGAAGCAGAAAAGGGAAGTTATCAGCCTGAGAAGCAGAGCCCCACTTCAGACACGTTGAGGCAGAGATGCATCTAGCTAGGTCCAGGAAAAAGGTTAGGCTGTGGGGCAGACCCTAGTTGAATGTCTTGGCGTAATAATCATAGCTAATCCAGGTCCTGTTTGTCAGACGCTTATATGGTCGGTACTGTGTTCATCGGCTCATCTCATTTTTGCGAAAAGCACTATATTGGTACCTCCTTTATGTATAAGGAAGACGGGGCTCAGAAAGCCTTTGCCCACAATCTCACAGCAGCAACAAGGCAGAGCAGAGGAGAGGGGCAGCCACTTGTGGAGAAGGAGCAGGAAGAAAAACCAGCAGAGGCAGAAGGGCAGGAAGCAGGAACTGGCTCTGACTGTGTGCCAGGTGCTGGGCTGGCACTTGGCAAATAGGATCTTGGTTCATGTCTGTGAAACAAAGGAGACCACGTTTCGACGGGCAGTGGAAACAGAAGGAAGCCAGCCAAGGGAACAGACATTTGTAAGCCCAAAGTGTCACCAGCAATGATAGATATTACCAGCAGGCCAAGAAGGATGTGGCCCAAAGGCGGTCTGAGATTTGTGGAAAGAAGGTTTTCCGCCATGCAAGCAGGCAGAAGCCAGATTGCACAAGACCAAGGATAGGTGGGCGGGACAGAGTGTAGGCAGGTTACTGTTCTCCTTGTTACTATTTCCAGGGAAAGAAGAGGGCGGGGCTCAACACGGCTGGAGGATGGCCAGGAGGAAACGCTGAGATGGGTTTAGGGCTACACCAGAACCTGGGTGTGGCTTGCTTGCTGGACCTGCACTCTCCTTCCTATAACAGGAAATCACATTAGATTAGCGCGGGTAAACCCTTCAGGAGCTCGCCTTACCTGGAACCGTTCCCACCCGCCTCAGCACTCGGGCAGTCATCTTGTCTTGCTGTGTGACATCAGCCCGGAGCGTAATGTTGTAGTGACAGATGCCGAGTTCCCTGCCAGATTCTGCTGGATGCTCTGAATGGACTCTTGCTTTTCACACCTCTTCCCTCCCTCAGATGTGGCAGAGTACTCCCGAGCTCCAAGCCACGCTGGCAAGTGACTAGGCTGTGTGCCTGTACCTCCTTACCACATTGTAGCTTCCTAGCACAGGAGCATATGATTCCTCTCTGGGTGTCAGTTCCTAGGACTCAGTCATTCTACCACAAGCGAGCAGCCATAGCTGTTGCCGTTGGAGGAGGATATAGGTGTGGGTAACAGAGGTTCAGATTCAGTGTTGCGAGTTCTGCCTTGAGGATTCGTGATGTCTGTTTTAGTCGTCCGCAGTTTGTCTTGAAGGTTGGTTAGGAGTTTGCTGTGCGTGTGGACAGGAGATGGTCCTGGGATATGAAGAGTGGGGTTGCTAAGGGGACAGTGAGAAGCTCAAGAGGCTCCACCTAATTCAGTGTGGAGGAGGCTGTGAGATGGGGGATGTGTTGGCAGCCAGCATGTGCTGAGACACAGAGGCAGCTGGTTCCCCATCACAGAAGAGGGACCATCAGAGAAGGTTGGGCCCTGAAGCTTTAAATCTCACCCCTCAACACCAGGTCAGGTGAGTGGCAGGACTGGAGCCAGGGGCAGGACCTTAAGGAGGAGAGCAGAGGACTGGGCCTGAAATAACCTGGAGTGTGTGGAAGGATCGCTGTCACTTCTGAATTCAGTGGTTGGTCATGTCTCCTGGAGGACTCTCGGGCTGGTGGCTGAGGGTGGCAGTTGTACCATGTGATCAGTGTTCACAATCGCCTGTTTCCCTTCTTCCTCCATACCCAGTGGTCACCTCTGCTCTGACAGCTTCCCTTTCCCCCCTGACCTTGAATGTTGTATGCTGTATGTATGCTCCGTGCTGTTCACATGAAGGGAACAGAACGGCCTGAAAAGCCCAGTAGGGCTCGGTCTATGTCCATCCTCCTTAGCCCCGCCCCCAGGGGGCGGGTCAAACCTACAGCTTTGTGCGCTACCGCCCGGACGTGCTGAAGAACATGTGTCCCCAGCTCTGTGGCTGCGTCCTTCTGTGTTTTGTTTTGTTTTGTTAGGGTTTGGGTTTTGTTTTAGGTTTTCCTTTTTGAGACAGACTCTCAACAGGTGTGAAACATCATGCCTGTATTTTGTTTTTAATTACAAAATAATTTCAAGGTACAATGGTCAGAGACACCAGCTCCCACGGAGCTGACATGACATGGGAGCCCTTCACCGCTGAGCCAGCTCAGCCCCCACCATGCTGGGGTTGTGTGATGTTAGGAGCCCAGGGCTCCATGTCTGATAGGCAAGCATGTTGCCAACTGAGCTGAACCCCCTGCCTGCCTGTTTCCTTTAATAACACGAGATTCATATCTATATGGTTCAAAATTAAAACATAAAAAAGTTACTTTGAGAAATACATCTCCACCAAGCACAGGTAATATAAGCTTTTTTTTTTTTTTTAAGTGAGAAACTGTCTCTTGTCTCCCTCGTTGGCCTAAAGCTTGCTATGTAGTCAGAACTGGTCTTGAACCCCTTATCCTTAAACACTGGGATTATTGATGTGCACACGTTCAGATGAACAAGGCTCTTATCCAGCAGTGGCAGCTGGGACACATTCTCCTGCTTGCCTCTTAAGGTGTCTTAGCGGTTTCTCTGTTTCCAGGACATCTATGGATATATACTGACACTTGGTGCACTTTATAGATTCATTCCTGCACCTGTATCCTGCCGACTGTTTCTTGGGGCCGGAGGGATGGCTTAGTGGGTAAGAGCACTTGCAGCTCAGGCGTGAGTGAGTTAAGTACAGGTCTCAGTACTCTCTTTCGGACTGATGCATTCATTCCTGGTACCCCAGTGCTGCGACAGAGGGAGAAGGGAGTGCTGGGGTTTACTGGCAGCCAACACAGCCCGGAGTTCAATGAGAGACCCTATCTTAAGAGAATATGGCAGGGAATGACACCTTCCTCTGGCCTCTTGAGTGTGTATACATGGGTATGTAC
>JANHMN010000024.1:4960535-4971403 GCA_030674055.1 Rhabdomys pumilio | reverse complement strand
TGCTCACACATACGTGTGTGTGTGTGTGTGTGTGTGTGTGTGTGTGTACCACATACACACGTTCTGTATCATCTTACAAAAGAGCAACTATGTAACATTCCACCTGAGGGGTAGTTAGTGGTGCTTACTTACACAAAGATGGGCGACTGTTGTAAATCTGTTACTTTATGTAAGTCGGATAAATGATTCTTGTTGTTGGCTTGTTTCTTGACACAGAGTCTCATTGTGTAGCTCTGTCTGGCCTGGAACTTCTTAGGTAGACCAGGCTAGCCTCAAACTCACCTGCCTCTGCCTCCTGAGTGCTGAGATTAAAGTCTTTCTAGTCAATGTATTATTTGTATTTATGTTTCAGTGTATGTATTTTAGAGATATGTATTATTTTAAAGGTATGTATTATGTCAGTTAGGCTGGCCAGGAGCTCAAAACCATCCTGCCTCAGCCTTGGCAAATTGCTAGCTAGGATGTCAGGTGCCTCCTTTTAATCGATGTGGTCACGTTATCCGTACGAGTCTTGCCAGCTTTGTGATCTAGCAGTTTTGGCTTATGGTTGGTAGTTCGCATCTCTGATGCACGTCACCCCTGCCTCTGGGGTCCCCCTTTAGACTCCGTTTTGGAGTCCTGTAAGCCATTCCCCAGATGAGGAAGTGAGCTCAGACACTCCGTGCTGTGTCCGGCTCAGCCCACTCCTCCTTCCTTTGCAGACAAACATGAGACGAAGCTGAAGGGGGTTATCTACTTCCAGGCCATCGAAGAAGTATACTACGACCACCTTCGTAGTGCAGCCAAGGTGAGGCAGGGAGGACCAGAGTGTGGCCGAAGGAATAGCCCAGGAAGGGTGGTCGGTCGTGTATTGTTTTGAGCACAAAGGCTTCGAGCCTGTCCTCCACCCAGGCTCCGGCTCTCCTTCACCTTCCCTCTCTTTACCATTTGTCTCTTCCTTTCTTCCTCTCCTCCTCCCAGAAAAGGTTTTTCCACTTCACCATGGTGACTGAGGTATCCCTAACCCCACATGCCAATAACCAGAACTCCTTATGTTAACATTCCCGCTCCCTTTGGCCCCTGACCTCTGACTCCCTCCATCCCTCTAACTTGTCCCAGGCCAGAGAGGAGGGAGCAAGGAGCCCTGTGAGTTGAAGCCCCGCTTGTTGCCTTCCTCTCTGGCCAGGACAGCTGGTGTCGCCCCGAGGGCAGGGTCAGTACAGATGGGAGTCCCAGGGGAGCTTGGGGAGAACCGGCACTAGACTGGAGAGGAGGGCTTGGGAAAAGGTGACCTTGGAGGCTGAGCCGGCTAGCCTTGTGCAAGCTTCCCTTTCTCTTGCCAGCCCTCAGACCTCACCTAACCCTGACCTCTGCCCCTCTGGGGTGTAGACCACTGTCCTACTTAGAGCCTTCTCCTGCCCCTTCCTGGCTTAGAGGAGAATCTGGTTCTCATTGGGACAACCCTTGTGACAGATTCTCTTGTATTAACTTTGGAACTGAGGTATGTCCCTGTTTGAGTTGTCTGGGTTTAGAGAGCCTTGTCCTGCAAGCCTATGGACCCTTGGGGACCAGGGTTTGGCCTGTTTGAGACAGCCTTAAATTCAGGGCTTCTTGGGGAATTTGAGGAGAAATTCAGACTAGGCAGATGAACAAAACGTTCTAGGCATGGAATCCCATCTTAGCACTAACTGTCTTGCCTTCCAGAGTCCAAATCCGGCCCTCACCTTCTGTGTGAAGACTCATGACCGGCTGTACTACATGGTGGCCCCATCTGCAGAGGCCATGCGTATCTGGATGGACGTCATCGTCACCGGAGCTGAGGGCTACACTCAATTCATGAACTAACCACCAGGCACCTCCTGGGTTCCCCAGGTCAGCCCCAGGACTCTATGCCCTGCCACTTGCTGCTCTGCTTGTCCCTGGAGACAGTGGCACATTGGGCACGGGGCCTCAAAGGTTCAGGATGTAGTTGAGTACCCCAGGGCTTTTGTGCAAGAAGACAAATTGTTTTATGAGGAGTTTGGTGCTTGAGAATTGGGCTTCGGTCCCTAAGGAGCCAGCAGAGAGGGAAGAAGTCGCTTCTGCTTCCTGGGTATCCAGAAGCGCATGGTTCCCTCCTGGGTCCAGCAGGCTGAAGAGGTGTAGCTGAGCTGTGCTCTCAGCTCTGTTCTGGCCCCTCACGCACCCCAGCTTTGTTTTCTCTTGTAAAGGACATATTATGGTACCAGAATCTGCCAAAGATCCCCTTCTCATCTCATCCCCTCTGCGGGGACATGGGGGGTCCTGAGCAGAGCCATATGTAGAACTGGGGAGCAGGCCTGCACTCCCCGCCCCTGGTCTGCCGCCTCCTCCCCCCACCTCCCACTTTCCACTACTCAGCTCAAGGACCAGAGACCTCAAGTGTTATTCTCGAGGTCCAGCCCCATCATCCTTGTCTCCATGGTGACTGCTTCCTCACCATGGTTACACACTAATTGCCATGGCCACTCTGTGGCTCTGCCCACTGCTTCAGCTGTGGGTCACATGAGGGTACGTGCCATCATCTCTCCAACCCAGGCCTGGGGGCACGTCACATGGTGGGAGGAGATGGAATTCCTCCCAGCTGCAGTGTGTCTCCAGCCTCCAGCCCAACCCTCTCCCTTTTACTGTGCCTTGCTTAGAGCCAGAAGGGATGATGTCCGGGGATCCGAGACCAGAGGAACAGCAGCATCACTGAGGGGAGAGGAAGCTAGAGGCCCGCCCTCCCATTCTGACAGGACTAGTTCTCAATAAGGAACAAGGATAGCTCAGAAGGCTGGGTTGGGGTGGGGCGGGCAGAAGCAGAGGCCCTGAACGGTAGTAACCTCCCTTCAGTTTCCCAAAGTGACGGGAAAGGCGGGTGGGAGGATCAAGTCTCCAGCTGTCTGGCCTCAGCCTTAACACTAAGTCACCTTCCCTGCCCTTCCCAGCACCGGGCCCTTGGTTGCTGGGCCTGGCTGGGTGTTTTGCAGTATTTGTAAGCATTTCAGCAGAACAATAAAAGCATTTTGACTATGTACGTGAGTGCGGAAGTCTGGGCTGTGTGTGACACCTGATGGGACGCTTTAGATACCAGGATTCAGTTTCTGCCCTAGTGAAAATTACAGTCTTGACTTCTTGGTCACTTCTTGGGTCAGTACACTGTGGGGAAGGGGGGCGGGCAGAGAGGATGAAGAAGGAGAAGGGAAGGGGGTAGGGGGGATGGAACAGGGGATTAATGAACCATGAGCTGGGGCCAGGGGAGAAAGTGCAGGCAGTGAGTCCATGCATGTCCTTGTCACTGTAGCAGAAGACTGAGAAGAAGAGCGGCCACTAGGCAATGGGGTCCCAGGGAAGCTAACTGGGTCCCTGAAGTCAGCTGGTCACCATAGTGGTCCAGAAGCATCAGGGCCAGTCCGTTCGTCCAGCCAAATCCTTCCTGGAGAGAAGCCAGGACAGAAGGGCCAGATCACAGAGGTCAAGCCCTTTTTGGGGATCCTTTCTTCCCAGGGTTTCTGACCCCAGGGGCACCAAGGATTCCCATTCAGAATCTCTCCCATGGGCCCACATACTGAGCATCTCAGACCTAAGGGGGACGTATATGTTCTGGGACAGCAGATCCCAGGAGTTACCTGCAACTGGATAGATCAGCTCACCCTAGTTTGCTCACCTGAACTTCATACTCCCCTCCTCCACCTGGATGTCCACCGTTGCTGATGTCATACTGGGGACAAACACGGGAGTTATATATAGGTACTGGCCCTAAGCCAGACCACCCTAGCTATAGAGCCTCTGAAGGAAAAGATGTACCGAACTGCTGCTCAGATCCCTGCAGTTCCCAAGAGTGGCCACCAGGGGTCGCACTGCACGGGCTTGTTCTGTCTTAGGCCTGGCAAAGTCTGACAATTCTCGCTTCAACCATGGAGTGAGAACCTGATGACAGATGCATACCCCAGCCAGCTCACCTTCTCATACATGGCTGACTTTTGAGAGTAGACTTTGAAGTTGGTTTTGATCCAATTCTGGGCCAGCTGGAAAGCCACGTCCTGAGTCCGGGGGGAAGCTGACTTGGTCAAACCTAAACCCCACCCCAGATAAGGCCTGAGTATTCAGAGACCTTATCCTGAGCAGAAAAGCTTTGGCCTTACTCTCCCCAGGGCAGGAAGAAGATCTCGGACCTCAGATCTCCTTTCTCCCATGGACCCCATGTTCTTAATCCAGGGCCTGGGGTTGGTGTGAAGGAGAGGAGGGTGGGTCTTCTAGACAAGTGGAAAGGGTGTATCAACTGTCCCCTTTCATACCTCTAATGACCAGGTCCTGCAGTGGGGCCCAGGCATTGGGGTAGTCCCACTGCTGGCCTGTGTTACGAAGAGAGGTTGGGATCCCATACTGGTAGGTCAAGATCTTGCTGTCCTAGAAGGTTCCAGACATTGATGTGACTGAGCGATGGCTGAAGCAGGAGCCAAGGACCCTGGGCCCCCAAGGAAGGCAGATCTGACCCTTCTCACCCTGCCTCAAAGCTACTCCCAGTGGCCTCAGTGAGACTTGCAGGGAAGGAAGGGTCCTGCCTCCAGGATGCCAGGTCTGCCCACTATCCTCTGCCCACTGTCCCCTCACCTCCAAGTACTTCAGAGCCCTGTCAGCCACACTAGGGTCTGAGAAGCAGCCAGCCCAGAGGGGGGTGAGGTTGGAGGGATAAAACTCCAGGTTCTTCTTCCCTTTTTCCAAGTCGTAGTCGAACCAGGCACCCTTCTGCTCGTCCCACAGGATGGCTTCCATGGCGGCCAAGCGCTGGGCCCGCCGGTTCCTGTACTTTGTAGCCTCGGTGTCATTCCCTGTGTGGTACTGCCTTTAGTCTCACCAGGCAGAGCACCGGGCTGACTGTCCTTGGGTCCCTGGCTTTAGATGTCTTTATGTTGTCCCTTGTGGTGCCCATACAGACCAAGAATCCTAAGGATCAAGGACCATGGTTCCCCAGTGCCCACTAGAATTCATGGCTCCTTGAACTAATAGCCCTGTTCTCCCCCCTGAGACTTGCTGCTCTGCCCCCCAGGTTCACCATTCTGATGACTCTTGCCTGAGGAGCCTAAGGAGAGCTTCAGGGAATGGAGAGAGATCTGATGTCTGCACCAAGGTGCCCCTCACAAAAAGGACAGCAATGTAGATATAAGTGTTAGGTCTGTCATCCTCTCTCTCTCTCTCTCTCTCTCTCTCTCTCTCTCTCTCTCATTCTCTCACTCTCACTCTGTCTATCTCTGTCTCTTTGTCTCTCATTCTCTCTCATTCTCCCTGTCTCTCATTTTCTCTGTCTCATTCTCTCTGTCTCATTCTCTCTCTCTCTCATTCTCTCACTCTCAGTCTCTCTCCCAATCTCTCTCTTGTTCTCTCTCAGTCTCTTGGTCTATCTATCTATCTATCTATCTATCTATCTATCTATCTATCTATCTCCCCCCACCCCCCTCTCTCTCTGTCACCATAGGGGTGAAGGCTTAAACTGGCTGAGGCTAACGCAGGAGCCCACACTGGCCTGTCTCCTGTCATGGGGTACTCACCTAGTCTGGAGTAAAAGTTACTCATCAATTCTTCTGCTTGGCATAGGAAGGCATTCAGGTCAACAGGTACCATTTTGCTGGTTCGGATGCTGCTAAGCAAATCAGGGTTTGGGCCTCCAACAAGCCAGCGTGAAGAGAAGTCCCAGCCAGACTCAGCTCCAGCCTTGAGCTCAGCCAACAGAGTCTCTTGGTCCCCTGTGAAGACAGAACAGTAACCCCAGGCCACAGCTGATTACAGGACAGGACTAAGCAGCCACAGATCAAAGCTGGACAATCGCAGGGGCTCAGTACCCCCACCCCCATCAGTCCTTCCTCCTCCTGTTCCTCCTTACCTTCTGACACAGAGTCTGCCAATTCTGCATCTTTGCTGTAGGACTCTGGCCTAGCCAAAAGAAGGACAACTGTCCAACATTGGGAGGCCCTTCTACCAACTAGAAAGCTGGGTCGTCTTGACACAGCTACTCTGCCACCCCAACACACACAGCACAAGGAGGCCTAATGTTCCCAGGGTCCACATCTGATGAGCTGAGTCACCCCTCCAGCTCGAGGTCCCAGAGATACTCATATCAGAGTGAGCAGACGAGAGACTAAGTGCAGACCAGTTTCTCACCTAGGTCCCCCGTAGGGGACATAGTAACGATTGAAGACATAGCTTTGTCCTCCTGAGCCCACAGACACGGTCCTGTTCACAGTCCAGAAGTCCAATTCCAAGGCTAGAGTCCCAATATTCTCCCTGCATTGGAGCAAGCAACACCTCAGCCCAGGTACAAAGTCATTGCCCTTGGCCCTGGGAAGTCTCTAACACTGTCAGGGTACCCACTGAAGGAAGGCGACATCCTTGGTGTGAGCCACATATCTATCCATCATGAGAGTCAAGAGTGGGGGCTGGCTCCGTTGCAGGTAATATACACGTCCACCGTTGGGGATATGTCCGTAGCTGTCAACACGCACTCTGCTTAGCTACCTCCTGGCCCAAGAACAAGGCCAAGGCAAGCCCAGATCCCTGCTCAAGATCCCTTCTTACGTCTTCACCAGATCCAGAAAGTTCTGCAGCATACCCTTCACCGTTGAAGCCATCTCGGAGATAAGCAGGCCTTCCATCACCCAGTACGAGTCCCTGAGAAGGAGCCAGCACTCATCAGCCAGCTTGTACTCTCTGCCTGGCACTCTCATGTTGGAAGTGCTGGCCCTGGGTTCTCCACACCTCTGCCAGTCTCCATGAGCCCCTAGCCTTTTAGATGCGGGCACTCACCAGTAGTAGAATTCAACAAAGCGCCCACCAGGCACAATGAAGGGGTGCTCTGAATAGATCAGGGAGGACCGCTCAGGGTGGTTGAGGACTTCTGCTTTCATCTGGAATCAGGGAAGAGGGCTCAGGGGACCCTAGCATCAGCAATGAGGGTGAAGGATGCCAAGGGTGGGGGTCAGGTATGCTTCTACTGGAGTGGCTGGTCCTGGGTAGCCTTAGGGCAGACTGCCAGGCAGGAGAGTCCCTCACCACTGGGCTAAATACAGGCTGGCAACATGCAGCCAAAATAACTGTCCTTCAGACTGAGCCTGACCCAGAAGCTCAGGAAGGGAGAGAGGCAGAGGACACGCCCCCTGTTGTGCCCTTCATGGCTGCAGGAGGCAGCATCAGCTAGCTCTCGGCAGTGGGACAAGCTTGGTTAGCATGGGAGGATGTGAGGGGTTAGGAACAAATGTCCTCGTCTGAAGTCAGAAGAACATTCTAGAAGGCTTCTATTTAGAACTTAGGGCTGTGATCTTAGGAATATATCTGTGCTCCCAGTCACTGTGGGTCTCACTAGGCAGGGCTCTGTCCCATCCCTGGAGCAGTCAGCAGGGCCGTATAGCAGGCCCAGGCCACTGCTACCTTCCTTCCCAGCTTTCTCCAGATCTTATGTAACTCCTCCGCCCAGACACGCAGCTTGGCATCTGAGATCTTCTGCAGGAACTGAGGGCTAAAAAAGATGGTCCCACAGGGTTTGTGGAGGTCCCAAGTGAGGGACCCTCTCCTGTCTTCCCTCCAGAGCAGTACCTGTCCTTCCAGTCCTCAGGGGTCCAGGACTGCAGCTCCTGCCCCACAGGCTGGAAGTGACTCTGAACAAACTCCTGAAGCTGTTCCCTGGGGATGCTATGGTTGTGGGCCACGGCCAGCTCCCTGAATTTCTGCAGGACTTCATCTGAAGGGCAGGCAACATGGAGGGTCAAGGCATGATGAGACCCACCCTGATCAGGGAAGTCTGTTGGGAGCCGACTTTTAACAGAAAGCGGCTAGAAAGCAGCTATCCATGCCTGTAAGGCGCGCGTAGTATTCATGCCTGCAAGGCTTACGTCATATCCACGCCCGGCAAAAGTGTATAAATACCCCAGATTTTCCTTCAATAAAGGACTTGAGACTGGATCAGAACCTCTGTCTTGTCTCCATTCCTAGCGTGTCTTCTCCTTATCCCTTATCTCTCTCCCTCTAGACCCTGACCCGAAGACCGGAGCAAGCCGCAACAGTTTTTGTTAAGTCTTTTGTCTCAAGCCAGGTAGAGCGGAGCCAGTTGAAACAGAAGTCTATGCTTCTCCCTCACCCTCCTGGTAGAAGATTCAGGACAAGTCAAGGTGGCTTTACCTGGCGATGTGGCCAGTGACATATCCACAAACTGTTTGTCGTCTTGGTAGAGCTTGGCCATCTGAACTTGGTGAAGGAGCTCTCCATGACAGTAGATCTGGCTGTAGAGACAGTCGGGGTGGTAGTGGAACTTGATATGTAGATGAGGCTAGCCTCAAACTCAGAGATCCACTTCTCTCTGCCTCCAGAGTACTGGGATCAAAGCCCTGTACCACCTCTAAGCTTGCCTGTGGAAATGCCTTAGTAAATCTTCCCAAGCTGGGTATGTTAGAACATACTCTTAAAATGTCAGGATTCCAGAGCTGGGCACAGGCAGATTTATATGAGTTAGAGACCAGCCTGGAACATATAGAGTTCCAGGATAGTCACAGTTACATCATGAGACCCTATCTCAGGAAAGGAAAGGAAAAGGGAAGGAAAGGGAAGGGAAGGGAAGGGAAGGGAAGGGAAGGGAAGGGAAGGGAAGGGAAGGAAAGGAAACCACTAGATAAAGAATCTCAGGCCACAAGTGTCTTAAGGGAACTTCAAATTCAAGAAACAAACAAACAAACAAGACCACTGTCTCATTTTCTCCAAAAGAATAAAGCAAGCGCTGGAGAACTAGCTGGGTAGTTAAGAGCACTTGCTGCTCCAGAGGACTGAGTTCAATGCCCAGTGCCCACAAGGCTGCTCACAACTGTCCGTAACGCCTGCTTTAGAGTCCTCCGATGCCTCTTCTGGTCTCCGTGAGCACCAGGCATACAAGTGGTGGATGGATGCAACATGCAGATCAAAAAATGTACCCATACAGTTTTTAATTGAGAGAGAGAGAGAGAGAGAGAGAGAGAGAGAGAGAGAGAGAGAAGTGGGAAAGAATACAGTCCCAGAGGCCACCAGTGGTCCGAGTGACAGCACACCAAACGGACACATAAGGAACTGAACCTAAGTTCTCTGCAAGTGCTCTGAGGAGCCAGCTCTGTACTTCCTGGTTATTTTGCTTGTCTATTCCTAAGATGGGGTCTCAGTATATATGCTAGGCTGGCCTTGAACTCACAAAGACCTACCAGCCTCTGCCTTTTGTTCTGTCCTGTCTTTATTTACTTATTCAGTGTTTTTGGGATGAGCTGTTACTGTGTGTAGCTCAGGCTGATCTCAAACTCTAGATCTCCGTGCCTTGTGCAGCCTCCTGGGTGCTGAGATTTACAAACGTAGAACACCGAGTTCAATGGAAACTTACATTTAATGAGGTAAAGATTTATTAATTAGAGCAATCAGATCTCTCCCTGGAGGGGAGTAAAGGTTGGAAAAGGGAAGGAAGGGTAGGTCAAATCGATAAATGATGCCAGATAATGCCAGGACCCAGCCCGGAGAGAGCACGGCACTGCCCCAGCAGGGAGGGCCTCCTGATTATTTAATGCATACGAGGCCAAAGTTGTTATAGGCAACACCCTGCACCCCAGCTGCCAGGGTGCAAGGGACATCTCCCACCCTTCTGCCATATTTCCTGCAGACTTACAACATGCATCGATGCACTCTGGCCTCCCTTGCTGTAAGGGTCAGACGACACACCCCTTGGGACACCAGGAAGGAGAGTTAGGTACTTTTCTGAGGACCACTTGTGTCTTCCCTTTAAGAAGGCTCGGGTTCTGTGATATAATGATGCACCAAGGGGACCCATTTTGGTCCAAGCTTTTGAACTGAGACTGGGTGACCGACTTTGTTCCCAACCAACATGGAACCCAGAAAATAATCAAAGCCCTTCCCTCCCATCAGGCAGCAATGTCTACACACCATATTTGGTAAATAGATGAGGCACAGAAAATTTGTCTGTAACTTTCGCTGGCTTGTCTCTAAGGAAGCTGAACTTCACTTCGATACGTGGCCAGGGGATGCAGACATCACTGGTGAACTTTAACTACCTAGTGTAAATAACTTGTTTAATGACACTCGTACTGGGAGCTCAAGCAAGAGTATCTTCTGGACAGAGTGCCAACAGAACAGACTGGCCTGAGAACTGAGTCCTTTCTGAATCCAGTATTACTACCACATTTGTCTATGGCACAAAAACAGACCAAGGAGATCAATGGCTAAACACATCCACAGAGGTTATTAAGTAAGATTGATCATCTCTTTAAATCTGTCACTAGTCTTTACTGATACCTTCAAATACTACCATACACCAACTGACCAGCACTGTGTCTTTTATGTAAGTTCTATAAGTGGAAATATCCAGATGTACAGGATAACGTTGTTATAAAAGTCTTGGCCAGGGCTGAAGAGATGGCTCAGTGGCTAAGAGCACTGGCTGCTCTTCCAGAGATCCTGAGTTCAATTCTCAGCAACCACATGATGGGTCACGACCATCTGTAAGGGGATCTGTGCCTTCTTCTGGCATGCAGGCATACATGCAGCAGAACACTCATCCATTAAATAAAGTTAAAAAAAAAAAAAGTCGGCTGGTCAGTTAAGAGCATTTGCTGTCCTTGCAGAGGACCAGGGTTCTGTTCCAAGTAACCACATGTTGGCTCTCAAGCATCTTTGACTGCAGTTTCAGGGGGTTCTGACGCCCTCTTCCGGCCTCTACAGGTACTGCATGCATATGATGCACTGACATGCAGGCAAAATACTTCTAAACATAAAACAAAAAACAAACAAACAAAAGTATGACCCAGGTATGCAGGTAAATCAATCTCTAATCTCTCTCTCTCTCTCTCTCTCTCTCTCTCTCTCTCTCTCTCTCT
>JANHMN010000024.1:4939933-4960435 GCA_030674055.1 Rhabdomys pumilio | reverse complement strand
CTCTCTCTCTCTCTCTCTCTCTCTCTCTCTCTCTCCCTCTCTCTCTCAGATTTATTTATTTATTATGTATACAGCATTCTGCGTGCATGTACACTTACAGGCCAGAAGAGGGCACCAGATGTCATTATAGATAGTTATGAGCCACCATGTGGTTGCTGGGAATGGAACTCAGGGCCTCTGGAAGAGCCGCCAGTGCTCTTAACCACTGAGCAGTCTCTCCGGTCCTGGTAAATGCCTTTTTATCCTAATGCTTGGGGAGGTTCTCTGTGAGTTCGAGGCCAGCGTAGTCCTCATAGTGAGTTCCTGAACAGCTAGGGCTACATAGAGAGACACTGTATCAAGACAAACAAACAAAAGAATGAATTCATTAAAAACAACCTGAGTGGAAGCCAGGATAACTGGGATGTTGACAATTCAGTTCTGAAACTCATCAGGTTCCACACGTTTAAATCTAATAAAACCACCTCACTCAGACTCCAGTTATAAATTTGAGGGTCTCTGGCTGTTTATAGCCCGGAGTAGCTGGTCGCACACTGCGTGGGAATTCTTACTGATAGGCACAGCTTCACTTCCGTGTTTGGGAACTACCCTTGGTTTCTGGCACTTGTAGTGGCCAGTCCCACTTGTTAGTATCCTGTCTAAACTCCACCTCCACAGTTACCTGGCGACAGCCAGGTATGCTCCTCCCCACAGCTGCCTGGCAACAGCCAGGTAGGCCTGGCCTACTATAAAAGGGGCTGCTTGCCCCCTTCTCTTACTGTCTTACTCTTACTCTCTTATCCTCTTACTCCCTTGCCTCTAGCCTCTCTGTCCCCTCCCCCCTTCTCTTCCTCTCTCTCCATGTGGTCTGGAGTGGTCTGTTCTACTGGGAGCTTGGCATCAGGAGAGCCTAGTCAGGCCAGGCTCTCCCACACCTGGTCTCTAAGCCACCAGAGAGAACACACTGTGAGTTCCTTGAGAGTGTCCACAGGGCACAGGCCTCTTTCCGAGAGCATTTATTTCAACACTGACCAGGATGCCCTAGTCTTTCATGTGTCAACAGTATTCCATGGCCTTTATTTTTAGGGGAAATTTCAATGTTCTAATAGCTACTGATTACCTCGCCAGCCTGTAATTCTCTAGTTCAAAGTATCAGCAATTATGGGGGGGACGGTGTCCAAAGGCTGCTTGCTGCTCCTCAGAAGGTGAGCAATCCCTTTGGGCATGCCTATAATCCTATACTCCAGTGGCTGAGGGAGGAGGATGAAGAGGCAGGAATTAGCTTGGACTCCACAGTGAGACTCACAGAGTCATTTCCTCAATTAATAGTTTAGTCTTTGAGACAGGGTCTCACATAGCTCAAAGTAGCCTCCAACGTGCTATGTAACTGAGGACAACGTACAAGCTGACTGAACTTGTAATTCCCTTGTCTCCACCTCCCAAGAGCTGGGATTAGAGGTAGGGGCCACCATGCTTTGCTTATGCAGGACTGGGATCAAACCCAGGACATTACTCATACTAGGGGAAAACCTCTACAAACAAGCTACACCCCATGTCCCATGTCCCACTAAGGACACAGAGGGTGTTGGATCACTTGGAGCTGAAATTGTAGTCAGGTATGAGTGCTGGGAACCGAACCCCAGTCCTCTAGAAGAGGATTGTATTCTTAAACACTGAGCCATCTCTCCAGCCCCTCATTGTTGTCCTTTGCCTTGAGGATCAGGGAATCAGTTCCCTAGGAACTAGATTGGTCATCTCATCATTAACTTACCACCGTAGAACTACTCTGTTTGTTTGGGGTTTTGTTGTTGTTTTTGAGACACAGTCTCTCTGTGTAGCTCTAGCTGTCCTGGATGAGGATGAGGCTGGCCTGGAACTGACAGAGATCCTTCTGCCTCTGCTTCCTGAGTGCTGGGATTAAAGATGTGTACCAAGAGTCACACAAGTATTCTTCAAGTATTCTTCAGTACCAAAGCGGACACCCAGGTGACTTATGGTCACCCAGAAATGAAAACGCCCTCATCACCTGACCTTTTGTCCTTATGTGAATAGTCCCCTAAGGGGTTAATGTCATTCTCCTAAAACACACACTAACAGTAACTGCAATTTAATTCTGGGGCAAGCTATCTGGAGACATACAAATTCCACACACAGGTTAAGGGAATAACCTCTTTCCTTTATAAAGAGAACACCCATAGGAAGCTTAGGGGGTCCTCATTCCACCTGCAATTCTGATCAACTGTGTATAAATGTGTGGATGGGGGCAGTTTCCCATAATCCCCTCAGATTCCATAATTTGCTAGAACCCAGAACCCAGGAAACCACTATACCTGTGGCTATATTTTTCTCTTTTTTTTTCGTGACAGGTTTTCTCTGTATAGCCCTGGCTGTCCTGGAATTTGTTCTGTAGACCAGGCTGGCCTCAAACTCAGAGATCGGACTTCCTCTGCCTCGTGAGGCATTAAAGGCATGTGCTACCATGCCCAACTAATTATATTTTTCTTATGGAGGGGAAATCAGGATGAGCCAAATAAAGACACACAAGGGTAGAAGTAGGAAAACTCTTGATCACCGTGACGTTTCTTACTGGGGAACTGTGACACTTCACCCTACCAACCAGAAAGCTTCACCAGTGTCTGGAATTTAGAGTTTTGGTCAGGGTCTCATTACAAAGAGCCCAGTTAACTGAGTCACTGTCCATGTGATAGAATCTTCAATGTACAGGAACCTTCCTTTTCCTGAAGGTCGAATGATATCTTTTGACTCAAAGGTCCAAGTTTCTAAACACCTTATTGTGTTTCTGGAGTGCCTGTCCCCATCCTGAGTCATACTAGACACTCCTGGGGACAATGCCACAAATCACCTTATCTTCATAAGCCATAAAGGTCCATGCTAAGCAACAAAGGCAGTCTGATCCCATGAGAAATACCAAGGGCTGAGAGATAACTTGCCAAGAACCCAAGAGGAAGACCATTCAGAGTCTTCATCACACAGCAGAGAAGTGCACAGGTGGCCATGTTTCCACTTCTACCTGAGAGAACAAGGCTAAGACAGCAGAGTGAGCTGCCTGATAAGTGTTTACATGGGACTTGGAGCACACTGGCTATCATAGGCTAATGTTGTCATTTATGATGGGGGCAACAAGCCACATGACGTCAGTTTAATCTTTGGAGTCCTACAGGGGTCACTGTGAAGAATCTCAAGAAACTCAACATGAAGACTCAGGGGTGCCTTCTGGTTAATGGCACTTCATGTGCATGTCCTCTGGGAGAAAACTGCTGGAAGTTTGAGTTTATTCTCTCCTGGACTCTACCCTGTACATCTGTGCCTTCAGTGGCATCCATCCACAAGCACACATGTGACTGTCCAAGTAGACGACTGGTCTCAGGGACAAGCAGCAGCCCTCATGCTGGGCACTCTGCAAATAGCCTGACAGGACACAAGAGACTGCATCAGATACCTGCTCTGAATTCCTGCTTACTGCTGAACAAGTCCTGGTGATTATTCCAGATCCTTCCTTTCCTTCCATACTCCACAATTGGGCATCAACGAATATTCCAGTTTAGTCTTCATGCATCTCTAATCCACTCTGCAGCCCTACCCCCACCCCAGTCCTGCCACCAGGAGGGCTTGGTCTCCCGTTCCTTAGAGCCATCTCCACCTCATAGCCTGGTTCTACTTCTGTCCAGGCCACATGGAACTTTGTGACCCTTGGCGGACACCTCAGAGCCTTTGCCCTGCAGACTCTTTGCCTTGCTCTCCCCTTCTGTTCAAAGACGGCTCCTTCCACATTCCGTTGGCCCGCTACCTCCTCTAAGACTCCCCCTTCTGCTTATTCCTTGCTTACTTAGCTTCCTGGCTTCTCTTTGTTCTTCACCATCCTAGGCCCTGTTTTTACCCTTCTTGCAAGAGCTGGTGATGTGGGGGTGAAGGGAGGGCTCTGTGAGTTCATGTGGAAGAGAGAATGACAGTTTCATATCCAGGAGGCAGGGTGGTTCCCTCCCCAACCCCCATCTTTGTATTTGCTAGTAGAAGCTGAAGCTCAGGAGAAAGGATTGACTTGCCCTGGGACCCAGAAAGAGCATCAGGGTAGGCTGAACCCCGTAAGCTCTTGGCAGGACCTAGACTCCCCTCACACCAGGCTAGGAAAAGTTTGCTAGAAGAGTGGAGAGAATAGCCCTGCTTAGTCCAAGGAGCAGCTTGGCCAGTGAGCTCTGGTGGAGGGCAGACTTTAGTTGACACTTCTGGAGTCATGCATAGGGCTGCCTCAGAATTCACGCTTATTCCAACACAGTGAGGTTGGTGTCTGGTTTTGATCCTACTACCCCTACAAGCCCGGCTTCCTCCTTCCTCTCTTCTGAGAGGCTGGTCCTCAGAGGGTGAGATCTCACCCAAACCTTCCACCCCTGTCTTCCTCCCCACACCCCTACCTCTCACAGGGTGGTGGCAGGGCCTCCTGGGACCTAAGTCCCAGCCCCAGCAGAAGTAGCAGGTGCAGCTCCCAGGTCATCCTGGGCATGGTGCCTGGAACGGAATGAGCAAGCCCTGGCACCTCTGGCTTGCTGAGCACAGCCTGATTCACTTGCCTACCCAGGTCAGCCAAAGTCCAGGCCATGAGGTGTGGCCACCTGAAGTGGGATGTCTGTTTCAACTTCGTGTGGAGTGCTTACCACTTCTGCCCTCCAGTCACAGTGGTCACTATCCCATCGGCCACTTTCTTCCAGTTCTCAATTCTAACTGGTGCCATATGCTCAGAGACTTTCCTCAGAGTCATATGGGTGGGCACCCAAGAGCCTGAGCTACAACTGAGGTTACCCAAATATAAGTTAGACACCAAGTCTGTGTGTGGCTCCCAAGTCACTAATGCCAGAAGGGACCACTTCTTTTATCATTTTAAACAGAATGGCTCAACTCTTCTCTAATGTGATGTCAAACTCACTGTTATCTATAGAAGACCCTGTGAGGACACAGGACAGCCTCTCAGGGAATGGGTCAGGAAACCCCACCGTAAGATGATATCTGCACTGAGTCTTGAAGAACAGTCAGGAGGCCATTCCATGACATGAGACATCCAGAGACTTGGTGTAGAGGTTGTGTGCCACTCTGGAGGGATGTGCTGGCACCAGGTACTGAAAAGGTTTTACCAAGGAGCTGGAGAAATGGGCTCAAAGGTTAAGAATATTGGCTGCTCTTCCAGAGAACCCTGGTTCAATTCCCAGCTCCTCTGTGGCAGCTCACAACTGTCTGTAACTCCAGTTCCAGGGGATCATACTTCCTCACACAGACATACATGCAGGCAAATACACATAAAGATAGATAGATAGATAGATAGATAGATAGATAGATAGATAGATAGATAGATCATAGATAGGTAGAAAGATGATAGGTAGAAAGATAGATGATAGGTAGAAAAATAGATGGAAAGATAAATAGATAGACACATAGATAGATACATACATAGATAGATACATACATAGATACATAGATACATACATAGATAGATACATACATAGATAGATACATACATAGATAGATATAGATAGGTAGGAAAAGGTTTTGCCAAAACAGAGGGATTCAGTTCCCCAAAGAGAACCAATGAAAGCTGTGGTTTGAAGCATCAGATTAGGCTTTCAGAGGCTTGTGCCTATGAGTGGTGGCAGGGGAGGAATGAGGAGGGGAGGGGTGTTGGACAGAGCCACAGAGCTCTTGGGAGGCTTCAGCAAAGATACAATATAGTCAGTCCGTCCAGGTCTATGGCCTAAACCGGCCACAGGGAGGAGGGCACGTCCTTTCCTCTAGGACTGGGCTGACAGCTGTCGCAGAGCATTTGAAAAACCTGTTTCTAGTTGTGGTATGGCTCAGCACACACCTTTAATCCAGGAGCCTTTTGTTTACTGTAAACAGAATTAAATGAAGTCAACCATAGGTCAAGAGACAGAGCATGTGACCAGTTGACAGGAAAAAACCATAAGAGAGTCAAGATGGATAGAGAGACCCACAGGAAGTAGAAGGGAGGGACTTCAGTTTGAGGAGTTTTCTAGGTGTGGGGAAGGAGAGATTCCTTTGTGAGCCTTGCTCACAGTTTTCGTATTAAAGAGTGTAACTTTTTACTATTCCTCCTTTTAAATGACTGCTCTCAATAATCAACTGCCTGTGTCTCATAATACATAATTGGATGAAAATATGTAAAATGTAAAATGTATTTAAGGTCTGAGAAAAAAAATGTTTGTGGGTCTAGAAAAATGTTTAAAGGGGCTGGAGAGATGGCTCAGCGGTTAAGAGCACTGACTGCTCTTCCAGAGGTCTGAGTTCAATTCCCAGCAACCACATGGTGGCTCACAACCATCTGTAATGCAATCTGATGCCCTCTTCTGGTGTGTCTGAAGAAAACAACAGTGTACTCATATAAATAAATAAATCTTTAAAAAAATGTTTAAAATTGATAAATGCAAATGATGAAGATCAGAGGGTGTAAAAAACGGTGAGAGAAAAATGATTCAAAACAAAAAATGCTTCAAATAAAATATGTTTGAGTTTGGGAAATGTAAGTTATGAATGTTGGCGAGTCTAAGAAGATGTTTAAGCTTGGAGGGACTACGAAGGTGTTGTAAGGTACATAAATGCAAGTTGTAGAGGCACAAAAATGATTTTTCTATATCCCCCTTGCTATTATTATGTCAAGATTTCAAAGTTCAGGATTTTAACATTGATTATTGGAGTTTTGATTAGTTAATGGACCACTGGCTGCTTACAATTCAGTCACGAGCTCAAGACTTTAAATTCCCTTTAGTTGTCTTCTGCATATAGACTTAAGGGTGCTTTTCATCATGCTAAAAAAAAAAAAATTCAATCTATATATCTAACCCTCTGGACTGAGAAAAGAATGTTCCATGCCTTTCAACCCAAAACTATAGCTTTTGCTAGGTCTCAGAAAAGGAATGAGTCTACTCATGTTGTCTTACAGATAACTTGTTAAATACTTTTTCTAAAATATGGATTTCAATACAATGGTAAATACTAACGTTCATCATTTTGTAAACTAAAATTCACAAAAGCTTTAGGGAATCAAACAGTCATAAGATTTGGATCCACCTGCCTCAGATCAAATGGACTCAAGGTGAGTATAACTCCTGTTCTTGAAAAAGGGATTTTCCCTTAGTCTTGGGATTGCTTACCTTCCCCAATCACTAGACAATTTTAACTTATGGCCCTAGTCTATATTTCTCTCACCAGATTTTCACCTGGCTAACAACTGCATCCAGGAATCATCCGTGGAACTGCTAATCTCTGACTTGCTGAAAGCTGATGTTAGCCAGTCCAGCTGATGTGATTGCTGTCTGTCTTTCAGCTGAATCAGCTAATCAGATACATCTGATAAGTGCCCCATTGTCCATCCTTTGACTTAGCATTTCAGCCTTCCTGGGTCCCTATGGCAACAACCTAATGTCAGCTAGAAGCAGTTACAGAAGAAAAATATGACGCCCCTTTTCCCACCTAACAGGCTGAAAGGCTAAGTTAAAAAAGAACTGCCCCGAACTCACACTGAAAAGGACCCCACTTCACGATCCTGACCACCCTGATGGGCATGAAAATAAGTGGGATCCAATCCTGGACTCAACACTCTCATCTGAAGTTTGGCCCCAGTAAACATCAGGACCTGGACCAGCAATGGGTCATCAGACAACATCCACTGGACCCTGGCCTCAGAGAAAAAATTTGAGTTAATGATTTGACTCACTGAAACAACTCAAAGGGGGAAATGTTGAGGTCTACCCCTCCCCCAGCATAGCTGTAGCCATTTTGTTCCATGCCTGCCAGCTATTTCATATTGTTGCAGTAACATGCCTGCCAGTCATTGACACAGAAAAATAACTTGACTCAGAGCAGGGTCATGCTGACCACATACTCTGTTATGTTCTGTATGTTCTGAGGTTTATTAAACTTAGGAAATTCCACAAAGCTTTACCTAGGACCCATCAGATTAAAGTTTCAATATGAACTGTTATGTCTAACCTGACTACTGGGCACCATGTCCTGCACCTGAATATGAGCTCACTGTGTTCTTGTTTTTTTTTTGTTTTTTTTTTTTTTTTTTGTGGGTTTAGCCTTTATAAGCTAGTAGAATAAGATGTCTGTCGTTGTGGCTCAGTCCCCAAATTCTGAGATACAGCCCTGATCTATCAGTATTACATTACTGTGGTGCATTCAATAAGCCATCCTGTCTGATTGTGATTGGTGTTCATGTGGTTTGTGGGTGACTCCTGGACCCCAACAATTACAGATTTAAGAGCCATCGATAAGATGATTCAGCCAATGGGCTCTTTACAACCTGGAATTTCCTGGTCTTCTTTGTAACTTAAGTTATAGGCTATGATAGTAATTGATTTTAAAAGATTGCTTTTTTCACAATTCCTTTGCATGAACATCACAGAGAAAGGTTTGATTTCCCAGTACCTACTTATAATAATAGTTGCCTAATAAAGAAATATTATTGGAAAGTTTTACAACCAGGAATATTAAACAGTCCTACCTTGTGCCAATATTTTGTACAACAGCCATTAGAAATAATTTGTAAACAGATTCCTCAATCTAAAATTTACTATTATATGGGTGATATCTTACTGGTTGATTCAGATGCAAATACCTTAGAAAAAAAGTTTGATGAAGTAAAGACAATTTAGCCTTGCTGGGGATTACAAATGCTCCTGAAAAAATACAAAGAGGAGATTCTGTTAATTATCTAGGAAATAAAATACATTTACAGAAGTGAAGTTCAGAAAGTACAAATTAGGAGAGATCAATTACAAACTCTTAATGATTTTCAAAAAATTGCTGGGAGAGATATTAACTGGCTATGGTCCATAATTGGATTAACTACTCAAGAGCTAAGTAATTTATTTCAAACCTTACAAGGTGATAAGGGTTTAAATAGTCCAAGAAAATTATCAGCTTAAGCTGAGAGAGGATTGGCTCTGGTGAGAAAGAGATTACAGGATGCACATGCAGACTGACTGGATCCAAAGCTGGATTGTATTTTAGTTATTTTTCCCTCTACTCATTCTCCTACAGGAATTCTGATGCAGAGAGAAACTATCTTAGGGTGAATATTTTTACCACACAGAGTAAAAAAATTAAAGGCCTATGTAGAAAAGGTTTCTGAATTGATTCTGAAAGGAAAAATGAGACTTTGTCAATCAGCTGGAAGAGATCCAGCTGAGATTATGATACCTTTTACCAATGCTGAAATTACCTCATTATGGAGAGAAAATGAACACTGGCAAAGAGATTGCAATAATTTTTGGGGGGAGGGGGAGAGATTAACAACAAATATCTCCAAGCAAGAGACTTCAGTTTATAAAAAGAATTAATTGGATTCTCCCTCATATAGTAATAGTGACACCAATTTCTGGAGCCCCTGCATTCTATACTGATGCAAATAAACCAGGAAAGGCAGGTTACACGTCAGGAAAAATAAGCAAAATGGCTCAGACTCCTTATTATTTAGTTCAAAAACCAGTGCTGTATGCCATTCCTATGGTATTAGGTTTTCCTGAATTTTTTAGTATAGTTACAGACTCTCAATGTGCAGAAAGAGTTGTTTTACCTATTGAAACCGTTGGGGTTCAGGAATTGTCTCATAAACCACACAGACACCGATCTCAGTTAGTCAGGGATAGTTTATTGAGCATATGCCCCAGAATTGGTCATCCAGGGCCATGGTATTGATTCAGGAATTGAACGATGACCCCAAGTTAAGATCCTACAGGGTTTTTAGCCCAAAATTCACAAACTGTGCCAAGTTATTTTACCATTCAGAATTTAGGGACGGAGGATTTCCTTAGGAACATGTCTTTGTTGTACATTTATCCTGCTCCCATTGGTTGGGGTATTCCACTGTGGCAGGGGACTTGCCTTGTCTAATATTCATGTCCTAACTTGTTTACCAGGATGGGACTTGTCTAACATTCATGTCTTAACTTGCCAACCAAGCAAGTCAGTTGCCCACGGATATGTCTCTGCAAAGTAGGATGTCAGTTTCCAGGGAGGTCTTGGGAATCTTACTGGATCACTACTCACAATGGAAGTCTTATTCCAAATAGTTTCTTATATCGGAGCAGGTGTCTCTCCTACGTTGGGGTCTATTCCAGGGGCATATTATACCATAAAAACTTATACACAAGCACAGGAAGTGTTGTTAGATGGTTAGTTTGGGTCTAAGCTTATTATGGGTAACTATATGTCTTAGTTAGGATTTTACTTCTGTGAACAGGCACCATGACCAAGGCAACTCTTATAAGGACAACATTTAATTGGGACTAGCTTACAAGTTCAGAGGTTCAGTCCATTATCATCAAGGCAGGAACATGGCAGCATCCAGGCAAGCATGGTGCAGAAGGAGCTGAGAGTTCTACATCTTCATCTGAAGGCTGCTAGAAGAATACTGGCTTCCAGGCAGCTAGGATGAGGGTCTTAAAGCCCACACCCACAGTGACACACTTACTCCAACAGGGCCACACCTTCTAATCCTGCCATTCCCTGGGCCAAGCATATATAAACCATCACATACCACTCTCTGGCCCCCATAGGCTTGTTCAAACATGAGTCTATGGGGGGCATACCTAAACACAGCAATAACCAAAGTACATTTAGTCTAACTTCAAAAGTCCCCATAATCTATCTATAGCAGCCTCAACAATGTTAAAAGTCCAAAGTTTAAAGTCTCTTCTGAGATCCATCCAATCACTTAACTGTAATTCCTCAAGCAAGACAGGAAACCAGCTGGGCAAACTCCAAATTTCTGCATTTCCATGGCTGATGTCAAAGCGGTCTTCAAGTCTCCAACTCCCTTTTTCATCTTTGTCGACTGTAACAAACTTCTTTCTCCTGGGCTGGTTCCATTCCCTGTTAGCAGCTTTCCTCAGCAGATAACCCATGGCTCTGACATCTTGAACATCGTGGGGTATCCTAGGTAACTTCAATGTTACACCTTCTTGTTTCAATATCTGTGATTCACACATGACCTTCTAGGTTCCTCCTGAGGGCTTGTGTCACTTATAGAAATATATAGTTATAGAAAGGTCTAATCATACTTTTAAAACATGCTTAATAAACAGAAAGGAGTAATAAAGACTTCCAGACATACATTACACAGGGCTTTATTAGCATTATATTTTTAAAATGCTAATGAGGAAGGGACAACAGCTGCAGAGAGATATTGATAGGATAGCAGAAAATAACCTGCTAAATTAAATAAGCCGGTTTATTTTAAAGATGTGCCAACCTCAGAATGGAAACCAGAATATGTGTTATTTTGGGGAAGAGGTTTTGTCTTTGTTTCCACAAGAGGAGAAAAGCTATGGGTACCATCAAAATTGATAAAGATCAGATTAGAACAGGAGAGACCTCCTGAATAAGGAGAGGTGATAATTCACTGTATAGCTTGATCATTTGGTCCAAACTTATAAAAACTAACAAAAGTCTTTCATTTGATTAGGCATGAAAAAAAAAACAGTGGTATGTTTGAATGATAATTTATCAAAGGCATATTTGACTTACTGGCATAAAATGTGAGATAATTTTTCTTAAGCCACGGGTGTCTTAATTCCATGTTAGAGTGTTAGACTATAGATTGCCACATGGCCCACCACCGTCTTAGCCATCAGCTTTTTGAGTTCTTAAATTAAAAGGATACCTTTGTTGTTTTGTATTAAAAACACAATTAAGAGATTTAGAGCATTTTAAGTAAATTCAAACTATAATACTATAGTTCAAACTTGTTTTCTAAATCTCTAAGAGTTGGAATGGCTTGGAGCTAAGGTAAAATATTTGAGCAGGGAGATGGTAGCTGATACCTTTAATCCCAGCAGAGAGAGAGAGAGAGAGAGAGAGAGAGAGAGAGAGAGAGAGAGAGAGGGATCTCTACAAATTAGTTGTTTTCTAGAGTTACAATGAACGTGGTGATGGTGGTCCATCCTTTGATCCCACCACCCAGGGACAAAACTCAGGTACAGTTCCTAGTGTGTATTTTTGCACACTAGAAAAATTGCACACCATAATCACAGATTATTATAAAACACTCTACAAGGTTCTAGAAGGGAAACTTACTTCCAGTGGGGACAGGGACAAAGAGCAGCCTTTGTGACTGCAGCCTTAACCAATATTGAACCAGATGGTACCCTGATTATGGAAGTCATATTTATTGGCAACTGGGGACTCTTCATAAAACAAAAAGGAGCCCACCAATATTTGCCTGTTGGCTTCTATTGCAAACGCTTTCAATATACAGAGAATAATATTCTCTCTCTGAGAAACAAATCTGGACATTTTACAATGCATAGATAACCTTATACTCAGTCATTGTCAACAATCCTATGGTCATAAGGATGCCCCTTACAATGATGGGTTAGACCCATTCAAAGGTAGAGTCCTTCACAGGCTTAGCCATGGAAGGAAAGGTAATACAGTTGCCTGGTACCTATCTGAATTCCTTCATGACCAGGATGTGGTCTGTGTATTTCCACACTGAGGAAATTCCTCAGTTGTCTAAAATCTGTTGAGAGCTGGTCTGTATGCTACTGGTGCTGCTATGTATTCAAATGCTAAATTCTATACCTGTCTTAGTCAGGGTTTCTATTCCTACACAAAACATCATGACCAAGAACCAAGTTGGGCTAGGCAGTGGTGGTGCACTCCTTTAATCCCAGCACTTGGGAGGCAGAGGCAGGCGGATTTCTGAGTTCGAGGCCAGCCTGGTCTACAGAGTGAGTTCCAGGACAGCCAGGGCTGTCAAAGAAAAAAAAAAAAAAAAAAAAAAAAAGAACCAATTTGGGGAGCAAAGGGTTTACACTTCCACATTGCTGTTCATCACCAAAGGAAGTCAGGACAGGAATTCACACAGGGCAGGAACTTGGAGGCAGGAGCTGATGCAGAGGCCATGGAGGAGTGCTGCTTACTGGCTTGCTCAGCTTGCTTTCTTATAGAACCCAGGACTACCAGCCCAGGGATGGCACCACCCACAATGGGCCCTCCCCACTTGATCACTAATTGAGAAAATGCCTTACAGCTGGATCTCATGAAGGTATTTTCTCAAGGGAGTCTCCTTTCTCTGTGATAGCTCCAGCTTGTGTCAATTTGACACAAAACCAGCCAGTACAATTGACCCCTTGTCAACCTGACACTCAAACAGCAACAAAAACCAAAAACTACCACCACCCACAACAACAAAAAACCATTTTGTCCTTGGAAAGATATAACTTGTTAAAAAAGGAACCCCCAGAACCCCCGGAATTAGGTTTGGGACAGGATTTTGTTTTTAATCTTTACAGGAGAATAAAAGCATCTGACTAAGGAATCTGGAGAGCACTGGACAAGTGTAACATCTGAAGAAAGAGAAAGCATCCAAAAAAAAAAAAAAAAAAAAAAAAAGTCAGTTGGCTGAATGGTATCCCCCGCGTCCAGCTTGTCTCTGCTGCCCTCTACAGACGTAAGTGGCAAAGGGTCTTTATGTGGTCCCAATTCAATGAAACTTAATTTAAAATTAAAGCTGGCTTTGAGGTTGGAGCTTGGCTCTCTCCTTCTCTAAACTCACACATGCTTGTTAAAGGCTACAGTAGACCTTGTCTCTGTAGAAAAGGAAAGAAGAAAACTGAATGGAAAGTCCGACGAGGTTGAAGCGGAAGACTCAGGCAAGTGCCTACACACCAGCTCCGAGCTGTTCTTACAAACACTTCATGCAGCCGGGTGTGCTGGCATAAACACTTCCTGGATCCCAGCACTATGGAGGGAGAGGCAGCATATCTGAGTTTAGGCCAGCACTGTGTCACCATGCTGGGCACTCAACCGACTTTTAATTCCACACCTAACCAGCACTTCACCAGCAAGGGTGAAGCCCTACTGGAAGAATTAACGTATCATCATCTATTTTGAGATTGCTACTGATTTGGAGTTTGCTTGTTTGGTTGGTTGGTTTTTTGCTTTTTGAGATAGGGTTTCTCTGTGTAGTCCTGGCTGTCCTGGAACTCACTCTGTAGAGCAGACTGGCCTCGAATTCAGAAATCCACCTGCCTCTGCCTCCCAAGTGCTGGGATTAAAGGCATGCACCACCACTGCCCGGCTTTTATTATGGTTTCTTAATAGCAGGCTGTAAGGGCTCTTAGTTGAAAGAGACTTTGTTGGACGTAATATAGTGACATATATAGTATATATATGTCACTAATATAGTAATATAGTAATATAGTGACGTAATATATAAGACATTACCCATATCTTTATAAGTAGTCTCCAGACCATGAGTTCGTGATGCCTGGAAGCACAAGATACCTTTGGCAAGCATGACTCAGACAGGGCTTGTATATTTGATATCAACTAGATTAATAGTAGAATTTATCAGAGTATTTTATTAACCATTTTGAATTACTCGAATGAAATCCTTGAGGCAATAAAGAGAAAAGGTTTACGTTGGCTTATGGTTCTGGATTGACCCATTTATTGGGGCCAGTGGAGAGGGTTCAAGATTGAGTGATCCCATTACTTGAGGCTTCTGGTGATATGCTGGCAGGAGCATGTGTAGAATAAAGTACTTTCATCATAAGCCAGGCATCAGAGCAGCACTGAGACTGATACTCCATTCTCCTCCAAGAGTTCACCCTCCAGTGCCCTGAACACATCCTCTAAGTGTCACTTCCTGTATATATGAGTACACTGTCACTGTCTTCAGAAGAGGGCATCGGATCCCATTACAGATGGCTATGAACCACCATGTGGTTGCTGGGAATTGAACTCAGGACCTCTGGAAGAGCAGTCAGTGTTCTTAACCATTGAGCCATCTCTCCAGCCCCTAGGGCTCATTTCTTAAAGCATCTTTCACCTTTTGTTGTTGTTGTTGTTGGTAAGGGTGTTTTGTTGTTTTATTTTTTGGGACTGGGTCTCATGTGGCTTAGGCTGGTCTTAAAGTCACTATGTAGCTAGCAGAGACTTGCTGGCCAGCTCCCAGTTTCATTCTTAGTTTTCTTCTATTGTTTGGAATCACCAGCCTAGGGGATGTTACCACCCATGTTGGGTGGGCTGGGCCCTCCATTATCAAACAACAGTCAAGATAATCCCTCACAGACTGTCCACAGGCCTATCTGGCTGGGTGATCCCTCAATTGAGACTCCTTTCTGAGGTGACTCTAGGCTAAGACAAGCTGACAGTTAGACCTAACTAGGAGAGATCCAATCCAATCACGGACCCAGTTCAGTAAACATTGCTCAGTGACCCCAGGAAGCAACTTTGTGGAGCTTGACTCTAAGAGAGAAGTCATCTATGATGTCAGGGGCTGTGAGAGAACGAAGGGCAGCCAGCCCCAGTGCCTCAGTGACAGCCTCCTTCCTACCTCAGGGTGATACAGCAATACCCCAGTCAGTCTAAAGTGACAGGGGTCCTGGTGAGGCTCCCTTCTTCCACTGAAATGAACATCTTGCCTGCTTCCCTCCCCAGCACGCGCCCTTGGTTACTTGGAGCAGTGGGGGCACACTCATCCCCAGAGAGGCCTTCCACACTAGAGGAGGCTTCAGGAAGCACCTATGTCTCAGCCCTCCAAGGCACTGCCTTCCTCAGTGCACCTTGACAGAAGACAGTGGGAGTGGGGCAGAGGCAGGAGAAGCAACAGTGGAAGAAAAGCTAAGTTAGGGAGGGGGTGGAGCCTGAGGGTGGGGCCTGGGATGGAGCCTGGGGGTGGAGCCTGACGAAGAAGCAAAGGTGCCCAGGTAGTCACCAAGGCCCGACTTCTTTTATTCACATGGCAGAAAGCTTAGTAGAAAGTAGACTTCAGGTAGTGCAGTCCAGGAGAACCATCTGGGTCCCTGACATCAGCAGCCACCACAGCGATCCAGGAATACTGATCTGGCTAAACTCCTCCTGGAGAGAGGACAGGCCAGTGAGGCCAGACTTCTGAGGGCCTCAGACTCTGTTTTGGGGGGATTCTTTCTCCAGGAGCTGTGGCTCCACCTAGCTCTGAGCGCACCGATGATTGCCATTTAGGATTTCCCTGTGGGTCCACATATCTTGCACCCTGAGGCCTTAGAAGGCCCTGTGTGTTCTGAGGGACAGAGATCCAAACATTCTCCATGCCGGCACGCCTGGATTTCATATTCCTTTCATCTGCCTGCTATTCACTGTTACGATGTCATACTGAGGACAAGGCTGTATTAGGGTGAGCTCCCCTCCAATAAATTGGTCTGGTCTGGGTGCTTCCTTCTTGCTGGCTAGACTTCAGAGTTTGGGAAGGTGCTATGTAGATTGGGGGATGGTATTACTCAGCAGTGGACTCTGGGTGCTAACATCAGCCAGGCCAGATGTGCCCACTGGTAAACTAGCAGCCAATATGCCATAGAGGTAGCCAATGGCTTTCTGATTAGACCTGAGGCCTATGACCCAGGAAGGAATTCATGTCTGACACTTTAAACCTGGTCCAAATCTCTGGGCAGGGGAAGTGACAGGCCCTGGTGTGGAAGCTAGAGTTGTTTTACTGAAGGGATGTGGTGTGGTCAAGGAGTTGCCCTTGAGGGGCTGGAGAGATGGCTCAGGGGTTTAAGAGCACTGACTAATCTCCCAGAGGTCCTGAGTTCAATTCCCAGCAACCACAGGGGGCTCACAACCACCTGTAATGGGATCTGATGCCTTCTTCCAGTGTATTTGAAGAGAGAGATAGTGTACTCATGTACATAAAATAAGTAAATCTTAGAAAAAAATTATTTACAAAAAAATAAATTGCCCTTGAAATAGCTATGCTTATCTCTCACTGGGCTTTGCCAGAGAAGCTTCTGTTTGTTTGGTTGTTTTTGAGACAAGGTCTTTCTCTATAGCTTTGGCTGGCCTGAAACTTGCTCTATAGACTAGGCTGGCTTTAAACTCAAGAGATCTACCTGTCTCTGCCACCCAAGTGATGGGATTAAAGGTGAGTGCCACCACTCAGTCTAGAGAAGTTTGTGCTGGGGGCAGCAGTAACTGCAAACTCAGAATGGTCGAAGTGGGAGAATAAATGACCATTTATTTATTCTGAGAGCCATAAGTGAGACATCTGTGTCACCAGTGGGCTAAGGCTTGAGAAACAGCAGGGAAGAGAGGGAGGAGTGTAAGAACAGACCATGGGGTGGACTGTTGTCCAACGTTCTCGCTCAGCTTCCGTGTCGCTGCTGGACTCTAGAACTCACCGTACCGTACAAGACCTGGACAAGAACGGGCCTGTCAACATCCTGACCTGAAGGAGGAGAGACACACGGCCTCCAGACTTCCCTGAGGGTTTATAGCAGTGAATGGTTGCCAGCAGGAGTGAGATATGTTTCCTTTAGTAGCGTATCCCTGGTAAGGTGCCCACATTCCTGTGAAAACCCTCCTATCCGATGTCCCTGTAAGCAACACTAATGAAACTCATTGAGCCATCCAAAATGGAGACAGGAATGGAAGAGACCAGTTTGGAAGAGGAAGAGCAAAGGGCTATAGAAGGTGAACACAGAAAGGGAATGGAAGGGTATATGATCAAAATATATTAAGTCACGTTTGATAATGCCATAATGGAACTATCATTGTCTATCATAAATATGTACACACACACACACACACACACACACACACACACACACGAGCGCATATAAATATAAAAGATGAGTTGTAGGTCGGGCACTGCCTCTAGGCACACCACCATCACAGAGGCCTTGGATAGCTGTACTGGCCTGCAGTTCCAACCTCTGCAGTGTCCAAGAGTGGCCACTGGGGGCCGCCACAGCTCTGAATGTGCTGCTCAGAGATCGACCCAGCCTGACCTGGGGAAGAAGGCTCTGGACAGAGATACCCCTGATGACGTCATACACTGTTGACTTATATGAAGAAATGAAAAAGGTTGGTTTTGACTCAATTCTAGGTCAGCTCAAAGCCACCCCCAGGTCTGGGAAAAACTGGTTAAATTAAGCCTTAGACTCCACCCCAGACAGGAGCTGATTATCCAAAGTGCCCATCACCCTGAGCAAAGGAGTTTAGTGTCACCAAGATGGGCCCTCAGATGCCTTATCTGGACCCGTGGATCCAGGGCTTCGGATCGGAGGTGTTAATCCTGAGATTTGCAAAAGAAAAACCAGTTCCACAATTTTGAGACAAATTCGAAGTAAGCGTGACTTAAGCCCTGACCAGGACCACCCTCTGGAGTTCCAGCAAGCGGCAATGAGACAGGATCGTAGGGCTTCTTAAGGACAGAGCCTATGACTACCGGACTTTTCCGTATGGCACTGTTACTAAGAACTACAGCAAGTAGCATTCCAGGAAGTTACCTGGTCCTTGGGCAGGTGGCGCTTACAGGTTAACTTGGAGTCTTACAAAGGGAGAAGAGTCTTGGGGCTCCCTGGACAGGTGGAGGTAGGTGTGTTGCCTGAGGGGTTCCCAACAGATCAGAGCAGCCAGGGAGAGGACGAGGAGCCCTGGATTCTTGTTCATAACTCGCAGTCCAAGCATGGCTTCACCCCTGGTCAGGCCTTGGTGGATACTCTCTGCCTGTCTCCATACTTCTAATGACTAATCCTGCAGAAGGACCCCAGACATTTGGGAAATCCCACAGCTAGAGAGAGGCTATACTGGCAGGTCAAAATCTTGCTGTCCGAGAAGGTTCCAGACTTTGATGCAACCGTGGGTGAGGTTGGAGGGATAAAACTCCAGATTATTCTTCCCTTTTTCCAAGTTGTAGTCGAACCAGGCATCCTTCTGCTCTTCCCACAAGAAGGCCTCCATGGCAGCCAAGCGCTGGGCCTGCAAACTCCTGTTCATCTGGCTTTGCTACGCTTCTGTTTGGTTCTGCCCTTAGTCTCAGCAGGCAGGGCTCTGCTCTTGGGTAATAAGGCAATTTCCCTGTAAGGTATTTCTAGAACCAAAGGGATCATCTCCTATCTCCACATCCTCCAGGGAGCCTCCCAGACCCCAGGCAGGTCTAGCCAGCCTTGGTATCACCAGGATGCTGAGTCTATCTGCTGTATCCTGTAGATGTAGCAGAGACTCAGGCCATGCTGTGTTATCTTCTGTCTCATTAACAGTAACGGTTGCTGCAGAAGGTGCTCCCGTGCTCAGCAGTTCTGAAGGACTGTCGTTGTAGTTTTTTTTTTTTTTTTTCTGCAGTCCTTATTATACAGCTTAGGACAAAATCTACTAGTTGTCTGACTGCTTCCTTTAATGGTTACTTATTTTGTATGTTTGTGTGAGGTGTGTGCGGCACACGTTAAGGCTGAGTGAATGTAAGCGCATGGAAGCCAGAGAAGGATGTCACCGCTTTGTCTCCTAGTCATTCTCATTGATCTGTACTAGGCTGGCAGCCTGTGAACTGCAGTGATCCCCTGCCTCAGTCCTCCACACACTGGGGTTATAGGCGCTGTTGACAATGCCTGGCTTTTTACATGGGTTCTGGGGATTTTAACCTAGGTCCTCAAGCTTACACACTTGTCCTCTGAACCATCCCCTCAGCCTGTACAGGCTTTCCCATCATGCCCCACAACTGGTCATTCACAAGTGTGACAGCTCAGTCTTCAGAATACATTCCTTGTCGACCTGCTTGGCCCCATCCCCAGCCCTCCCGTGAGCCCGGAGCCCCTCTTCCTTTGAGCCATCTCTGTTCTTAGCCTCTGCAGGCTAAGGAGCCTGCCCCTGCTTCTGTCCCAGACACCTGGGACTTTGTGACTCTTGTGTCCCAGACACCTGGGACTTTGTGACTCTTGAAAGATAACTCAGGGTCTTTACACTGCAGACTCCTGTCTGGCTGTCCCCTCTCTACCCGCTCAGGGATGTCTCTGCCCACACATCACCTCCTCTGAGACATGTCCCATCCTGTATAACACCCTCTGCTCTCCTTTCCCATGATCCCACAGTTTCCCCTCTCCTTGACTGTTTTTTTACTGTTATTGAGTGAGCTGGGGATGAGGGGATGGGTGAGCCTGCCGTAAGTCCGCACAGAGTGAGGCAAGACACTGCCCTTGTCTCTGGTTTTGCTGTTAGAAGCTGAAGCTCAGAAGAAGGTCTGACATCCTCTGACACAGAGCATCAGGGTAGGCTGAACCCCAGGGGCTCCTGACAGCTCCCTAGACTCCCCTCACACCCAGACTGGTAAAGGTTTGCTTGAACAATGGAGAGAACAACCTCAGGGATCCAACCCTAGCTGGAACCGTCTAGGCAGCAACCTAGATGGAAGGCTGTGGCCAGCAGCCCTGGGGACCCATGTGGCTACAGCTTGTCAGAAGGTGTAAGGCTGGTAGCTCAGGGAGCCAACTCTGTAAGGAAAGAAAGCTGAGGCTTTCCCTTCCAGAGAACTGCCCAAGGTCTGCAATGGAGACTCCCTTCAGTGGCCAGTCTGATGGCAGAATGCTTAGTGGTGGGAACTCTTGGAATTCTATGTCCTACTCTGGGCTATTCCAGACAGAAAAGACCTAGTGTGTGTGTGTGTGTGTGTGTGTGTGTGTGTGTGTGTGAGAGAGAGAGAGAGAGAGAGAGAGAGAGAGAGAGAGAGAGAGAGAG
>JANHMN010000024.1:4866091-4939923 GCA_030674055.1 Rhabdomys pumilio | reverse complement strand
GAGAGAGAGAGAGAGAGAGAGAGAGAGAGAGAGAGAGAGAGAGAGAGAGAGAGAGAGGCATGTACAGGGAGGAAGCAAGGCCTAGGGTAGAGGTGTAGGATGGCTATATTTGAACCTAAGAAAAGGAGGGGTGGAGGAGACGTGTGGGCTAGGTTCAGGTACACAGGACTTCTCTGCAGTTTAGCTACCAGTTTGAGCCATAGTCTGCCACCCCTCACCCCCCGCCCCCAGGACAGAGCCTCCATTTGGCCAAGACTCTACTCAAACCACAACCACCTGTGGATCAAAAAACCACAGCCTTTGTACACACGACTCGGGGCGGGGGCTGGAGAGAAGCATGTCTCACGCATCCTTTTTCTTTTCTGCACGGGACAGCAATTTTGCAGAGAGAGAGAGAGAGAGAGTGGAGGCTGCATGTGGGCCCCACAGCAGTCAGCGGCCACCTGCCCTGACTCTGCCTACTCTACCTGCCCTAGCTCTTGTCAGCACCCCAACCACGGTGACTTCCTGTCTCCCCGTGGGAACATGGCATGAGGTCTGAGTGCCCAAGTGACTGAGCATCTCCCTGCCATAGCCCATGTCAGCAGAGTCAGTGCCACCTGGGGTTCCAACTCAAGTCAGACTGCCCCCGTGGTCACTGTCTGCTGTGCAGTCCCTGAGATTCACGGTGTTTATAAATCTCCATGAAAGACATTTTCAATCTGAAATAAACCCTAGAAAGCTAACTAAGGACTAGGCTGTACCCTAACAGACTTAGGGTCACTGGTGGGGTGACCCTCTGTCTCTGTAGCTCTTCTCATTGCTCTCTCTTGTTTTATATTATTGATTTTTGTTTGTTTTGAAACAGGGCAGACAGATCTCACGAGGGAATCTGGCTGGCCTGGAACTCGATATAAAGGCCAGGCTGTCAAAGTCACAGAGAGGTCTGTCTCTCAAGTGCTGGCATTAAAGGCCTTTGTAGGTCTTTTTGGGTTTTGTTTGTTTCTTTGTTTCTTTGTTTTGTTTTAAAGAGAAATAAATTAAGTTTGGTTTTAAAGATTTATTTATTTTATTTATATGAGTACAGTGTCCCTATCTTCAGACACACCAGAAGAGGACATCAAAGAATCAGATCCCATTACAGATGGTTCGTGAGTCACCTCCCTGGTGATGGAGACCATGACTGCCCCTCATGCTCACCCGTCAGGTGTGCACCTATTCCAGCCAACTGCACTTCAAGGCCTTCTCGGGCAAAGGGCTCCTAGTTCTCTGGAACTTTGGTGGTGCCAGAATGACAGGACTTCCTTGTCCTAGTCCTGGGGTGCTGAGGTGGTCAATGCCATGACTCATGACAAAATGTCTACCAACGGTAAACTGTTAAACTGTCCCATGTGTCACACACTATATGTAGCCGACTAGAACGTCATTGGAAAACTAAAAGAAAATTCCACCAGGATGGGTGGTTTGGCCCCATTTGACAGGAGGGGAAAGGGCCTGTGTGGTTGCAGACCGGCTCTAAACATCAGCTTCCAGCCTGAGGAGCTGGTGCTGGGGTGGGGGACAGAGCCACGGGACGGCAAGCGGCGGTGGTGTGACGGAGTCCTACTAGGAAGTCACACAAGTTCATTCTCCTAGAATAGCTCTGCACCTGCAGATAAGCAGTTTCTGTTGTGGTGAAAAAACAGTACAAGAAAGAAATGTAAAGGCAGGCCAGGGCCCAGCCGGTCCCGATCGTGACAATTCTTTTTTGTGGTGAAGTTGCTACGGCCCTCACACCTCCTACTCACTTTCAATCAGTGCCACCTGCGGCCACCAGTCACTCAAGCCACACAGACACCTGTGCAGAGGAGCAGCCAAGCCTGTCCCCAGACCACTCCCCCCTCACCTGAGACCACTGAGACCACTCTCACTCATAGCCTTAGAGACGGGGCCTGGTTTGACCACATTTGATCTCCATACATGCAGACAAGTCATATACAGTTTGTTGGAACCTTAGTTTCCTCTTTTGCAAAGTACTTCTAATGGTAGCTCTCTTCAGAGGCTATTGTGATATGGCCCACAGGTAGTCAGCTGAGGGCGGTTCCTGTCCTGTTTGTCGGTGGGGATGCCCCAGTTAGCCTCCTGTCCCGTTGTGCAACCTGTCCTGTGGCCGGGGAATATTCCACTGAGCTTGAGAGAAAGTGTGTTTAAGGCATGATCTGTGTGCTGGCTGGGTTTGTGTCAACTGGACACACACTGGGGTCAGCAGAGAGGAAGGAGCCACAACTGAGACAATGACTCCCTAAGATTGGGTTTGGATAAGCCTATAGGACATTGTCTTAATTTGTGATTAATACGGGAGGCCCTAGCCCATGGTGGATGGTGTCATCCCTGGGCTGGTGGTTCTGGATTCTATAAGAAAGCAGGCTGAGCAAGCCAGGAGTTCCAAGCCAGTAAGCAGCACCCCTCCATGGCCTCTGCATCAGTTCCTGCCTCCAGGATCCTGCCCTGCTTGTGTTCCTGTCCTGATTTCCTTTGGTAATAAATTGTGAGGAATAAGCGTAAACTGAATAAACCCTTTTCTCCCCGGGCTGCTTTGGTCATGGTGTTTCACGGCAGCAATGATAACCCTGACTAAGACAGATCCCTCTAGGACAGTGGCTCTTAATCTTCTTAATGCTACAGCTGTTCCCTCATTACTACTATAATCTTGCTACTGCTGTGAATTATATATAAATATCTGTGTTTTCTGATGTCCTAAGGCGACCCTGGGAAAGGGTTATTTGACCCACAAAGGGTCTCGACCCATAGGTTGAGAACTGTTGTTCTAGGAGGGCTTCCTCAGCCAGCCCCTCCCGGCTGTTCTTTCTGGACTCCTGCTTATGTGACCCCAGCCTGAGCCTGAGACAGAAGAGGGGGGCCTCAAAGCATTGGAACAGGACCATGTTCCACAGGGCCTTGTCCTGGTCTGTGTGGTACACTGTCTCTTAGCTCAGCTACTCACATGAGAACAGGACAACGCGCAGGGAAGATGATGCCGAGGACCACAGCTCAGCAAGAAAGAGAGACTGGAAAAGAGGAGGAGAGGAGAGCAAAGGGGGAAGGAGGAGGAAAAGAAAAGACGGAGACAAGAAAGAATAGGAGGGGAATAAAAGAAGACAGAACAAACAGGGTAAAACAGCAGAATCAGAGTTGGTCAGAGGTAGCATTAATCTTAGCATTTGGGAGGTAGAGGCAGGCAGATCTGAGTTCAAAGCCAGCCTGGTCTGCATAATGATTTCCAGGACATCTAGGGCTACATAAAGATCCTTGGGCTGGAGAGATGGCTCAACGGCTGAGCTTCGTCTGCTTTTCCAGAGGACCTGGGTTCAATTCTTAGCACCCATGTGGCAGTTCACAACTGTCTACAACTCTAGTTACTGGTGAAGCAACATCCTCATATAGACAGACAGACAGACATGCAGGCAAAACACCAATGCATGTGGAATTGAAAATAAATAAAAGAAATAATTAAAAAAAGAGACCCTGCTTCAACAAAACTAAACAAAACAAAAAAAAGGAAAACTTGGAGGTGGGCTAAGCAAGCACATCTGATGAGATACAGTTGTCTCCGAAACTTGGCATTCTTTTTTTTTTTTTTTTGGTTTTTCGAGACAGGGTTTTTCTGTGTAGCTCTGGCTGTCCTGGAACTCACTCTGTAGACCAGGCTGACCTCGAACTCAGAAATCCGCCTGCCTCTGCTTCCCAAGTGCTGGGATTAAAGGCGTGTGCCACCACTACTCAGCGAAACTTGGAATTCTTAACCACTTAATTAGCTTCTATTTTCTAACCTTAGCGCTCTTGGAAAGATGTGAAATAAACAGAAGCATAGTTTAGAACTAAGAATTAGCCAGGTGAGGCGGGGCATACTGTGGTCCCAGCTCCTGGAGAGACTGAGGTACAAGGACACTGAGTGTTGTGATTAAGATCAGCCTAGGCTATGGGGAAGGACTGAAGGAGCTGAAGGGGTTTGCAACCCCATAGGAAGAACAACAATACCAACTAACCAGACCCCGCAGAGCTCCCAGGAACTAAATCACCAGCCAAAGAATACACATGGAGGGACCCAAGGCTCCAGCCCATATGGAGCAGAGGATGGCCTTGCCTGGCATCAGTGGGAGGAGAGGCCCTTGGTCCTGTGAAGGCTCGATGACCCAGTGTAGGGGAATGCTAGGGTGGTGGGGCTGCAGTGGGTGGGTGGGTGGGGGCATCGGAGTGTGGAATGGGGAGTTTTGGGAGCGGAAACCAGGAAGGGGGATAACATTTGAAATGTAAAGAAACAAAATAACAACAACAAAAAAGATCAGCCCAGGCAACATAGCATGGCCTTGTCAAAAGAAAGAGGGGAGTAGGGAAAGGAGAGAAGACAGAATATCCATGACTGCTGAATCAATCAGGGGCCTTGGATCTTTCATTAGTTCTGAAAACCTTTCATCCGCAGTCTGTATGCTCTCTTCATGACTTTTGCCGGTTTCTCTTTTCTTCTCTTATTTTTTTTAGATAAGGATAAGCGTCTGTGTGGGACGCTTTATGCATCTGTTGGTTCCTACTTATTTCCCTCTAATTCAGTGTAACCAAAGTGACGTTGTTTGTCGTATAGTTTCATTTCCTACAAGAACTGGGACCATAGCTCAGCTAGTAGCATCCATGAATGCCTGGGTGTCATCCCCAGAACCATAAGAACTGGACATGGTAGCATATGCCTATACTCTGAGTATTTGGAGGGCAGAGAGGCATTACGATTTGAAGTTCGAGATCACCCTTCACTAGGCAATGAGCTGAAGACTAGCCTGGGAATACATTTAGACCCTGTTTCACCTAACAAAATATCAGAAATATGTCAAGCCCCTTGGAAGGGGAGGGCAGCAATTCGTCCCTGTCACTTCTCCGGCCATGCTCAATCTGCTGTTGGTCGAGGCAGAAACCTCCTTTGACTAAGACACAGGGGTAATCTTTATCATAGCTTACCTGGTAGGAGAATGGGAGAAAACAAAAGGAGAATAAACAATGGAGAAATGCTCAGAACTGTGTCTTTTCCGCAACTGGTAAGGTGCCCATAAATGTCCAGTTTAATTTGCTTCCTACCTGTGCTTGTCCTGAAGCTTTGCAGGCTGAAACAATCCACAGATTTCTTTCAGATCTGGGGGATCGAACTCAGGGAGTTAAGGATTGCTAGGCAAGCACCCTACCATTAAGATACATCTTCAGTCCAAACTGTCCTTGAGGCCTCTGGGCTGTCAGCTGTGTAGCCTACCCTATGACACTATCCCTTTTATCGTATTAGATGGGAGCCCTGGGGACCTGTCTTGTCACAGACATGTTCTTTCTTGTCCTGACAGTAGCTACAACCCAGTTTCATTTTTTTCCAATCAAAATTGGCTGCTGAATATGGTGTTAAAACGCCTGTGGGTTCCTTAGCCCCAAGTGGGCAAGGGGCAGCCTGTTCCTAGTTTAAAGGAGTCACTTTGAATCCCCTGGTGGAGGTATTCCTCTATTGAGAACCGTAACTTCTGGATCAACAAAGCTCAAAGCTGCCTTATAGCTTGAACTAAGTAAGTGACCTGTAATTTGTGGTAGGCAGCTCTTAGCCTGTTGACTTGGTAACACATACTTAATGTAGTGGCTGAAGGCTTCAAGTTGCTTGCACTGGGCAGTCCTGGCTGTCCTGGAACTTTTGTAGATCAATCAGGCTGGCCTCAAACTCAGGAGATCTGCTTGTCTCTGGAGTGCTGGACTTAAAGGCATGTACCACCACACTGCTAAAATCTCATTTTCAGTCTGTTTCCCGAGGCCACTAATAACGTGTATTTATCAATCTAGATCCCAACAAGAAACATAACCGGCTCTGGACAGGTTAGTGTGAGGAGGGCTTATTAATAGGCACAGGGGAATCTAACAAGGAAGGAGCTGACAGAGGTGAGAAGCAGTGATGTGACTTCAGTCTGAGATCAGACACAGCAGCTAGAGCGCGCCCTGTGACGGAATGGGAGGAGCTAGAGGACTGTATCCTCTTCCATTTCTCTGAATCTCTGAGGGGTGGTGAGAGGGTTGGATATCCCTAAATGGAAGTTGGAGATCTGACGCTAACTTAGCTCATGCAAGTCCATCTATGGAAAGTGAGAAAGCCCCTGGGGGCGGATGTTTGGTACTCTAGACTTAAGGGAGGGTCCAAGTGTGACCGTGGGAGTCCAGTCCTCCAGCACGGAGTCCCATCACTACAGCAACCTCAAGTGGTCCTTAGGTGGAAGATACGTCCCTGTGCCCTCATAATGACGATGCAGTCACAGAGCCGATTCTCAAGGTAGATATTTGAGGTATGACTTTCACACATTAGAAACTGTAAATGTTAGCAATTGCCTTAAATCCTGAAGTGGCAACTCCTGTCATCCTAAGACAGCACTTGTGTCATACTCCACGTGGCACCTAACAGGTCAAATCCAGCAAGGCCAAGATGGAGAAGAGAGAGACTGGAGTCTTTCTTGCCACCACCTCCAAAGCAGCTAAAACCTTACTTAGGTCAGCATTCTGTTTCACACCCCTTCCCCACAGAATTCTTTGCACTGACAAACATCAATTGCTGGTGTGGTGGCACATGCCTGGAACCTGCACACTTCTGAATCAGAGCTGAAGGAAGGCCAGCTTTATGAAGTAGCAACTAAAACCACCTTACAGTGTGTGTGTGGGGGGGGGTCACCACATGAGGAGCTGTATTAAACCTCAGGTCTACAGTTTATGGGTATTTATAGAAGCGTGCTAAGACTGGAAATGCAGGCTCTGAGCTCTAAGGGCACGGCACTCTTGCCGCTCCCCTCCTCCCTCCCTCTTTCCGCTTAAGGCTGATCTTGGTAGACTTGGTTGTATCTAAGCAGACCCCTGGGGAAGGACTGGCAAGGTCCTTTGGAATGTCTGTCTACTGATCTTTTCTTGTTAAGATTTAGGAATATGTACAGCTTGACACTTGACAGTAGTTCTGGGGGCTGATGATTTAGAATCCCAGCCAATCTTGGTTCTTGGTCTGCAGTGAACACTGTGTGTGCAGCAGGCAATCCAGGGTGGAAGACAGGACTCGTCTACTCAGCTGGATTCACAACAGCATGGCTGGGTGCACCTCATGTGCACCAGTAACACATTCTCAGGCTCCCAAAGGCACAACCTGCTTCAAGAACACACATACAAGACGCTTGGAGTTCCAGTGGGCTTTTATTGAGATAAATAACAAAAAGAAATAATCAAGATTTTACCAACCATCTTTTCTGAACCATGTCTAGCCTCCTTAGAGACTCAGGCCCAGAGACATGTACATTCCCTGTAACACATCCCAACAAGAACAGACCCTCCCACCGGAACATCAGCCAATTAAACAGAAAGCCAATTTTCCCTTTCCCCAAATGTTGTCAGATTTTAAGTTCCCACTATTCAAAGTGGCACTGGTCCCTTGTGACTAGGGACATTAGAATTTTCTTATTTTTACTAAACAAAAAAATTGTAGTTTTTTTTTTTTTTCTAATTTCTTTGTTTCAAAAAAGGGAAGTGACTTTGTATTCTCCAGGCACCCCTCCCCAAGAACCACTGGTTAAAATACAGCAGCCTGCATCTTACTAGCCCAGGCCTACCCCTCCCCTGCCCTGCCCAGCTCTGTCTACTGGAGATTTAAATACACTTCTGTTGGAGTCTGTCAGCTGTGGAGGGGCAGAGTCCAGGCCAGGCTAGCTCCCTCTGACCTCATACCTGTTACAACCCTTGGACACTTAACTCTGTATTCCAAAGATGAGTTTTTTACATTAGAGAAGAAAATAGATTTGCTTTGGGAGTTTTAAAAAACTATCTTTATGAATAGAAAGTAGAGCTACAAACTCACCAAAGTCCACATAAATTCACCCAAAATCTGGCTTATTTCACCTCCCATGAGGCCAATAATTTTGCCTGACAAAGATATTTGGCAAGAAAATCATTCCACAGTAACAATTTTAAAGATACACAGAAAGTTGAAAAAAAAAAAAAAAGTATCCAATTAAAATAACATGGCTTAATTCCCACAAGCTTATTTCATCTTTTTGTTACTCATCTAAAGGACAGGAGTGTGGCTAAAGGCAGTTTCCCATGAGGTTATAAGCTTCCAAAGTGTTTCTAAATCCTTAGTGCAGACACCCTCCCTTTTGGGACACAGTACCCTCCCCTCCCACCCCTATTAAAAAAAAAAATTAAACCAAATAATCAGAATGAGATGTTTTGTTTCCGACACTTTTTCAAAGCTTTGTGCTGTGCTGATCTAATGGAGCACGATGTCATCCAACACAAAGCAGGTGGCCAAGGGAAGATGCCCTCATCTCATTCTGAAAGAGTTATGACAACCACCCACCCCACCCTACCGTTTGGGGCCAACCAATTGTTATGATGCTGGTACCCATTTGGAAGTAATTTAGAAGTACTTAGGTTTTCCTTTCCAGGAAAAACATTTTATGGTAAATGTATCCCATTCCTAAGAAAGTTTCTTTCATGTTCAGAACATCAAGGGAGAGAAAAAACAGGCCCTGAGGCAGCAAGGTGTGTAACAGTCTGTAACTTATTACACAACTATATGACCAGAGGCTAAAGCATTGAGGTGGATATTAAAAATAGGACATAGTTTTTATTCAAATGAACTACTGGGAAAAAAACAAAACATAACCATTACTTTAAAAATTACTGGAAAGAACCTGAAAGACAATTTCCAATAGTAGCAATATTCCTTATCGAGAGGGATTAAAAAGAAAAAAAAAAAAAAAACAAAACAAAAAAAAGATACCAGGCTTTGACCTGGTCAGTAGGGCATCTTCCCATTAACAGCTCAAGTGAGCCAAGCACCACCCCCACCGCTGCCTCTCCAGACAGTGATCTCTGGGGTGCCCAGCTAGTCCAAGTGCCACACTCAGCAGAGGCTGTACTTCAGAATACTCTCCATGTGGAGTCTGTGCTTTAAGAGGGACTCAGGCATGCGGCACCAGACAACGCAGTACAAGGTTGGCAAGAGACTGCACTTTGTTCCATCACCCACATGCCCTCTGGCGAGACAGCAGATTGCATTTAAACTCCTTCCTGCTGACGCTCCACATGGAGGTCCCTCGTCTCGCCAGAGGCAGGGAGGAGGAGGAGGGCTGCAGCGGTACAAGGGCAAGATCTGTTGGCCAAGGGAGATTGTTTAAAGACCCCACGCCCACCCTCCCTAGAAAAGTGACTTCCTTAATTTGGTTTGTTTTGTAACCAACACCGACTGGACTTGCCTTTGGGGTCTTGTACCGTGCAGCCCCTGCTACAGTTGTCACAGAGTCAGGATTAGATCTGATAAGGAGGCATCTACAGGGTTTTCATCCCCAAGGAATTTGGGGTAAGTCACAAATAGTTTTGCTTTAGAACTAGGCAAAGTCAAAAAGCAACTTTGAATAACTGACTCCTTTATTCAGGTGAGTTAAGCATGGAAGCATACACATGACATACCTTGTCATAGTTTTAAGGTTCTCAAAGTGATGGAATATGAAAATCACTTTTTTTTTAAATTTTGTTTTTTGCTTTTTTTGTTCCCTAGATGCCTCCTGACCTAGTGTACTGGGTTAAAAGGGAATTAAAAACATTTTTTTAAAAAAAAGTTCACTGGTTTTGATTCATCTCACTCCTTTTGCCTGGAGATCAGGCCAAACACCAAGCATGTTGGGAGAGGCACAACTTAAAGCAACACTACCCACCTAAAGCATCTGCCAGCGATTTACAATGCAAAATGACAGACAGCAGCTCTTGCTGCAGCACAGAGAACGGCAAGCAGCTTTCTGTAGCACGGAAGTTAACAGCTCTCAGGAGTTGCCCATTCCTGCAAAAATGTTATGTATCAAGGTGGGCAGAGGGCGTCCACTCACACACTGTAAGAGGTGACGCAGATAACTAAGCGTCACAGTGCCAAGCCCGCCGAGGCTGGACTGGCTGGTCCAGTGAAGTACAAACCCATGCTTCACACACTTTGCTCTAAGACTGCACTCCATACACATATACTCCAAGGAAGATTAATCTTTGTTCCCCTTTGCAGAACTTGGGAAGTTCCTCAAACGTTTAGGACAGGAGAGCCAATCACAGAGCTTCTCAAAGCCCTCAGGGATCACAGACTTCCTTGCTTCCTGCTAAGACCGCTGCATGTACATTACAAGAGCAGTGTGGTGGCAGACATGTGCCCTGGGCTTCTGGGCCCTTTTCCAACAGAGGGCCTGCAGAGGTCTGCTTCCTATAGTTAAGAGGCCAAAGCACTTTTTAAGAATTTAGTGTTGCAGAAAACTGAGCCCCTCTCATCTTTAGCTGCTCCCATAATCACTCTAATCCCTTAATCCCAGCAACCTTCATCCAAAAAAAATAATATATATATGTATGTATATATATATATATTTATATATATATATATGAACCCAGAAAAAAACTTATTTACAAAGTTTATACAAGTATACACATCCAATTTTCTACGGGTCGCGCTTTGCCACAGAGGAAAGAGGGTCAGGCTCCGACAAGTCTTTACACCGAGTGCCTTACTGCTCGTGGAAGCGTGAGAGCCAGCTTAGTGTTCTGCTGGAGAGCACAGAGGCTTGTCATATGGCTCCTGCAGTGAGAGGCTGCTCTTTCCTTTGGGAGCGACGATGGTGCGTCTACTCAGCCCAGAAGAAAATTTTACTTGGTATTGTTTTTTTTTTAAATACATGTATTTACAGTGTGGATGGACTGCAGCTGTGAATCAACTCCTCCATAGAAAGGAAAGGAAAACGGCGCTACCGTCACTGGTCCACCTTCCGGCCCGGGCTGAGTACTGGTAGAACAGGAAGCGAGACTTCAACTTGAAACCAAAATGAAGAGGCAAAGAAATAAAAAAGGAAAGAAACTAGAACATGACTGTTGATTCCTTGGGCTGTGTGTAAAGATGATATTTGTAATGGTCTCGTAGCATAAGGCACTTTGCACAAATAAGTAGTAAGCTCTTCAGGCTTAAGAAACGGATGACTAACCGGGAGAAGTTGAGATGCAGCAGAGTCAGCTGTGGAGAACTGTAGACAGGTGCGTGGTCACCAAGAGTCTTCTCTTTTTAGGGTTTCTCCCCTTCTTTTCCTCCTTCCTTGTCCCCTTTCCCCAGAAAACATTTTTAAAAACCAGCAGTTAGTGCAACGAATGTTCAGTCAGCACACAGTGCAAACAAGTGGAACAAAAAAGGTCTATTTCTTCTTTTCAGTTTTTCTTCACCAATTAAAAAAAAGAAAAATGTCTGAGTTCTTATATAACTCTTCATAGTTCCAAAATAAAGATGAAAAAACCCACAAAGAGAAGAGCACCCCCCCCAAAATGATGTGTCACAGATCCAAGGAGCCTTCTGTAGTTTGTCAAAGCCTATGGAAGAAGTTTAGAAACTTCAAATTAGTATACATGAAAGCAATATAAAACAAGAGGACATGTTTTCACAAACCTCACACTAAACTCTCTCCGGCACTTTCTCCTGAAACTGGATCTACTACTTACACGAAAGATTTCACTTGGATGTGGCAGCCCCTTCATGTAAGTCGTCACGTAGGAGGCCAAGGCAAAAAGTTACCATCAGTCTGTCTGTCTCAGTTGAGCTAGGGCTACAGATGGGGTCAGAAAAATCAACTAACTAACAACAGTGTCCCCAGAGCCCAGGACAGAAGGAGATCTTTAAGTTCTGACTGCAGGCAGCCCTCACTCACAACCAAGAGCAAGTGTGTGGCATCCATCTCTAATCCACCACTTGGAAAGTGGAAGCACGAACATTAGGTTTTCAAGGCAGTCCTATAGTAGTCAGACTGAAGGCACCTCTGGCTGCCTGCGCCTCTCTCAAACAAATACAGAAAAATAAAGTGAAAAAGTAGAATCACAGAGAAGCCTTCCATGTTCTGAATAATAGGACTATTGGCCCTGAAGGACGTTAGGCTCCAAATTCAAAGCCTTTACAGAGTGCTGCAACTACAGGCGCTCGCTCACACTGCATAGGGTTTGGGAATGAAGTTCTCTGAAGCACAATAAAGGACACAGCATTTACTGCAGGCTTGGAGACTTAGTACGGTGCGATGCTTAGCCTTGGGTTAAATGCCTAGCATTAAAAAAAAAAAAGTGTGTGCTGTAACTTGAAAATAAAGCAGCCCTCAAGCCCAATCAAGGTGCTTCTAACAAAACTCTGAAACAGCAGCTACTGCTCACTGCTGAGCCTACCTAGAGGCACGGGTGAGAGTGAGGGAGAAGAGGGCATGTGAGAAGCTAGAGGGGCACCTTCCTCCTTTCATTTTAGTTGAGAATTTCACACAATGTATCTTGATAAAAGGGAAATTTTAAAACACAGACATCTTTATAATGTATGTGTTACATATTTGACAACAAGGTATTTAGTTAATACACCCACAAAAAAAAAAAAAAAAAAAGGGTCAAAAGGGGAAACAGGAAATATTTTTAACCCGAGACTGCCAATGCCCTTTTGTCTTTCATCACTCTGTGAACCCAAATCTGTGTTCTATGTGACTCACACCACAATGTTCAGGAAGTGGTCTATAGAGCACCACATGTCTCTAATGACATGCGTGCCTCACACCCAAGAGATTCTTGGTTCTCATTCTTATTTATGACACTGGGTGGAGCTACTGTTATCACAAGAGTTCAAGGAAGAGAACCTTATTTCTTTCCTAAGTTTGAAGATTCTGCTCAGGTTACTAGGTACGTACGTGCTTGTTAAGGTTTCTCGTCTTCTGCAGGCTCGCTGTGGTATTCTGCCACATATAGGCTCTTGTCAATGTTGCTTGGGATGGGTTTGATCTCTGTCCCCAGCTGCTCCTCAATACTCTTCAGGTTGAAGCGATCATCATACGTGATCAAGTTGATGGCTAAGCCAAGATGACCAAAGCGACCTAAAGAAAAATGTGTTTAATGAGGTTAAGATTTGCTTAAAATAGTGGTAAGTAAAGTGAGTCAAAGTGAGAGCAACATGTATGTACACGTCTGTAATATGCCAAAACACACAGCAGGATTCATTTGGTGCCATTCTGAATGGCACCAACAAGACTGAACAAATCAGAAACAACTTAAGGTCTTTCCCTTGGCACATCAACTGTACTGAACAGGTACAGACCTCTGGGCAACCACCCCCTATCAATCCAGTGTGACAACCACATACAAAGTCAGCTTGCACTGTACAAGGTATCTTCAAGGTACTGCAATTAAGTTGCTATATGTGAGACACAGACCAGCTATATGCTAACAGCACATTTTTAAAAAAGATTTATTTATTTTATGTTATGTGAGCACACTGTAGCTGTCTTCAGACATCCCAGAAGAGGGCATCGGATCCCATCACAGATGGCTGTGAGCCACCACATGGGTGCTGGGAATTGAACTCAGGACCTCTGAAGAGCAGCCAGCGCTGAGCCACTTCTTCAGCCAGCACTTGCTTTTAAGAAACTAAAATATCCAGACTTTGATGTTGGCAAGGGTACTGGAACCAATTTCACATGAATCCTGAGGAACAGCTCTACTTAATTTTCCTGTCTTGAAATGACAAACTGGATACTCATTTGCATAGCTGTCAAAATACACACACTGAACAACACACGTGCACACCACACCATCCAATGAATCCAGTTTCTTGTATTTCACTGTAAGTATATAGTAATTACTTTAACCCCTTTCTTTCCTTCTTGTGAGATACTATGTGACTTAACTTTTTTTTTATTACCAGTGCTTTTTTGTTACCGGATGTGGGTGCTGGAAATCAAACAAGCTTCACAGGCTCTTTGACAACAGCAAATCCATTTCTCCATCCCCTTCCCCCGACCTATAATCATAATCCTCCTGCCTCAGTCTCTCAAGCACAGGGATTACAGGGTATGCGCCACCATTTCCAGCTTACTTTTCTCCCACCCCTGAAACTGGGTCTCAAACATGTTTTTTGAAGCTGGCCTCCTAACCCACATAGGTACAAATGCACCTGCCTCTTCTTCCCAAGTGTACCACGTCCAGACAGCCTACCTTTAAAAACATTTTTAAAAAATGTTTATAATTTGTGTGTGTTGGCAGTTGGTTCTCTGTTATGCTAAGTAGCAGGACTGAATTCAGGTGCTCTATCAGGCTTAACTTTAATAAATGACACAAGGACTTGGGAGACTGAGGCAGGTACATTTTAAGTTCCAGTAACAGCCTGGGCTATCTATGTATGTAGCCAGACCCTGTCTCCAAATACAAATGATTAATAAAAAAATTAGTTTTAAATATCAAACTAAATTGCTGTGACTGCACCACTCTCACACTTCACAAGAAAAAAATTAGTGATCATACTTCTCATCAATCAGTGTCTGCTGATTATGGGACATTCTTACTCACCCGATCTTCCAATACGATGAAGATAGGTCTCTGCCAGCTTTGGGAAGTCAAAGTTTATCACCACATTCACAGCTTGTATATCAATACCTCGGGTAAACAGATCTTAAAAAAAAGAGAATTAATTAATTAATCATTAATTAATGAAAGGTAATTCACTAATTATGCTTTTAGAAGTCCGTCATCCACTCATGGTAAACAATTTACAACTCATCTGAAGTAAACTAATAGGCAAAGCCCCTCAAACTCACCACAGGGTCATAACCAGTTTCCCTTGCCTTTCTCAGAATACCCTTCCAGAATCATTCATGATATTGACTTTCCTGTTTTTGAGATGGGTCTCTGGTGGCTCAAGATAGCCTTGAACTCATGTTCCCCTATCAAACTCCCAAATGTTAGGATTATAAGCACATACTGCCATGCTATGTTAGACTTCTATGGACCATTTTTAACCTAGGTCTTTAAACTTGAAATCTTTTTTTCTCCACATCTCAAACTTACCCAGTCCATAAAGCCAATTAATACACCATCTCTTCTGAAACCACTTGACAGTTATTACTTTTATATTCTAATAACCAACATTTTACATCACTCCCTTGTCAACCAAGCTCAACTACATCTAATCCAGGTCTCCGTAGTTTTCGGCTGGCCTTCTTGCTAGCAGAGCAGGTAGGTCTTGAACCTGAAGCAACCTTCCTGCCACAACCCCAGTGCCTGCTGATTACACAACACTTGGCACCGACTAGTTTTGTTGTTGTATTTTGGATTTTATAATGATATTTTTAATGCTCATCCATTTGTACTCCATTTTAAGGCTGCTTCTGAGACGACCACGTCACGCTACACAAGTTTACCAACTCTCTAATTAAACTGTCATTCCCTGAAGAAGTCGCACTTGACTGTTCATTACTTTGCTTTTTTGAGACAAGGACTCGATCTGTTGCACAGGCTAGCTCAGACTGTGTCAGTCACCCCAACAGGTAGGATTGATTTTATATATTGAAGATATGTACACACTCCAAACAGACATTAAAAATCTCGACCCTGGGCAATCCTAGGATTCCAGCACCAAGTGAAACTTGTCATGTTGGCACACCCATAACCTCTTGTCTGAGAAGAGGAGGTGGGGTCACCCCGAGCTTCATGCTGAACTTCAGACTGTAACTGACTCAATCAATCAATCAAACCAACTCATCAGTGTAGTAATGGGTGTCACTGTGCAAGTACTATAACCACTGTCAATGTCGTTCTCTTTAATGTTAGGACTGAATTCACAGTGCCTAAGCCCCAACTTTATATTTAAAGTGAAAAAATGGAGGGGGGCAGGCACCTGATAGCAAGTTTCAATTTTCTTATGAATATTCAACTTGACTGACTACTTTACTTTCACCAGTAAGCTATTTTATAGGTTTTCCAAATGTAGAAAAAAATATAATAGCTACATTTATACAAGCCAAATATGTCAACACAACTTAAAAAAAGTTAATCACTCAATAATATGGCTGCCTTCATAAAACCTGCAAAGACCATACCAGCTAGCATAACAAGGGAAAAGGAAAATGTCACAGGCCCCATCTCTACATAAAGAACTACAGCAGTCAACAGCTGCTGAGAGGAGAGCCACTTCTCTTAAGAGCTGAGGCACCAATCCTAACTGGTTGATTCTAAATGCATGCTATCATACAGGCATACTAGGCAAAAAAGATTGTGTCTACATGTGTGTACATCCATGTACAAAAACCCAACAGTAAGTACAGAGGACAGGTCATGAGTAAGAGGAGAGGGTACAAACACAACATATTTATGAATGAATTTTCAAATTCATAACTGGAGAAGAAAAAAGTGCTCTGTATGTGCATCTATACAATGTGACTACAATGACCAGTGTTTTCCTTTGGATTCCTGCTGGACACGGTGATACAGATCTATGACCCAGCACTCAGCAATCCAAGGTGGAAATGCAGCTGTGAGTTAGAGAACAGCCTAGGCAACATCATGAGGTTGTTTCAAAAACAACTACTTAACAAAACAACAACCAAAAGCTTTAGTAATTTAGTTTATACTAACTAGAATGTAAGTAGTTAAGAAAACTAGAAGCATGTTAAGATATTTTTATAGTCACGTCCTGATTACTAGGAATAACTAAATTTAGTATCTGGTAGCAGTAACAAGTGTTTTATTTATGTGCATTTTCACAAAAATCCTGACTCAAATTTTTTTTAAAAAATAGGTGGCTAAAGAGATGGCTCAATGGTTATGAGAATTTGCTGCTCTTTCCAGAAGACACGAGTTCAGTCTCCAGCACCCACATCAACAGGCTCACAACTGTCTTTTAATTCCAGTTCCATGGGATACAATGGTCTCTTCTGGCCTCTGCAGGCACCTGTTGTGCACACATGGTAGACACTCATAGACACAGATAGACAGACAGACTGAGACATAGATATAGATACACACACACACATAAATTAAGAGAAATCTTTAAAAATAATATGTATTATGTATATAATTGTGCCAGGTGTGGTGGTGCACACCTTTAAACTCAGCACTTAAGAGACAAAGGTAAGCTAAAAGAAGTTAGTTTAAGACCAGTCTGGTATACATATCCAATTTCCAGGCCAGTAAGAGCTATATAGTAATATCCTGTTTCAAAAAAACAAAACAAAACAAAACACTAACCAAATAACCAACCAACCAAAACCTCTAAAATAAAGTTATCTGCCTGTATAGGTCTATGTATATGTGAAAATTCGCATGATAATAAAGTAAGCATATTTACCAAATGCATACATTATAGTTCAAACTCCAATTCCTTCTACTTCCTCAAATGATTATTCTTCTTCTCATACTAATAGTAAGATTAAATTCCAAATACATAACTGGGAAGGCACTCCTTCTATTAGGTTTGTCTGAGCTATATTTGTGCCTCCCCCTCCCTACCTAGGTTTATTTTTCTGTAATTTTTGGAACAACCAAAAATTAGAAAATCTTAGCCTAGAGTATAAACTAGTTTGATTCTGGGAAAAAACCCAAAAAGACACAACTTCTAAAGTGCAATTTTTAGAAAGTTTATTTTGTGCCTTATTTATTTTGTGAGCACCTTGGATGGTAGAACTGCTCAGAAAGCACATAAACGCAAAACCTATCTTAAAGCCACACGTGCAGCATAAGCATCAGGGTGTACCCCACGTCAGGAACTAAATATAAATAATACCCATTCTCAACCTAGGAACTAAACAGCACGCATTCTTCTCTTCAGAAGCTTTCAAAATGGCAGCAGGGTATAAGGAGTTGTTACAGGCTTCACTATATGACAGAAAAAATCCAGCCAAGAAAGAAAACAGCAGGTCCAAGAAATACAAAAACACTTACCAGTGCAAACAAGATTGCGGCATAAGCCATTTCGGAAATCATGAAAGACACGATTTCGATGTTCCTGGGGGGGCAGGGGGAATAAACTACTGAGTAAAATTTACAAACACAAAATTTTCATCATGGTTTCTCTACCCAATCAGTTCTTCAACCCCAAATTTGTTTATACAAACATCCATGCTTCTGTAGCAGTCACACTGTCTCTATGGCACACTTCATCCCATCGTGTAAGCACCGTACCACTCGTACCATCACAAGAAGGACAGGCACGAGACACGCTGAGATCACAGTTATGTACCATTTATGACAAACTGTCATCTTTATCCTGTTATTATCCTAATCAACTTTTTGTCACATCTAATATATAAACTGTATTATAGCAAGCATATACATACATACATACATACAATCTGGTACTGCCTACGATTTTAGGTATCTGATATAGGATCTTGGAACTCTCCTTTGTAAGGAGGAGTTACTGTATTATTAAAATCTAGAACAGTGCTTTCTGTAAAAAAAAAAATGTTTTGCGTTGGTATTCTCCAATAAAGGAGTCAATAGCCTCAGGGATTTGACTGAGGAACAAAACTTTAAATTGTATTTGCTTTTACCTAATTTAAGTGGCTACATGGAGCTATCTAATAAAGTTATTACACTAAACAGAACAAATTCAGAAATTACCTGAGAAAGAATGTCTCTTCCTGTGTCATTCCCTCCTCACAAGATTTCATGCCACTCAGGCTGATCTCAAACTTAGCATGGAAGAGAGAATGACTCTTCATTTACTATATCTAAGAGCTAGGACTTCAGGCACAGGCCAGAGATCTGACATTCTGTACTGCTTTTTAAGCCTGTTAGTTTAAGAGAAGGGTTCTTTGTCTACTAAAGAAGACTTTGTTCACTTGTCCTTTTCCTGGAACCAAGAATTGCAACTCAGGACACTGCTCTACTACTACTGTGACAGTCCCTCACGCAAGACAGCATAGCTTACTCTTACACACAAGGCATTCACGCAGCACTGTAACCAAAGAAAATGTAAGAAATACTTAGGAAAAGATTTTTTTTAATTAAATCTATGCAAGTTCTTGAAATTATACTTACCTGCCTCATTTTAGCATGGATATAGAAGCAAGAGTAACCCAGCTGAGAAATCTTCTTGGCCAGTAATTCAACTCTCTGAGAAGAGTTGCAGAAAATGATCGACTGGTTTATCTGAAGCTAGACACGAAAGAGAAATATGAGAAAGACAAAAATATTTAGCCAAAACTTTCAGATGAAATTTGGTTTCATGTAGAAGAGTATCTTGTAAGGCTGCCTAACTGCCAGAGACAGCGCAGTCATCAGTCATGTCCTACAACGCCGCTGTTAACAGCGAATCAGCAAGTAAGAACCACTGCTCTGAGGCTGGAGAGATGGCTCTGCAGTAACAGCACAGACGGTTCTGAAGAGGACCCGAGTTCAGCTCGGCTCAGTCCCCACAGTGTGGGGCACACGACCGACCACACCTCTACTTCAGAGGCTCTAATGCCCTTTCCTGGACGTTTCCAGAAGCTGCACTCATGAGCATACAACCCCACACAGTCACATTCATTAAAATAACAAAAAGTAAAGAGTCATTGCTTCTAGGGAAGATGCAAAGTTAGGTACTTGTGGGCTTCTGGTAACATTTTATAAATAGGTAAACATTTTCAACAGTGCAGAGGCCACTTTGGAATGAAATGATGAACGGCACCAAAATTTGAAAAACAATGGTTCAAAGACTGCAAGATGAATATGTAGTTATAACATTTATAGCTAAAACAAGAAGGCAGGAGAATGTCCTCTTCTTGGACCTTAGCTGGGATCAATTTATTTTTCTGTCACAATGCACATGTCTACAAAATGACCAAAACATCTTCAGTTCTAATTTGGGGGTCACAAATAAATTTTCAGCAATTAATATTCACAAAGCAGGACAAACTGTAATTGTGGTGAATTATTTAACAATAAAAGTAAGGCACCTGAGTCAATCAGTTTCAACTTTAAGCCAATCAAAGCTCCCTTTTACTAAACAGCAGGACTTTTTACAGTGAAAATAAAGGGGCAAATGATGTAATTGTCCAACTAGGAATTAGTGAAGACAGGAATCAATTGCTAGGAATTAGTGAAGACAGGACTCAGCACAGACAGCCACTGCTTACCCTGGAGAAGAGGGTATTGAGGCAGTGCACTTTCTGGCGCTCCGTCACGTAGGCATAGTACTGGGTCACCCCCTTCAGCGTCAGCTCCTCCATCAGGTTGATCTCGTAGGGTTTTTGCAGATGGCAATTCTGGAGGAGGGAGGAAGAGTCTAAGGTGAAGACTGGGCTTCCCTTTTAAATTGAAAGACTTTCAAGCATGCTAAAGCGAGAGCTCTATCTCTGAGCTCCTGTTTCTTACCCTAAGTTTATACTTTTTTTTGGTCTCATGCTCTAAGGGATGTTTCTTTTCAAAAACAAATATTCATAAATAAATAAGTTATCTTAAAATGGTAGACCTCAGATTCAAATGTAGCTCACAGGGATGGGCTATAACCAACTTACAATGGGATATGTCACCTTGGCACAAAGAGTTGAAAAAAAAAAAAAAATCACAACTCCTCTCATTTTGAAACAGGGTCTCATGGCCAGCCAAGTACTACACATAGAAACTGTCTCCAAAAACCAAAACCAAGAAAAAAAGAGAAAAACATACCAACCGACAGGCGGATAGACGGCAAAACTTACATAAACCAGGCTAGTCTCAGAACAAATAGAGATCCATTAAAAAAAAAAAAAAAAAAAAAAAGCGCACATACATACTTTTAATCCCAGTACTTGGGAGGCAGATTCAGGAGACCTGTGAGTTTGAAGCTAACCTACTGGCCAGGGCTACATAGTGAGACCCTGTCTCAAAAACAAAACAACAAAAAAATCATAATAAATCCATGCACAAATCTTTACTCATATTTAAAAAACAAATAAAACCAAAAACCTGAAGTAACAGAAAGCATGAAAGCACACTCATAGTACCACGATGACACTAACTCCAAGTACAAATTTAATACTTACCATAAACTTTTGTACACTAAGAGGGAAAGTAGCGGAATATAGTAAAATCTGCCTATTTTTAGGTAGTGTGAGAATAATATCCTCCATTATCTGCACAAAATCCTGTGACAACAACTTATCTGCCTGTAATACAAAGAAAAGGTACTTTTAAAAAAAGAGTAAGACATTAAGTTTTGGATAGCAATATAAACAAAAAGGCAAAGCATAACCTACACAGGCTGCTCCTGGCTATCAACAGAAGACTCTTTAATACATACAATGTCCAAGGTTACCAAGACAAGCCCTAAGCAGTGCAGAAGGGGACAGAGCCTAGCATGGTAGCATATATCTGTAAGCTCAGCACCCGAGTGGCTGAATTGGGAGAGAAGTGAGAATATGAGGTTAGCCTGGGCTATATTATGAATCTGTCTTAAAGCAGAGGAAGCTATAATCCCTAAAGAAAAAAAAATATGTAGACTATCAAAATCTTTCTTCTTTGACAGAATTTAAATGTGATTCCCATTAAAGAGATAGCAGAGTGCATTGGTCAAAACCATGTTTTGAGCTGGATGTGGTTGGCATAAACCTTGCTCTTAGAAGAAACAGGATGGTAAACTCAAGGGCATGTGGGCTGATCGGTTTTCATTAGCTGTACTGGGAATCACTCAGCCATGTTGCAGTGTCCTCAACTATGACCACAGGCTAGCCACACCCCATAAAACACTCTAAGACTAAAAACTCTTTATCAGATGAAAAATCACAAAGGCCAGAAACTAGTGATCTAAAACAGTATAAAGAAGCAGATGCAAGACAAAGGTCTTCCATGCTTTTAAAATGTAACACTGAATAGAAGATTTAAAGTGAACTTGGTTCGGTTATGTGGTGTCATACATATCCAGGACAGGGTCTGCTTCACACACTGAAAATCTAAGTGAAGCTCAGAAGAGGACTGAACAGTCCTCTCAAACCAAGAGACCTTACCTCATCCAATACGATCATCTGGACATGATCAACCTTTGCTACTCCTTTCTTGATAAGATCCAGGATTCTGCCAGGGGTAGCAATCACCACATGCACTATAAAGATTTATGGGGAAAAAAAAAAGTCAGAAAATATATTCATCCCTATTAATTTTATCTAGAACAAAAACAAAAAAAACAACCTTATAATTTTGTAATATGTATTTAGCATCATAAATACTATTTATAGAGATACAAATTAATATAAAAAGGTACAAAGATGTTTTGGGCTGTACATTTCCATCTCTTCTCACAATAGCTAGACAATACTTGGTTTTATCTCTTCAATGAGAAGCTAGTTTCCCAAATCACTAATTCCAACTAAAGGGCATACAATTTTTATCTTATGACAATCTGGAAGAAATAACAGCCAGAATCACAAGGTTTATCACACAAAAGACATGTCTTCAATGTGGGCAAAAAACTACTGATCAATGTGGGGGAAAAAAAACTACTGATCACTAAAAACAAAATCGTGCAAGTTAAAAAATAAAGCCAAATACTAACATATACTAACATTCTGAGGAAGCTGACTTTACATGGGTCTGACTCTTGCTACTGTGTTACTCTTCTTCACTCAGCAGTATACCATGGGCAGCCTTCACGAAAACAATGCAAGTCAGTCCATCCTTACTGACTGTGACACTGCATTCAGGCTCACTGCATCTAGTCAATCTCAAGTATTTAAATGTACCTTCTTTTTCAGGGTTACAAACCACACCAGAGTAAATTACTTTGTATATATATAATTTTATATTTATCAAAGTTCTTGAAAACCAACATGTGCATAACCCCACCCCACCTCCACATAATCACAAACAGTCTGAAAACAAATAATGAGGTATCTGTAGCTTCAATCAGACAGCTCTAAGCCGCATCACTCCCTACCTGTGTCGTCAAGCCTCATTATGTCATCCCGTAAATTGGTTCCTCCAGTGGTCGCCATCACTTTGGCCCCTCCCATGTGTTTGCTGACCTGGATGCAAATTTGACTGACCTGTAGAGCAAGTTCTCTAGTGGGAACAATCACCATTGCTGGAAAATACCAAAGAACAAAGGAATGGGGGAAGAGAGACATGCCATATTTTAGAAATTTAAGCAACTATAAAAATTGTCTCACTGAGGCAGTATGTCTGAACACAAAGGAATGACACAGACATTAATATACCAGAGTCTTAAAAACTACATTTGTTTGACAGAAGAGAGTCACTCTAAATACTTAAGTAGTAAGTGCATCCTGCTCAGGTTCGTTGGAAATTTTTAATAAAAGCTTTAGAGGTGAAATCTTAATTATATGAACTGATTCCAGATACAACTATAGAAATTTGCTTCTTTTCTACTGTGTAAGCTCTTAATATGTGATAAACTCAAGCCTTTACAAATAGCAGCATTTCCTGTTTCTACAAGGAGCTCTGTTGACATAGCTCGCACAGGGGAATGCTGTTGCATAGGCCGTAAGCAATGACTCATTTAACCCCTCATCAGTTGGTTTTCCTAACTACGGAGCAGTAAAGCTCACTTTGTTTACCTCACAGGACCCTTTCTGCACCTGTTTATTGATTAAAAAAAAAAAAAAACCCACAAAACTCTGAAGATGGGAAATTCCCTTTAAAAGTCGGGAATAATATTTAGCCACTTAAGCCAAATATGGTAAGGAGAGAGTAGATTACATGAATTCTGACCAAGACTAAAACCTACAAAGCTCCAAACAGTCTCTCCCCAAGCCCCTCTCCACCATATTCAGCTAACCTTGAATATTGTCCTTCTTCAGGTCCAGCCGTTCAAGTAAGGGGATGAGGTAGGCACCGCTTTTGCCTGTTCCATTTTTTGCTCTAGCTAAGATATCCCTACCAGATAAAGCAATGGGAATGCTCTCCTCCTAAAAGACAAGGTGATGCAAAAGTTACTTGTGAATAAAGCACATTACCAGACTCTTCTCTGAGTTACACTGAAGAATACCCCACATGGATACTGCTTTGAAGTGTACTATGTTTGTATCTTGCATGAATGTCGCAGACCCACGTGGATTAGTAGGACCAGTGAGCATTTTGAACCAAAAGTTTGCTAAAACTGTTAACAGAAAAACAATAGCTGAATTCCAGCTAACAGAAAGGGCAGCGAGCTGGGCGTGGGCGTGATGCCACACATCTTTCATCAGTAGATTTGCCTTCAAGGCCAGCCTGGTCTTGGCAGCACAGCTACTAGAGAAAAGATCCTGTCTCAAATAGGAGAAAAAAAATCTCAAAGGGTTGTAAATAGTCCTCTAACAAAAGACATTTCTGTTAGAAATAAAAAATGGCCACATAAGTAACTCACGCCTGCAATCCTAGTAGGCAGGAGCAGGAGCTCAACACCAGCTTGACAAATACAAAAGCTTGTCGGAAAAACAGAGAAAAAGTGGCACTAACTCCAAGGGAAGGTTATATAGCATATGCTATTTTCCACCACCACCGCCGTCATCATCATCATCATTATTCACTTACAACCTATTTACTGCCCCCTCCCCCTTCTTATGAGTGGGGGTTCCCTTGGGTGTCCCCCGACCCTGGCATATCAAATCTCTGTGCATCCTCTCCCACGGAGGCCAGACAAGGCAGCCCAGATACAAGAACATACTCCACATACAAGCCACAGCTTTTGGATAGCCCAGGCTCCTGTTGTTCAGAACCAACATGGAGACCAAGCTGCACATCTACTTACGACATGTGTGCAGGGAGGCCTAGGTTCAGCTCTGTATGCTCTTTGGTTGGTGTTTCAGACTCTGAGACACCCAAGGGTCCAGGTCACTTGACAGCACATGCTGTTTTCAGACTGGTAAAGTCAATCATGCCACATGAAAAATGTGTACACTTAGCTATTTATAATGCCTTCAGTTCAACGCCCAGTACAAAAAAAACCCCAAAAACCCCCCAAAATCCCAAAAGAGGGGAAAATGTAGATGAGCTTTCTCTTACACCAAATAGAAATAAAATAAGCTGAAAACATTTATCTCTGGGGCCTAACTGGTACTTATTTTTATTATATCAGCTTCCAAAGTCTTTTATCAACACAACTTCTCTGTCCTGAATCTTGAATCTGCTACTCAAGACAGGATCTGTCACATCACTAAAAGTAACATTTCATTTTCACTTTTAAGCTTATTTTATCAAGTGTGTTTTCAATAACCACAACAAAAATAATACTTACTATCTAGGACACAGTAAATAATTAACGAGTTACTAAAATTAAATACATATAGAAACTAAAAGGGAAATAGGCACAAGTAAGACAGAACACACATTACTCAGCCACAAGATCCTACAACAAGCTGTTCACAGTTGTTACTCAGCAACGAGCTCTCAGCTTTGTAAGACAGAGGATTTGGAAGGGTTCATGTAAAAATAAGCTTAAAAAAAAGACATTTGTTTGTATGTCTCTTCCTGTGTCTGTCTGACTGTCTGTGTCTCTCTTTCTCTCTCAGTACAGGAGAAGCCAGAAGAGGGTATCAGAGTCCCTGGAGATGAGTTAAAGGCAGGCAGTTAAGAGCCACTGAGGTGTGGGTGCTGGGAATTCAACTTAGAGCCCCTGTAAGCAGCATGTGCTGTTACCCATAAACCATCTCTCTTCAGTGCCATAAAAATCAAGGTTCTTATAATTCTGAAAAAAATTAAACCTTTATAATTTTCTACTTTAAAGCCAACATCAAGCAATAAAAGCAATGTCCTGCCACTCTCAAATTTGACATTACAGGCCAGCTAACTGCAAAAACACTTTCTTATCCTAAAACTTCATATAATGGCAACATCTATGCACTTCAGAAACAAATTGGTCATGAAACTCCAGGAAAGACAAGCTTAAGAGTAGTGGAGGAGCAGCTGCTGCGAGTTTTTACCATTACTAAACATATTTCGGCACAGAACCAACCAACCATTAGTTCGAGTTTGGGAGAAACTTACCTTACCCACCACCCCCCAAACTTCTTCCTCCCTTATTCATCTTAAAAACTAAAAGTATAAGAAGCATTTAGTACTTTCTGGTTTGTTCTGGCATGGCTTCTGACCTAGGCTGGTCTCAAACTCTCAGGATCCCTCTTGCTTCAGCCCCGAGTTCTAAGTTTACTAGCATGAACTGCCAAGCTCAGTGAAATATTTCAAAAAAAAAAAAAAAATTTATTTATTTTATGTAAGTACACTGTTTCTCTTCAGACACACCAGAAGAGGGCATTAGATCCCATTACAGATGGCTGTGAATCACCATGTGGGTGCTGGGAATTGAACTCAAGACCTCTGCAAGAGCAGTCAGTGCTCTTACCTGCTGAACCATCTCTCCAGCCCCTCAAAGACAATGTTTTAGGAAACTGTTTGTATACAGTTTCAGAGACTTTAGCCTTCCCAGTCCCCTGACCCCTAACTGACTCCTAAAGCAAGAGTATAGTATATAAATAACTTATTTTAAACTGAAAAGACTCAGAAAACTGGCAGGTGAAATGCCTAAATAATAGCACTTGCTGTATAAGCCTGATGACCCATCCTGCATCCCATGAAGGAAGGAGAAAGCTGTGCTTGGATCTACACATGGGCTGGCAGGTGGATACAAAACACACATACCTTCTGCCCCCACATTTAAAAAACTTCAAGAAAGTCAAAAAACTTTGAGCCTGCTCACTGTTTCTAGAGCTCCAAATTAAACATATCATCTTTGAATAAAAGGCCAACTATAACAATTTGCTAAATACATTTTATATATCTCAATTGAGAATAATCATCTGTATATGACTTTTGCTAGGAAAAAGGGACAGAACAAAGGATTGCTTGTATTCGAAGCTGGCCTAACTCACACAAGATGACCCTGAAATTCTGACCCTCCTTGTCTCCATTTTGAAAGTGCTGGGACTGCTCAGTTTATCTGGTGCTAGGTATCAGACCCAAGGCTTCAAGTATGCAAAGCAGGCAACCTACTGAGCCACACTCCAGCCCCTTCCTTACACACACACAGACACAGACACACACACTTTTTTTCAAAGCTCAAGAACAATTTTGTTGGGTTTAAAAGAAAAATCCCTAGAGTAGGCCAGCTGTGAACCTCAGAATTTATAAGGCAGATTCACAAAGGATAAGCAGCCACATGATGAATAGGGAGGCTTCAGAGAAAGCACAAACAAGCCTAAAATCTTGGGGAAGCCCAAAATTTTAAGGAAAGCATGTCTGGGAAAGATACAGAAAAAAAAAAATGGAAAATCATGCTCTCTCTTGAGTAATTCAGAAAATTGAGAAATATTTCCTTTCTCTCTTTTTAAATATTTTATTTTTATTTTTAAAAACAGACTTATTTATTTTATGTTATGTGAGTACACTATAGCTGTACTTCACAGCTATCTTCAGACACACCAGAAGAGGGCACCAGACCCCATGACAGATAGTTGTGAGCCACCACGTGGTTGCTGGGAATTGAACTCAGGACCTCAGGGAGAGCAGTCAGTGCTCTTAACCACTGAGCTATCTCTCTAGCCCAAGAAATACTTCTTAAATTTTAAGATTTTTTTTTTCAAAATCTCTACAAAATAAAAATGAAGAGGCCCCCTTCCTTCTGAAACACAGAAAGTTTTTATTAATCACCACTAAAGTAAAAATTAAATCACGTCTGAAGTTATGATAGATCACTAGTACAATATTTCTGACAATTACTGAATTGTTTGTTGCTTAAAAATATCACTGGAGGCTGGAAAAATGGCTCAACAGAGTTTTATGTTTTGCAAGTACAACTCTGCTGAATTTAGTCCCATACCCAAAACACGTGCTCTCATCTCCACGTGTGCCTTGGAAAGCATGCACATGTCTGTGTCTCTGTCTCTGTCTCTCTCTGTCTCTCTGTCTCTCTCTCTCTCTCTCTCTCTCACACACACACACACACACACACACACACACACACACACACTCACACACACACACACAATTTTAGAAGTTAAAACCAGAAAGATTAAAAAGAAACACAATGACCAGTGAGACAAGCATGGCTGGGAGTGTGTAAAAGTGCTTGCCTGTTGACTTAAACCTACCAGGAACTCCTAACAGGTGTCCTTTGACCTCCACATGTGTCATGGCAGTCACATGCCCACATTCAGAGTAACAAATGAAAATTTAAAAATGTATTAGCTACCATCTAGCACAATGTAATGTAAAAATGACTATAAAATACAAGTTACTGTATGTAAAAGGCAGAACTCCTACTCATACTTGCTGATAAAGGCTTAAGAAACAATTCAATCTCAAGGGGGCAGGAGGGACAGCATGGTGACATACATCTTTAATCACAGGACCAGGGCAGAAAGAAGCAGGAGGATCTGTGTGTAAGACCAGCAAGCACTACATGGTGAGACCCTAGGTTGGTGGCACTTGTCTTTAATTTCAGCACTCGGGAGGCTGAGGTACAAAGATCACCTTGAGTTTGGGGTCATTCCTGGCTAAAAACAGATTGTTTCAAATATTAAAAGAATAAAAACACCTTAATTTTCACTGTGGTGATTTTACTGTAGGTGTGAGGTGGGAGAGAGAACAAGAGGAGCCAAGATGCTGGGCACAGTTGGCTTGCGCAAGCCCGAAAGGCAGAGGCAGGTAGACTTATGTCAATTCCAGGCCAGCCTGGACTACAGAGTAAGACCTCAACTTAGAGAAAGGGAGGCTGGACAGACAGCTCAGCAGTTAAGAACACTGGCTGTCCTTCCAGAGGACCAGGGTTCGATTCCCTAAGCACCCATATGACAGCTCCTAACTGTAACTCTAGTTACTGTGGACCTGGCATCCTCACAGACAGACATGCAGGCAAAACACCAATGCACAGAAAATAAATAAATCTTAAAAAAAAAAAAAATCCAATCTTTTTAAAAAAAAAAATGAAAGGGGAAAGAGAATTTCCAACCCACTGTAAGAAACACCCAAACTTAAAGACAACAGTAAAGAAATACTAAATTTGAAGGCAAAACTAATTCTTTTAGCCTTATTTTAACCGATGATTAGGGAGAATTCAGAATGCTGTAATTACCAAGTATAAGCTACTCAGATACGGAGAATTAGTTTAGTAACAGTGTTTAACTAACTAATATGACAAGCAGAAAGACCTGAATCTGGGTCCCTAAAACCCACATAAAAGGTAAGCCAGGCATGATAGTCTGTATTTGTAATCTCCGAACTTGATGGTGAGATGGGAGTGGAGACAGAATTCTCAAGGTCCAGCTAGCCTAGCATACACAGCAATTAAAGAAGTGGGGAAGGCCACAGGAAAGAGATGCCCTGCTTTAAAGTCAAAGGCAAGGACTGACACCCAAAACTGTCCTCTGATCCTCACATAACTCAACATGCAAAGAGTTGCCACCACAGGGAGCTGGAGAGATGGCTCAGTGGTTAAGAGCACTGATTGCTTAAGTTAAGTAAGTACTTAAGTACTCTTAACTGCTCTTAACTCAGAGATCCCGAGTTCAATTCGCAGCAACCACATGGTGGCTCGCAACAGTATGAAATGGGATCTGACGCCCTCTTCTGTTGTGTCTGAAGACAGCTAGTGTATTCACATACATAAAACAAATAAATCTTAGAAAAAAAAAAAAAGTTGCTACCTCACAATCAGAATCCAAAGCTAGTAGAATGGTGACTAGAGAGAAACAGATTCCCAGGCCCTCTCTCCCAAGGAGCACATGGTACCTTAGAATGAAGTCACTGCTGGACACAGGGTTTGCAGTGAGTACCCATTAAAGATGGCTACATCTGGAGAGATGTATAGGCTCAATCTGTTGTGTGTCTAGTTCCAAGTTGCCACTATAAAACCTCTTTTGAGAAAACAATTTCATATTCCTCATTCTCCAATCAGCTTACTGACAAATCACAACTAAATGTCATCTCTCAAAAGCTGTCCAGGGGCTAGGGAAATAGCTCACCTGGTACTGTGCTTTCTTCAATAGCACCAGAACTTGAATTTGATTCCTAGCACCCAGGTAAAAAAGCCAAGCATGACAGCAGGGGTGTGAAATCCCAACCTCAGGGAAGCAAAGACAAACAGACCCCCGAGATTCACCAACAAACCAGTCTAGGCTATACTTAGTGACTGGTGACTGATGCTAACACCTAAGACCATCCTCTGGCCTGCACATACACACACCACACAAAGTTCAGCTGAGAACTGAAAACTCATACCTGTAACCCAGTACTTGGGAAGCTGAGCCAGGAGGATTGCTGCAACTTCTAGGCCAACCTGAGCTATACGGTGAGTTCCAGGCTAGCATGGGCTACAGAGAAAGGCCCTACCTATCTGCAAACACAAATACACACGACAAACAATAACAAAACCCCAGCAACACTGAAAACCAAAACATATACAATTCAAATATGGACAGTTTAAACATCTAATCAAGAAGGCTTTGATATTTTATTGGAAAATAGCCATTAAACTGCTTAGTGGTTAAGAGTACCTCTCCTAATACAGAAGACCAGGTTCAGTTCTCAGAATCTACATATATCTCTAATCCCAGATTGGACACTCTCTTCTGATCTCTTCCAGGAACAAGCCTGCACATAGATTTTACATACATTAAAAAAATATTCTAAACTGTAGAGAGACTAGACTTTATTCCCAGCACGAAATGGCAGCTCACACTAGCTGGCTCTAACTCCAGTTCCAGGGGAGGCAAGAGGCCTCTTCTTACCTAAGGCAGCACCAGGCACACACACGGTGCACTTGTGCATACAGGCAAACACATAACATGAACAAAAAAACCCTGTAGTTTTAAATACTGAAAAAGATGATCATTCATTTTAAGGAAAAACAAGAAAATGGGTAACAGCTGGGCAGTGTCCCATCTCTTTCATCCCAGCAGGAAACAGGCAGATCTGAGTTTGAAGCTAGCCTGGTTTACAGAGCAAGTTCTAGTACAGACAGGGTTACATAGAGAAACCCTATCTTGAAAAGCCAAGAAAAGGGGAAGGGAGGGGAGAGAAAGGATAAAGAGAGGAGGTAAGTAGATAGATTGGAGGCAGCCTTGCAGGCTTGTGCATGCCAATTCTAGCACTTGGGAAGGTTAAGACCGGAAGATCTTGAGTTGGCTGTCAGCTTAGCTACACAGCAAAATTCTACCCAAAGAAAAAGAGAAGAGGCAGCCTACCATGAGGCTCATTTTGTACTAGGTGAACTGTAAATCTCTTTTTAGATCTAGAATTTTGAGTGATTCTAAGCATCACTATCTTATGCTTTTCATAGGTCTGATCCTCAGTACTGCATAAATTGGGTGTGAGGTTTAAGGTCATTCTTAGCTACATAGGGAGTTCAAATCCAGCCAGAGATAAACAAAGCCCCTTTTGTTTAAAAACACGAGAGAGCGCGCGCACACACACACACACACACACACACACACACACACACACACACACACGAGACAGGTACGGCGGGCTACTACTGTTTTAGTCCCAGTACTGGGAAGGCAGAATCGGTTGGATTTCTGAATTTAAAGCCAGCCTAGTTTACAGAGTGAGTTCCAAAACAGCCAGGACTACACACAGTGAGACTGGGTCAAACAAGAACAGTGGTTCTCAACTTCCTAATGCTGTGACCCTTTAATACAGTTCCTCAAGTTGTGGTAACCCCCAACCATAACATTATTTTTGTTGTTACTTCCTAACTGTATACATTAAGCTGCAAAAGACTGGTGGAGAACTCAGTGCTAGGGAACTTGGCTATCATGACCCAGGCCCCAAACTTAGCATCGCAAACCCCAAATGCTCTTTTAAAGGCACATATAAGGGCAGGTTCTTCTTCACAAGGGCCAAATACGGAAGGACTGATTAAGCTGAAACTCACTACAACCCAGACCAATGGGATCAAGGAAAACTAAAGATGGTAATTAGGAAATTATTATAATAACCAGGAAAGCTTGACAAAGAGAAGGCTATCTGCTTGGATTTAAATATTCTCTAGAATGTTTATATTAGTTTTAATGGAGGGGCAAAAAGTAGTAGACACCATACACTATGGAGGGAAACAGACAGAACTGGACTTCAACAAGATAATCCAAATTAATGGAATGTCAGACTATATGCACCTTCAAATTCAACACCTAGAAAAGCGGCTTTGCAGTATTTTTGCTGAGAAAACACGACTTGAGCCAAATCACAGGGACCCATCAGAAATGTCTGAGCCTGGAGATATAGCTCAACTTGTCAAGTGCTCTCCCAGCAGGCACAAACTCTGACTTCCATCTCCAGAACTAGGGAACAGACAAGACTTTACAAGCCTGCAATCCCCGTGCTCTTCTACAGGAGGGTTACGAGTTTAAGGTCACCTTTAGATACAAAGAGTCTGAGTCCAACTGGGATGCATGAGACCCTGTCTCAAAAAGCAACAGGGCCAGTAAGATGGCTTGGTAGATAAAAGTGCAACCACCTGAGTCTGATCCCCAGAATCTACATAGTAAAAGAGAATTGACTCCTCTAAGCGTTGGACCTCTGCACATCCACAAAATGTTAAAAATAAAATCCAGGGGCTGAACAGCTGGCTCAGCAGTCAAACACACTGGCTGCTCTTCCAGAGAATCCAGGTTTGATTCCCAGAATTCACATGGCAGTACAAGACCACTTAAAATTCCAGTTCCAAGGGATCCAACATTCGTCCGGCCTCCTCAGGCAATGCACACACATGGCACATGAACATACATTCAGGCAAAACACTCAAACATATAAAAATAGACAATTTTAAATAAATATAAAAAAGAAATATCGAACCATCAACCAATGACACTAAAGAACCCACAGATACACAACCCCAATCTTGGGAAACAGACACCGAGAGACTCGTAAGTAAAAGGAAGGATTCTGTGACTTAACCTTTAAAAGTTCAAGAGAAAAGCTGGGAGTGGTGATGTTTGCCTACAATCCTAGATCTAGGAGGGTGGGGCAAGAAACAAGAGCTCAAGAACCATTTTCAGCTACACTACAGACCCAAGGCTAGTGTGGCCTGTATCAAACCCTGTCTCTCTCTCTCTCTCTCTCTCTCTCTCTCTCTCTCTCTCACACACACACACACACACACACACACACACACACACACAGAGTTCAGAAAAATACTGTCCTTGCACACACAAATACATGTGACCATGTTACACTATGGTTCACCACAACCGTCTTTAATTCCAGTTCCAGAGACTCTGAGAGCCTCTTCTTGCTTGGTACCAGACATACATACAGATAAAACACCCCATACATGTCAACACTTTTATTTATTTATTTTTTTGTTTTGTTTTTCAAGACAGGATTTCTGTGGTCCTAGCTGTTCTGGAACTTACTCTGTAGACCAGGCTGGCCTTGAACTCACAGAAATCTGCCTGCCTTGCCTTGCCTCCTGAATACTGGGATTGAAGGTGTATGCCACCACGGCCAGCTGTAAGAATGTTTTAAAATGTTTGCGGAAGTGTACAATGCACGATCCATAACTTCATGTAACAAAAAGGATGAACATACCTGAATAGGAGACGGTTTTTCCCAGCCCATTTCAAAAATTCCCATTAGCAACTCTCGTTTCAAACAGTAATCTTCAAACTCATTTCCTTTCGTGGAGGTCACATCCTAATCAAACAAACAAAATACAATCGAGGTCCTTTTATAGTTAGCATGGTTAAGGAGTACGCCCAACAGACTGAGCCCTCTCCACTCCAGCCTGCAAACATGCATCACTACTGTTTTCATCTACTTCAACTTTCCCTGAAGAATAACTACTCTAATGTTAACAAACATCACTTCAAAAAATAACAGACCTTTGGGCAAAACCACCTGCGACCATAGTCTAAAGTAGAAAATTTTTGCACAAATAACATTTGATTAGTTACAAGATGCAAAGTCAAACCCTCGTTCTCCTCACTCACTAGCTACCACTATCTTTGGCTGTCTGAGTCTCTCAAGCACAGTGCAGTGCTTTGACGTCTGTGATCAGATCACTGCATGGAGGACACTATGAGGATCTCTAGCTACTATTAAATGTCCCCTCCATCACCAAAACAACAACAAAAAAAGTCACCCTTGGTTGAGAATATTGAAATGAAAGAACGTCTCTGAATGCTTGTTCTTACACACTCATACATAGTAGTTATAATACCTAACCTGTTCTCTCACTGAGAACCTGGGAAAGATAAATTGAGAAAATCAGGTCATGATATGCAGCTGAAGACAGAGAGGCAGAGGCAGGTGGGTCTCTGTGTGTCCTGGCCAGCCTGGTCTACAGAGCTAGCTTCAGGACAACCAGGGCTACACAGGAAAACCCTGTCTGGGAAAAAACGACAACAATAAAATAATAACCAAGATATGCGTGCATGTACACACATACTACTTAATATATGTTTACACCTATTATGTAATTCAACCCAAGACTGTAGGAAAACTTTGGCAGCCCAGTACCCATTAACTATACAGTTTCGACTCTATCAACACATCCAGCCTCAGCCAAATAGTGAAACCCTCTCTGAAAACCCTAAAGATGCTCAAACTACAACCGACGTGCTAGCCTGACAGCACACCTAAGCACACTACACCCCAGCACTCAAGAGGCCATGGAAGGAGAGTGTGTAGTAACCCTGGACTACATAGGCTGTTGTCTCAAAGGAAACGAAAGCTGCCACAGGCAGTCATTTCACTAACTCCTTTACTTCTAACTGTCCAGCTCTTCCACTTGAAATCTACACCCCAACTCACCGAGGTTTTGATTCTTAGATCCTTTGGAGGGAGTTTTAAAGTCTTTTTCCAGTCATCACCAGGTCTAGAGGGAATATAGTAAACATGAAGTTATCACAATTCATAGTTTCCTCTTAACACAAACGGAACATCTCAAGCACTTAACACGACTGACAAGGGCATCAGCTTCAGCAACGTGTTCTGCGGAAGTCATTAAGGAGGATGAAGACTTAGCACAAGGGCCAAGGCCAAGTGTTTCTCAAAACATGTTTTATTTCATTCACATAGTACTTTTATTATTTATTTATTAATTTATTAATTTTGCAGCAAACAATTTCATGTAAAGGCTCAGATTCTGGGTTTTCTTTTAAAAACTAGGTTCAATCCACAGCACTTCAAGGAGACACACTTTGGCAATGATGTTTCAAATTCCAGTATGGTAACAGTTTGGTAGACCTCAGTAACTCCATTTTTTTTTTCCTTTTTTTCTTCTTTTTTGTAACGCTAAGAAATTGAACTCAGGTCATTGGGCAAGCTAGGGCGTTTCCAGTGGACTATCTAGAGTAACCAGAACTTAAAATCAACAAGTGATTCCTTTAAATAGTGAGCACCTTCTGGTTTGGCACAGTACCCTAGAGTCATCCAAGCCTGTAACTTATGGTAACTAATTGATTCTTGTTAGAACCAAGACTATCTGTAGTCCTGGCTACCTAGAATGAAGCAGAAAGACCACCTGAGCCTGCTGGAAGCCGCAGGCTCACCTGCACAGAAAGACCTTGACTCCAAACACAAATGCACAAAAAGACCACAAGTTTCAAATAGAGGTTACGTCTTGATTTGATTCCTATTCCTTCTGTGGTGCTGTTACAATTACTTCTCCAAACCTCTATTCTCTCATCTACAAACTAGGTGTCTAATAACTTCAGCAATAATCTATATGAAGGTGGCACACTGGCATGCACCAGGGAATCCCAGCACTTGGGAGGTAAAAGCTGGAGGGTTTAGGAGCTGAAGGTTACCCCTGGCTACACAGCCTCTTGGGAGGCCAGTCTGGGTTACATGAAGTGTTATCTCAAAAAGCAAACAGGTAATTTTGAAAAGCAGTCAGTACTATGGGGAATAAAATAAGAACATTTCAGTCATTTCACCTGGAGACTCTTAAAACTTGAACCAGAACACCCAAAGCTTGACTTATCCAAAGCTAGAACCTGCATATAAAGTGCAAACACTGTAACACAGGTACCTTTCTTTCTTTTATTTAAATAAGAGTTTGCTTTTCAACCCAGGCTGGTCTTGAACTCATGACCCTCTGCTTCAGCCTACAGCACTGAACTTTCTAAGCAAAAACATCAGATAACAACCTAGTAAAATAATTTGCAGCACTGTCAAATTGAACAATGCAGAATACATAAGATATAGTGAAAAACTGGTCCACAAATTGCACTCAATCTTTTTAAAAAACATTTATTTTTACGTGCAATGGTGTTTTGCCAGTTTGTGTGTCTATGTGATTGTATCAGATCCCCTGGACTGGAGTTAGAGACAGTTGTGAGCTGCCATGTGAGTGCTGGGAATCAAACCCAGATCCTCTCAAAGAACACCCAGTACTCCTTACCACTGAGCCATCTCTCCAGCCCCCCACTCAATCATATCTTAAAAATGAAAAATCAAAGTGAGAAAACAGGCGATAGGTAAGTTTGAAGAGTTCTAAAACAGCTGACAAAATTCCGACGGCTTCAAAGAGAGGACACACTAAGATGTAGAAAAATACAACAGAACTGGAAAGAAACCACTAACCCCAGAAAAAAAACTATTCTCTCAAATCAAAAATTCTACTGAACACTACTTTCATATTAAAATGTATATCTGCCTTTGGGAATGAAAGGAGCATAAATTTTGCTTGCCTACTTGTGTATGTTAAAAGAAACCACAATTTAGAAAATATTCTCATTTCTATACTAGATGAAACTAATCCCACTATGCTTCAATACCAGCAAACGGGAGGTATAGGCAGGCAGGCTGAGTAAGACCAACCTGGTCTTCATACAGGGTTCCAGGTTAGCCAGGATTAATACAACGTGGTCCTGTCTGTCTTAAAACATAACAACAAAAAGGTGGAAACTTAGAGACCAATAGTGAATTGTGTAGCAATAATCTATACACTCTAGTAGCCAGGGAAGACAAGTTTGCCTAGAACAATCCAGCTTACAAAACTCTAATGCAGTTCAAACTCAGAATGGCACACACCTATAACCAACAATCAACCAGGGCAGCCCTACAAAGACCCTACCTAAAAAAACAAGAAACAAAACAAAGCAAGTTGATAAACCAACGTATCACTCTAGGAGATTTGTAAATATATCAAATCATTTTATGAACGTCTTTATTTTTAATAGAAGCCCAACTTCCATGGAGGTAAAGTTTTTAATGTTAATTCTTTATAAACCAATCTTTAGAGTGACAGTTTCTTTCTTTTTGCGTTTCTCTGTCACCTTGGCTGTCCTCCAAGAGATCCACCTGCTTCCTCCTCCACTTCCCAAGTGCTGTGATGGAAGACATGTGCCACTAATGCCCGAACACTTAAAGATAACCTACAAATTCTGCTTTAAAAAATTCTCTGTTGTGAGCTAAGCCTGTAAAGGCCACCACTTTCGAGGTCTGAGATAACTGGATCACAAGTTTAAGGCTAGTTTGGGTCACACAGCTCAAGGCTAGGCTCAACTTCTTCACAGCAAGACCTGAAGTCAAAAACAGCGAAATGAACAAATAAAAAAACGCCCAACTACAACAGGGTGACAACTCTAGAATTTTAAGTTTAACAAACATATTTAAGACTTCTCCAAATAAAAAAGTATAGTCCCAAGAGTTCACACTTCTAAATTTCTATGATTTTGTATATATCCTCAGAGGAGAAACATTTTCTTGGCAGAGGAGCAAGCTGAAATAAACTATGTAAAACATTCTAGGCCTTACACACGCTATATAACTCAGGCAATCTTCCAACCCTAGTCACCACAACTGGCTGAAAAGTCAATTCCACAAACAAAACAAGGTACCAGTAAAATGGGAGTGAATATACTCGGAGCTTAGAGGCTTGTTAAGTGGGTATAATGGTACACACCTATAATTCTAGTACTCAGAAGTTTGAGACCAGGCTCAGCTACACAGGAAGTTCAAAGCCAGCTTGGTTTACACACCCAAGTTCCAGGCCAGCAGCCAGGGTTACAAAATGAGCCCCTAAGCCATGCCCTTATCCAACACTAAGGAGTCCAATCTGTGAGTTCAAGGCCAGTCCAGTCTACAGAGGACAACACAGAGAAACTCTGTCTCAAAAAAACTAAAAAATAAAATAAAATGAGCTTCTGTCTTTTTTGGGGTGAAGGGGACCTTGGCTGTCCTGGAACTCAGAGATCTACTTGCCTCTGCCTCCCTGGTGCTGGAAATAAAGGCATGTACCACCACTGCCTGAAGAGCCTAAAGTTTGAATCTTTAAATTTGCTTTTACAGGAGGGTGAAGAAATGGTTTATTGGTTAGGAGCACTGGCCCAGGTTCAATTCCCAGCACCCACTAAGAGACTCACCATTATTTATTAACGTTAAGTTTCAGAGGCTTCAACACACTCTTCTGGTCTTTATGAACACCAGACATGCATATAGTAAAAAAACATACATACAGGTGAAATGCCCATACACATAAAATAAAATTTCTTTTTCAAAATTTCAAGTAATCTTAAGCGGCTGTGACAACTAGGGTAAGTTGCAGTGGTAAGACTAGAAGCAAAAAACAAACAAACAAACAAACAAACAAACATGTCGGATGTGGTGGCTCACAGGTGCAACCTTAGTACTTTGTAGACTGAAACAGGAAGATTGCCCCAGTACCAGGTCAGCCTGGGCTACCGAATAAGCCTGCTCAAAAACAAACAGAAAGCGATCATTCCCCCCCCCCCCCCCAATAACCCAGTATTACCTTCTACACGGAACTAACACCAGCACATTTACTTCTAAACACAGCAATTTACAGACATCTATGTTCATCACCTGCTGGGTAAGTTACAATGGCAGATACACATGACATTATTCGATTACAATACTTACTGGCCATAACAAAGTGATCTCATCCGCCTACAATCAAGATGGCTAATGTAAAGCATAGTCAACAACAGACACAAACTGCGGGTCCCCAACCCTTCTAACACTTACTTAATAGTGGCGGCCATGCTCTGTGCTTGCTGCTGAGTGCCGTTATTGATTGTGCTGGTGTTCTTCAACTGGTTCATCTGTGGCTGTGGCTGTGTGCCCCCTCCTCCAGGGCCAGCACTGGCCTTCACAGGGCCCCTCAGCTGGCCATTCTGACTGGACAGACCCATGATAACAGGGTTCTCTGTTCTGGCCGTGCTCATGCTTTGTTAGCTGCACAGGTGTCTTTCAAACTTCAAACTTTTCAAAGTCAGCAGAAAAACTGTAATAACAGTTTATGAGGCTCTCCAAAATGAAGAGATAAATAAGTCTTGCTCAATATATGAGTCCTTTATTGCAATTCAGGCAAGCACCTGTAAGTCTCTCAACGGTAAGCAGCAGTAGTTAACTTGCTTTCATGCACCAAATCAACTTTGTATTTTTTTAAAGCCCTCTAACAACCTTGAATTATATCTGAATTCACTCACTTCAATCTGAAACAAAGAAAAAAAAATAAATTAGACAACAAAGTCAGGGGGAGAAACTGTTCCCTTTCAGACCTTCTTTGGAGTGTTCATCTTCTAAAGACCACTAATAGCCACACTCAGGCCAACCACTGCTTGAGATAGGAAAGATACAGCGAAGAACTGCCCTGAAAACCCAATCTACAAAATAAATAAATAAATAAATAAATAAATCTAACCCCAAACAGTTAAAATTCCAAGATCAAAGCAACTTAGAGAAAACGAAGCAGAAAGATACTATTGATAAAATTCAAATTCACTCTCAAATAACAATGTGTTCTTCAATTTCCTCTCTGGAGAATTCTCTCCAAGTCCTGCCACCTCTAAAAGTCGTTACATTTAATTGCATTAAGACTTGAAATATCACTCAATTTACTTAATGTACATCTAGATTTGACCAAGACCAGATAATTCACTAACATTTTTCTATTTCTGACAGCAACCAAAAACCTTTAAATGAGAAGGATTTTCAAAAAAAAAGTTTTCTTACCAGTTTCAATTACAGAAGTTAAGCAGCTTTTTTTTTTTTTTTTTTTTTTTTTTTTTTTTTTGAGTTTTGTCTTTACCAAATTAAATGAAGCAGTCAAAAGATCTGTATGGAGCAGTCTACATGTCAAAAATCTTTTGCTCAAAAAACTCTTAAGATCCTCAACTCTGGGGGTGGAGGGGAGAAAGAAAAGAAAAACAAAGAGAAAAGAAAACTCCTAAAAGCTGAAAGCTGTCAGTGTTGCCTTTAAATATAACACTTCTCAAAAAGTATGTCCTAATTTAAAATAAAGTTCAAAGGTGGGGGTTGGAGGGCAGGGAGGTCCTGTAGTTAAGGGGGAAAGGGAGAAAGAAAAACCAGAGGGAAAAACTTGTAGGTTTAATAAAATTCTCCCAAATCACCCAGAATACGGAGTTATTTTAAGTTATTTCAAGAAAGAGTTGGTCACCCTCCTCTACTTTATATTGTAAATAAAAAATTACTGGACTAGTATAAGCCCAATTCCTTCCGTTTTATTTTGGAACCTCCTTAACATTTCACTAGCTCCCAAGACTAAATTAGTGCTGGTGATCTTTGCCACACACCAAGTTTCCCAAATCCAAAATTTTCAAGTCAAAAGGTATCTCAAGTTATACATCAACTTGCTCAGAAATGCGTATCAGACAACGTTGTTTATTTGTTCTGTCAATAAGTATTTTCTGTATTGACAGCACATAATCAACACTAAGTATCAGGTACGTCAAACAGGAAGGCTTACTGTGTACAGCACTAAGAGGATGAAGAAGGCAACCTCTGAATACTAACCGACACCACCAGTACTGTCAATCAAGCACAGGAAGACCTCCTAGGCCTTCAACCCAGAGACTTTGATAACTGTTCCCTCCAGAAACTGATACCTGCACTGCAGCTCTACGTCTGAGTGGGGGAAAAAAAAAATACTCGTCCTACCCCTTCCCAATTTAGATTTGCAAGTTATATTCCTAAAACAAACAAAAAAAACCACGAAGGCACCTAGACTTAGTTGGGAGGAGCCCCTGGCAGAGTTAATTACTGCACGGCCAAGACCGTGGTTTGCAATTGACAGTTTTCACACCTACCAGCTCCAACAAGGGCTTTTGTTTGCAAATACAGCGCGATTTCTCTAAGCCTCAGCAGGAAGTTGGGAGTGATTGGGTTTTTTTGTTTTTTTTTTTTTTTCCCCTGAAGGAAAGGGGGGCTATGGCGAAAGGAAAAAAAAAAAAAAACCTAAGCTAAGAATCGGAGTCCGGTAACCGTAGGGCAATCATTCCTCGCCCCCTCCCCCAACTACACTCTCTTCAAATCCAGCTCCCTCCGAGCAAAAAGCAAAAGGGTATTCTGCCCTGCAATCCGAGCTACGCCACAAGAGCCGGAACCAGCTCTGCCAGGGGGAAACAATAGGGACTCCCCTCCGAAGGCCCGGAAGAGAACCCCGAAACTGGACCGCCTCTCCTTTCCTCTGACGCCGCCGAGTCGCCCTAAACCTGCAAGGCCTACTTGCAACCGAGCAGCTTGCCGGTCCGCTCCTTAGCCCAGTCTCCTGCCGCCCCCAACAGGGCTGCCTCGCACTTCCAACCTCACTCCGGAGTCCCCGCCGCCGCTCCGTCCCCGCTCCCGGCCGCCACCCCGCTCGCCCCGAGCACTCCGCCGCTCCTCCTCCAGATCCCGCACACACCGCATTCCTCGGTTCCACTCCTCTCCGCCGCCCCCGCTCCTCTCAGCGGCCATCCGCCCGTCCTCCCGGGCCAGGCCTGGGCCTCAGGCTTCCGCCCCAAGCGCGCCCCGACGCCCGCCCGAGGGGGCTCCCCGCGACCCCCAGGGCCCCGCCAACCCGGACCGCACCGCCTCACCCCACGCCCCGCGGCTCGGGCCCGAGTCCTACCACCGAGGCCACTCCCGCTCCGCACCCTCGGTCCTTTATTGTTGACTCGAAGCTCCCAAAATGGCGGCGGCTCCTTCCTCCTCGGAAACCTCCGCCCGCCCCCACCCGGCCCCTCGCCGCTACGCCCGCCGCCCCGCCCCGCCCCCGCCGCGCCGCCGCCACAGCCGCCGTCGCCGCCGCCCCGCGCTACCTCGGCCGTAGCCCGCTGTGCCCGCGCCCCCGATGTCGCCTCCGGGCTGAGCTGACTCTGCTGCTCTGCCCCCTCCCTCGCCCGCCGCCGTCGCCTCCCTCCCTCCCTCCTTCCCGGCCTCTCCGCATGGCGGCGGCCGCGGCTCCTCCTCCACACAAGATGGCGAGAGCTCGGCCGCTGTAGTCGCTGCGGCCGCCGCGGCGTCACGGCTTCCTGGGCGCGGCGGGCAAGGGTCGGGAGAGACCCGTCTCTGACGGAGCCGAGCTCCGGGATACACGGGGCTGCTCTCGGGAGGGACGGACGGACAGACGGACGGGAGGGAGGGCTTGCCTGCAGAGCTGAGGAGGATGGGGAAATGAATGGTGGCCGGGGACAGTCGCCCTTGCCTTCGTCCCTTCTGAGCAGGGCTGGCGGGTCCGGGCCGGAGGGGACGTCTGCTGACTGCTGACCCGGGACGCGCTCGGAAGGCCGCCGGCGCGGGTCGGGAAGCTGAGCTGGGGTGGCCCGGAGGCCGCGGCGAGGCCAGGGCGCACCTCCACCCAGGGACGTGCAGAAAAACGGGGCCTGCGGGCCGATGCTGTCGGCGTGTCCGCGGGAAGGGCCGCCGGGGAAAGCGTGAGCCGGGAGCGCGCCCTCGGTCGTGGGCTTCCAAGCCCAGAGTGCAGGCGAGGTGACCCTTTGCTCCTGCCCGCAGTGGCACTCTTCTAGGAAAGAAGGGCGGGTCGCCTCTGCGAGCGACGGCTCGCCCTGAAAAATGGGAAAACCAGTAGATCCTCCTGCCTGACCCTCACTGCAGATATTTGTGCATTTTGATTCTATGACTCTCAGATCCTGATGTCTTAGCCTTAACCTAGAAAGCCGTCCGCCTTGTTCCAAGCCAAACAAACATTTTTTTTTGTTGTTGTTCGTTAAAGTAAACATCGAGCTGGGCCGAAGAGAAAGTACAAACCTGCCTATTACGCTGCTGGAGGGCTGGAAATAGTGACAATGGTCAAACCATTTGTGACAATGTGACTCCATACTAGAACACCCGACGGTAAAGGGGTCCTGGACAGTCAATACTTAGTCACTGGCCTGCAGCTTCCATATTTTTACCGCTGCTTCCAACTTGAGACCAATCAGAGGAAGCCAAATCTGCGCTCTAAACCAATGACTCCCTGCTTTCCGCCCTCCTCCAGCTTTCTAGACAGAAGTATCCAATCAGAATAAGCCTGAAGCCCTCCCTTTTTAAAATTTCTTTTATTTTAACTTGAGAGCCCAAGTCTTTACCAAACTGCGGTGGGTGCTCTGATGACTCCACAGTCATAGCAAGCACTGAGTCAAATAATGGCCAGTTGTCATTTGGTGATTCTGATTTAGTTCCATAGAGCAAGGATTTACAAGTATGTGCCACAACACCCTGTACTCTTAATTTATTATTATTACTACTATTATTATGCTTTTTGCAATTCTGAGTTCAACATATTTTATCTTCCATCCAGATTTTAAAATACCTACTCATGCAAGGGAATAGGCCTGTACCTTGTGTTCACCCTAGAGAGAAGCTAAGTGATCTCTTAAGGAAAGGTCTGAGGCTTTGTTTGCCTCTTTTGGGTTTGTTTTGTTTGTTTTTTTGGGACAATTTCTCTGTGTAGCTCTGGCTGCCCTGGAACGCACTGTATATCGTCCAGGCTGGCCTCGAACTTATAGGTCCACCTGCTTCTGCCTCCTGCATGCTAGGGTTAAAAGCATTTGCCATCAACCCCTGACCTAAAAGTTGTCTTTATTCATTTCTTTTAAAGTTTATTTTATTTGGTGTGTATGAGTACCTGTATGTCTGTGTACCATATGTGTGCCTGGGGCCTGAGGAGGCCAGAAACGGTCCTCTGATCCCTTGGAGCTAGAGATTGTGAGCTACCATGTGGGTTCTAGAAATGCACCACTCAACATGTTAAGCCTGCCTGCATGCTTTCCTTGGACCACTTAGCTACATCCTCAGCCCAGGAGATCTCTGCTTTAATATCTCTTTCTCTCTCTCTCTCTCTCTCTCTCTCTCTCTCTCTCTCTCTCTCTCATTTTGTTTTCCAGACAGGGTTTCTCTGTGTAGCCCTGGCTGTCTTGAACGCTCTCTGCAGACTAGCTGTCCTCAGACTCCTCTGCCTTCCTCTGCTGGGATTAAAGATGTCCTCACCACCACGTGGCCACACTTTTTTTTTTTTTTAAAATGTGGGTTCAGTTTTAATGGTTGAGAGATCCAATGATTATGACACATTTTTCTCCCTAATTCAAATATATTGGTACTAAGCTAAATCTCTAGCCCAGATTCTTATTTTTAAGGTGATTTGGAATCTATTAATCTTTGTAAATATACTTTTTTGGACCAGGCTTCTGTTGCACACCCTTAAGTGTATAGCACTTACTTGGGAGGTAGAGTCAGGTGAATTTTTGAGAGTTTGAGGCCAGCCAGGGGTACACAATGAGACCATGTATTTTTAAGAAGGGGATGGGGTGGAAATGGAGAAATGGTTCAGTGGTTAAGAGCACTGGTCGTTTTCAATGTGTCTTCCAAAGGTCCTAAATTCAATTCCCAGCACCCACATGGTGGCTCACAACCATCTCTAATGGGATCGGATGCCCTCTTCTGGTGTGCGTGCACACATGGTGCTGGAGCACTCATACATAAAGTACATAAATCTCAAGATAATTTTTTAAAAAGTGGAGGTTTGCCGGGCAGTGGTGGTGCATGCCTTTTATCCCAGCACTTGGGAGGCAGAGCCAAGCGGATTTCTGACCAGTCTGGTCTACAGAGTGAGTTCCAGGACAGCCACGGCTACACAGAGAAACCCTGTCTCTAGAAAAAAAAAAAAAAAAAAAAAAAAAGCGAAGGTTCTCCAGTGGGTAAAATGTTTGTAGCTAAGCCTGACAACCTTGGTTTGACCATTAGGACAGAACTTGATCCTACAAGTTGTCCTCAGCCTCACATCTCGGCCCACACATATAATTAAATGTATTTTAAAAATAAAAATACAGATGAGGATAGATAGCTCAGAGGTTAGACGCTACTCTTGCAGTGGACCTGGGTTCGATTCCTAGCACCCATACGACAACTTACAACCGACTCTAACCTAGTAATTAGGTTCTAGTAATCTGACCTCTTCTGGACCAGGCACGCACATACCATGTGCATACACATACATGCAAGACACCCGTTTACATAGAAAAGGTAAAAATAAAAGTCAATTCTTTTCTAATGCACATAGTATCATTACATTTATAAAGTATGTGCTTCTTCAAGAAATCGATACAGAAATCTACCTCCAGAGTAAACAAACTGAGATGTTCCTTCACAGTAGGACAAAGAGGGATGGAAATAGGTGAGACACATTTCCCGAGACAGCCACTGGACCTTGCAGTTTTATTCACTACAAGTTACATCCTCTCATCACCGCTCAGCCAGCTCAGCTCGCCAGGTGTCTTTGGGCCTCATCGGTCACACATGGTCTGGTCTGGCCGTCACCCAGAAGTCTAGCTACTTACGTTGGTCTTCAGTTTTCCTAAGATTACTGTGCACCACTAGTTTTTACTTAATCAATTTGAAAATAAGACGTGGCCGAGAAGACAGTGAAATCTGGAAACTAGGTTTTTAGGCATAAACTTTGGTTATTCAGATCAAGAAAAAAAAATGGACAGCAGTCCTCTTGCCAGATGCTTTGGTCCCGTTGGGGACTTCCCAAGTCAGTTCTGGGGCAATTGATGAAAAACATTATGACCTTGTTGAGCTGCCATGTTGGCCAAGTCCCAGCTGTGCCTGAGCCTGTGACAAGACGCTGTTTCTGAGTGCTCTTCGAGCGGGCAGCAAAGAGCCAGAACAATTATGAACCGTGCCCAGGCCTTGGAAGTAAAACTGTGATTTTAAAACAAGGCCTGAAACAGAGCATGGTAGCACACTCCTTTAATCACAACACTGGGGAGGCAGAGGCAGGAGGATCTCTGCGAGGTTGAGGCCAGCCTGGTCTACATAGCAAGTTTCAGGAACCAGGGCTACATAGAAAGATCCTGTTTCAAATAAATAAAATGCTGTTGTTTTGCATGTACATGGGGTACCGATGTTCACTCTGCAAATTCAAGCCTCTCTGTCCATTTATTTATAAACAGAGTCTCACTATGTAGCCCTGGTTGTGCTGGAACTTGCTATGTAGACCAGGCTGGCCTGAAAGTCACTAAGATTCCCCTGCCTCTGTATCCCTGAGGCTGGGCACCACTGTGCCAGCTTCCCTCTTTTTATATAAATTATTTTGTCTCTCATCGCTTCTATCTCTTAGATTCTCCCTTTGTCGGATCTTCCCTTCATCTTGGGTTCATGCTCAAAATGTTCTCCATTCTTTGGTTCGTCTGAGTCAGGGTCTTCTGTAGCCCAGGGTGGCCTCAAGATGACCCTGAACTGAGCCCCTCTTGATGGCACAGATTTTTCTCTGTTCTAATCAACAAACTGAAGCAATCTTCCCTCCCTCATTCATCCCCTGCTAATGGCCTCCCGGGAACAGCAGCTCTGCCAGGTGGGGAAAGCCCTGCACTTCTTTCTCTGTATTATCCCTTTCAGCCTCTCCTCCCACCACCTGCCCCCCATTATTGCTGCCACTGTCTCAGTCTTGGAGGATTTCCTCCCCTCTTGTTGGGACTATTCCAGTAGCTTCCTAGCCTTCCTCTGCCTCTGCCTCTCCCTCTCTAGCCCATTGTGCACAGGAATTTTCCAGTCAGATCACCAGCTAGCTCCAGAGGCCTTAAAATGATTCTCCATTACTGACAGAATAAAATGGAGTCCCCATCTCCTTTCAAAACAGTGGGGCTCGACCTACTTCTCTGAGTCACTGCTAAGACTATTTTCATGCCTTAAGAAAATTCTTTACGGCTGGGCAGTGGTGGCGAATGCCTTTAATCCCAGCACTTGGGAGGCAGAGGCAGGTGGATTTCTGAGTTCAAGGCCAGCCTCGTCTACAGAGTGCAGGACAGCCAGGGCTACACAGAGAGACCCTGTCTCGAAAAACCAAAAAAGAAAAAAAAAGAAAAAGAAAATTCTTTACTAGATTTATTTCTTTTATGTGTCTCTGGGTGCTTTCCTGGCTGTACAACCATACACCACTTACATGCCTGGTGGTCGAAGAGGACACCAGATTCTTTGGAGCTGGAATCACAGATGGTTGTGAGCCCCCATATAGGCAAAGGAACCTGAGCCCGGGTCCTATGCAAGAGCAGCCAGTGCTCCTAACTGTGGAGTCAGCTCTGTCCAGCACACCCACACACATTCCTTATTCTTTTCCTATTTTGAGATACAGTCTTGTTAAGTGACCTTAACAGTGGTGTCCATTCTGGTGGTCTTTCTGCTTTAGTCTCCTAAGTGTTAGGATCACACATGTGCACCACCCTGCTGTCTGGTACGAATACCTTACATTACGAATGTACCAGACAGCATACGTAATGATACTTAAAGGCGTGCCCCCTCCCCTCTCATTTGATACCCCATTTATTTGCCATGTCTTGCTCACTGCCTTTGCCCAGACCCTAAGCAAGACCTTCCCTGTCTGCACTGCTACCTTAGGCAGGAACTAAAACCCAGGTGCAAATGATCAAGCCAAAACAGTGTTTTCTGGAAGAAGGGGAAGACTCATCATGGAGTAAGAAAACCTTGCAGAGCCCTCCTGCTCATCCGTGAAATGAGGGCCGTCCCCATGCTTCTGGGGGCGGAGTATGAGAAAAGTAAATGAGAAAAGCACGTGCCATGCTTAGCATAGGGCCTGACTCATAGCACGACACAATAAGCCATGGGCATTCTGACTGTGTGCCATCTAGGTGGCTTCCAAACTGTTTTGACGCTAAAGGCGAAGCTAGCTTTTGCAATGAAGTTCTCAAAATTTTTAATTAAATCTTGTTTCTGGAACCAACAAGCTGTAATTATTCACTTATTCATTCTGCCATTCACGCTTCTGTCAATCACTTTAAAAAGATTTCTTTTTAAAAGGTGTGTGTGTGCACAAGCGTGCACATGAATGCATGTGCCCCTGGAAACTACAAGTGTGAGATACGGTCATTACAGAAAACTGTAAGCCATCTGAGGGGTTGCTCTTACATACTCTTAACCTTTGAACCATCTTATTCAAAAATTATGTATTCTCTGCCAAGTATACAATAAATGCTGGTAAATGTTACTGAATGGTGCTAGCAAAATGCCTCTGCAGGTGAAGACACTTTGTCCCTGAGCCTGGTGACCCAATGACCTGAGTTTGATCTCAGGATCCACATGGTTAAAAGACAGAACTGACTCTTGAAAGTTGATCTCTGGCCCCCACAGTCATCTCACAGCGCACATACATATACAAATAAATACATGCAGAAAGAAATCAAATGCTAGCCGGGCGGTGGTGGCGCACGTCTTTAATCCCAGCACTTGGGAGGCAGAGGCAGGCAGATTTCTGAGTTCGAGGCCAGCCTGGTCTACCGAGTGAGTTCCAGGACAGCCAGGGCTACACAGAGAAACCCTGTCTCGAAAAAACAAAACAAAACAAAACAAAATCAAATGCTAGTCAATGAATAATAAAACAATATTAAGTGTCTGGCAGCGGGGAGGGGGATGAAGACTTAGGAGCTATGTATGCCTTCACATGGGCATTAAATGCCCCATGGCTAGGATCAGGTCATCAAGCTAGATGTTTAAGGTGTAAATCCAACCATGTCAGTGGTTCGTAATGTAAGGAAGGGTCCATGATTCAATGATGAATGATACCCTGGACTTAAATAATGTGTAAACACAAAGTCTATTTTATTCTGCAGAAGTCCAGCATGCTGGGGTCTACCATCTACAAAGATGGAGAGACCCTGAAGTGAGCTGGCAGGCTCAATTTAAATAAAGCACATTAGAGGAACTCTGGGGAGGGGTAGGTGACCTCTATCTTAATCTTGGCTCCATCTCTAGGGACATTCCAGAACCATTGTTGGGGCCTGGGAGGTGAGGGCTGTAAACATTGCTGGGGAAGTCTGGAAACTGCTGCTGACCCATTGTCCTTGCCTCAGGCCAGTTCTTGGAAACAGATTTAGGTCTAGTCTCCTGAACTGCCAATTTGAAGCCTGACATGGAGTGAGCCTAGCCTTCTCAGTAATACAGCCAAGAAAACACCCCATTCCTTTAAGACATTTGTGACCTCCTCCCACCAGGTAGGTGATCTAACCCAAAGTGGGTGGGGAATCAAGGTTTTGGAATTCTGTTTCCCAGTTTCCTTCCTTGGCGTCTAGTCCCATCTCCCATAGAGTCTAGCCTTCCCTCCTTCCCTGAGAACGCTTCTTCTCAAGAGCACAAGCAGTAGTTAATGACTCTCCCTTTTGTGGCACCAGCAAGCAGATTTCTATTACTGTGCAGATCACTCGATATCCCAGTCACCTCCCTCTATATTTGCTCTCCACGAGGACTGGCTTACACTGTTTCTGTGGCCCATAGCACACACATGCCCTGGCATTTGTTGGGTGCACTGACATGTTTGCCTAAGGGGCTCTTGAATCAACTTCTCATTCCACCCTTCCCTTTAGTCTCCTGGAGCACGAAGTCTATTGGGTTTCATCTCTAAAATATTTCAGGGGGGTTGGGGAAGGAGAGGCGAAAGGTTCAGTACTTAGGAGCACTGCCTTCTCTTTGCAGAGTGCCTGGGTTTGGTTCCCAGAATCCATAAGGACAGGTCCCTCTTATCTAGTTATCCTCACACTCATTCTGATACAGGCATCCTTATTGACCTGTCTACTGCTGTATCTCTGACTCAGGCTTCCTGTGACCCTTTTGTCTTTCTCCCCCCAGAGGGCCTTGGCTGGTTTACAGCTCCACCATCTCACCTAGGACTCAGGCAGATTCCCTCCCCCCTCCTTATTCACTAGGTTTCCAAGTAAATCTCGTTCTTCAAGGAAACGGATTCCTGTGGAAGAACAGGAGGAAAGATTACAGCCCCAACAGGATAGGAACTCCACAGGAAAACCAACGCAATCTACTAACCTGGACCCTTGGGGTCTCAAAGAACGTACCCAGGCTGGACCTAGGCCTCCTCACACATATGAAACAGATGTGCAGCTTGGTCTTCATGTGAACAACTGGACAGGGGCTGTCCCCAACGCTGTTGTCTGTATGTGGGATATGTTCCTCTAGCTGGGCTGCCTTGTCTGGGTTTAGTGGGAGAGGATACACCTAGCCTCACAGAGACTTGCAGTGGGGGGAGGAGGATGCCTGAGGGGCCCCCTCCACTCGGAGGAGAAGGGGAGGGAGGAGGGAGGAGCATTGTGGAAGGGGGGCAGTGAGTGGGATATAAAGTAAGTAAGTAAAAAAAGATAAAAGAAAGAAAGGAAGGAAGGAAGGAAGGAAGGACGGAAGGAAGGAAGGAAGGAAAAAAGGAAGAGACTCCAGACCTCACCCTGCTGTCTCTCATGAGATTTGGTTTTTCTAAAATCCTCATCAAACGCTCAAATTGTTTTATTTCTTCATTTGCTCATTTGCTTGTCATTTGTCCCCCGCTGTGGGAATAAACTTTAGGAAAGCAAAACCAAGAAATATTATGTACCAAGTGCCTAGAATGTTCTAGCCAAACATTTACAAGGACTCTAGCCCTAACTATCTTAATTTGCAAACTCTTTAGCTTTTCGAATTTATTCATTTTATTTGCTTGTTTATTTTTATTTTATTTTGTTTTGGAGAAAGGCTCTTACTATGTCGCCTTGCCAGGTCTGGAACGTAGATTAGACTGGCCTCAAACCCACAGAGATCCGCCTGCTTCTGCCGCTCACGTACTAGGATTAAAAGCTTTGCCCTTTAATCATGACCTGGCTTGATTCCTTCATTTTACCTTGCAAATAGTTTGACTTCCCAGACTGAAGAGATCCCACTGCCTACACCCAAGCTTCTGCACTGCTTCTTCCGTAACTGGTACAGGGGCAGATTCTCCATAGACTTCATCCACAAAGCATGCCCAACTGGAGCAGTGCTGACCGCTGCTCTCCGGAATCTTCTCTGCTAATCCAGGGGCAGACAACCCCATTCTTGGCTGTTCCACAGCTGTTCTTCCTGAATTTTGTTCTTTTTTTCTTTTTTTTCTTTTTTTTTTTTTTGGTTTTTTTGAGACAGGGTTTCTCTGTGTAGTCCTGGCTGTCCTGGAACTCACTCTGTAGACCAGGCTGGCCTCGAACTCAGAAATCTGCCTGCCTCTGCCTCCCAAGTGCTGGGATTAAAGGCGTGCACCACCACCGCCCGGCCTGAATTTTGTTCTATACAACACAGTCCTTTGAGCTGCTCTGGTAAATACAAAATTAAAAGTATGTTTGTAATCTTCCTTCTCTTACACACTTCTTGGATTTTAGGCAGTGCTCCACCCCCAAGCTGTAAGGATCACAGCCATGAATTACTACCGTGTGTGTGTGTGTGTGTGTGTGTGTGTGTGGTGTGGTGGGGTGTGTGTGTGCATATTCAGGCAGACTGTGGAATTAGGAAGACTGTGGTAAAGTATCTGGACAAAATACAAGACACCCAGTTAAACTCGAATTCCATATAAATAATTTTCCAGTATAAATATGTCTTAAATATTGAATTGTGGGGCTCAGGGATGTAGCTCAGTGACAGAACACTCGGCTAGCATGTGTAAGGCCAAAGGTTCCATTCCCAGAAATGAAAAACAATTGAATTGTCTTGCTATGTGGTCCTGCTTGGCCTGGAACCTGCTATGTAAACCAGGCTAACTTCAAACTTGTAGTGATCCTCCTGCCTCTGCCTACTGCAAGACGGAACTCCACCTGTACAGCAGCATTCCTGCTATGATAATACTAGAACTAAGGAAATAAAGGACCCCCCCCCAGGGGCATAACAAATGGCTTTCAACAGAAAATTAAATATACATTGAGACCTTTAAGATGAGTCAGAATTAGCCAGAAAAATAAGGCAGGGCTAAACATAGAATACAGAAAGCCTACAGACAGAATGGAACTTGACAGAGTTGATAGACGCTGGCTCAGTTTGGATGAAGAATAGAGTTATAGGGATAGAAGAGACTGGAGGAGGGAGGGAGGGGGGCAAGGGCCATGAGAAACCTTGTGGGTCAGCTAAGAAGTTTTGCTTTTAAGCCGGGCAGTGGTGGCGCACACTTTTAATCCTAGCACTTGGGAGGTAGAGGCCGGTGAATTTCTGAGTTTGAGGCCAGCCTGGTCTACAGAGTGAGTTCCAGGACAGCCAGGGCTACACAGAGAAACCCTGTCTCGAAAAAAACAAAAAAACAAAAAAGAAGAAGGAGAAGGAGAAGGAGAAGGAGGAGAAGGAGAAGGAGAAGGAGAAGGAGAAGGAGAAGGAGAAGGAGAAGGAGAAGGAGAAAGAGAAGGAGGAGAAGGAGAAGAAGAAGAAGTTGTTTTGTTCTTTATCCAGCGGCTACAGAAAGTCATTAAAGCAGGTGGTCACACTCAGGTGGCTTCAGGGGACAAGGCAGGTGACAACCAGGAGTATGGTACAAGGGGTAGTGGGAACTGCAAAACTCCAAGAGCCTGTGGTTCCTGAAAGGCTGCAAGAGTCAAATGTTAAAACCTTTACCCCAGGAGTGCCATGTGTTGTGGGAGATAGGAGCAAATGTGGACTTACACAGATAGAGAGTTGATAGCCCTTCCAAGTAAGGATAGCACCTAATATGATGCACCAATGACTTTCTCTTGGGATTACGAACAGGAGTGTGGGTAAGGGGTTACTTATAACTGTTATGACTCAAGGCTGCTATGTCATCAAAAGTCCACCCCAGCATGGGTGATGGCTCACAAAAGCTGGAACCTTGAAGCTCATTGCACTACTAATAGGCAGCTCAGGCAAGACAGAGAGTCTCTTTCACAGAGTTCACTTGGTCTAAGTCTCTTCCAGAGAGCTCAGCTAGTCTCCAACTCCTCAGCAGTCCTGACTGTCCATATAATCTTGGAGAGAGAGGGACCTAGTGCTTCAGGCCAGTTTCAGGAACTTCCTAAGGCTTCTGAGTTGTTTATTTCCTCAGTCTGGGCCCCACTCCCTAAACAGGGTTTCTCTGTGTAACAATCCTGGCTGTCCCGGAGCTTGCTCTATAGACCAGGCTGGCCTTGAACCATAGAGATCTGCCTGCTTCTGCCTCCTAAGTGCTGGAGGCATTACTTCCTGAGTCTTAATGTGCCTCCCCTCAGAATTTCCCTGACTCTTTAGAGCTTGCTGAGTCTTACCTAGCTTCTTCAGAGGAAATTGCCAAACAATGTATTTGTATTTTACAACAAGACATTAGAATGCATAGGCAATGTAGGCTATCTCAAAGGCTGGAAAACCAAAAGCTGTCCCAGTGAGCTAGGATGGAGCGGACACAAAAAAGATGGCTGCTTGTAGAAATATTTAGGAGGAAGATAATAGCTCTTGTAGATAAATGCAAGGGGTAGATACGGGAGGCTAAGGAAGGATTACTATTGGTATTGCAGAGCAGTTTCGGTCGCATACATTGAAAGATAACAAGGTTCCTGGTAAGAAGAACCAAAGGGAAGAAAACACAAAGAAATCATTTTTATGAGGGATAAAAATGGCACATGGTGGGTTGCGGACATGGCTGGGTGGGAAAGAGTGCTCCCCCTGCAAACGCAAGAGGACCTGAGTTTAAACACCCAGCACTTGCAAAATACAGACATCGTCACGTGTGCCAGTAGCTTCAAGGTTTGGAGTGATGGTGGCAGAAAATTGGTGGAGCCAGCCCCAGAGCTCGATTGCCAGTAAACCCAGATGAAATGGCAAGCTTCCAGTTCAGGGAGAGACCCTTCTTAAAACAAAACCAACCAAACAAACAAACAAACAAAGACCGAGGTGGGGAGCCACAGGGGAGACCCTGAAGTATTCTTCTGCCCTCTGCATGTGTGTGTAGAGATAGACACACACCCAGGCCTCCGTGCACAAATTTGTTAAAACTTTTTTTTCCTTTAATTTAAAGAGCACATGAATCAAAATAATTACGTTTGGGTATGTGTTCCTGGATTCTGGGAACAGAGGCATGGAGGTAATTAAAAGCCTAAAATTTAAAATTCACTCAGGAGTTGCAAAGACACATTAAATTAAACATGCGTTTAATTCCCATTCCTTCTAAACCTCACTTCAGTGATAGAAAAGAGACTTTTCAAAAGTCTGAGGAAGGCGAAGCACCCTTGTTCCCCCAGCACTCGGGGCAGTAAGGTAAGAAGATCCGCCAAGAGTCTGAGGCCAGCTAGTTTCAGAGCAGGACCTATGGCAACAAATCGAAAAACCAAAACAAACCAAAACAAAAAACCCAGTTAGGCAGAAAGGGCAAGAGAGGGGACCAAAGTTAACTAAGGAGTCAGCACAGCTAGGGCGTGTGCACACTTAGTTAACAGAGGAAAAGCCAACAGGCAACCTATTTTCACCAGAGAATTTCCCAAAGGCTTCTGTGATTTTCATAGGTATTTCTGGAAGTCTGGGGAAAGTGAAAGGGTTTGAGGGTGAAAAAGCATCTTGGCGACCAGGGGCAAAGAATGACAACTCAATCAAACCTCATGCAAGAGATTTATTGGGGAGAAAAAGCAAAAGGCTGTTTCTGAATGAGAGAAAACAGAGAGACCGGGTGATGGTGGGATATTCAGCGGTATGGAGCATGCGCATAGGGAAAACATGAGAGCTGGAGCATGCGCATAGGAAAAATACAAAGGATGGAAGAGTCACTTTAGTGATCAGAGAAGAGGCAGAACTGACACTGAGTCATTGAAAATGGGGAGGAACCTGTTTCCAGAATTCGGCTGGCTCTTAGTTGACTATCAGTAAGCAGAAATTCCTGATGGTAGACTGCTTGAGAGTCAATTTAAGCTGGGTGTGGCAGAGGCAGGTGGATCTCTGTGAGTTTGAGGCCAGCCTGATTTACATAGTTAGTTCCAGGACAGCCAGAGCTAAATAATGGAAGTCTGTCACTGTCTCAAAATGAAAAGAGAAATCAAGGTTATCATATGCCATTGTGGTACATACTTGTAATACCAACACTTAAAGGTAGAGGCAGTATGACCAAGAGTTCCTGGACAGCCTCAACTCCATAGTGAATTTGGGACTAGCCTGGGCTATGTGAGATCATGTCAGAGAGAGAGAGACAGACAGAGACAGAGAGACAGAGAGACAGAGAGACAGAGAGACAGACAGAGAGAGAGACAGAGAGAGAGAGGGAGAGAAAAGAAAAAGAAAAGAAAAATAAACTAAAATAAAAAATAAGAAATTCACCAGGCTGTGGTGGTGTGTGCCTTTAATCCTAGCACTTGGGAGGCAAAGGTAGGTGGATCTGTGAGTCTGTGAGTTCAGGGCCAGCCTGGTCTACAGAGCTAGTTCCAGGATAGCCAGGACTATATAAAGAAACCCTGTCTCAAAAAAACAAAAGAGAGGGGGGGAGGAAGAAGAGGAGGAGGAGGAAGAGGAAAAAGAAGAAGGAGGAGGAGAAGAAAAAGAAGAGGAGGAAAAGGAGGTGGAGGAGGAGGAGACGAGAAGAAAGAAAAAGAAAGGAATGAAGGAGGGAGGGAGAGAGGGAATTGGGGGGAGGAATGAAAGCAGCCAGATTACTACGAAGTTAGACGGTAGGTAAAAAGTCCAAGCTTACTTCTGGGTTTTGAAAACCCACCAATCCCTGAGCTTGCACCAAGATCAGGCCGCAAAATCCCACCAATCTCAGCTACCCTGGAAAGCACAGCCCCCCCCCCCCCAAGAAACTCTAGATAAAGCCTGCCTCTTGCCCAGTTCTTTACAGAGGCGACCAGGCTTTTGTGTCTTGCCCAGTAAATCTCTTGTGTGGAGTTTGTCTTGTGGTATGACTTGGTGGTATTCCTGGGCTCCTGACTTGCAGGGTACAATTCCTTTCAGGGCTATAACATTTGCATCGAAGAAAGCTTTTTCTTCAGAGCTGCCACACTTACATAGACCTCCAGGTCCCTTCATGGCTCCAAGTAGTTCTTGAATTGTCGGTATCTCCGGGGTGTGGGGGAGAGGGGGGGAATAGAGGTCTAGTTTCTGACCTTGGGTGAAAATGGTGAGACCTGAGGCTGCTGCCTCTGGACATTTCCAAAGGTAACAACACAGTCAGGTCAAATGAAAGTCCCGAATGACAGCCCCCTTCCTAGACACAGCTATACACAGAGAGACAGCAGAGGATCCCCAGGCTATCTGGAGTGTTGTCTTATATGAAGGAACACCAAATAGGAAGATGGGGGTGGGGGTGGGGAATGCTTAAAAAAACAGCAGGCAAAAGCCTACTTCCTTCCTGTCTTCCTTCTGTTTTCTCCCTCTGCTTATTTTGTCCAAAAGCCTAAAGCAAAAACAGTTTAGAGGGTCAGGAAGAGCTAGAAAGGGCTCCTGGGGCTAAGTGGGAGGAGGCATTGCAGTGGGGACCTCAAAAGTGGCCGTTGAAGCAAGGCACACAGTCATATACCCAGATAAAGAAAGGAATGCGATAAAGATTTTTGGTCATCTAAAAAAAGTCCACACTAACAGCAAGAACACAGTAACCCTTCTGAGTTGTTTCTGACCTGCCTACAGGACGGAATTTGAGTCCGACCACTAGAAAGCACGAACTGGGGCACGCTGTACAAAGCAGTAAAAACAAGCAAACGAAATCCCTCCAAACTGTCAAGACCGTGAAAGCTAAGGAAACCCTACACAAGTTTCCAAAGTGAAAGAATGTGAAATTTAGCCTAGTAAAATGCTATAAAAATTGATACTCTAACTAAAATGACTAATGTTCTAAAAATACTCTAGTGTTAAGTTCTAGGCAAAGAATTCAGCAGGAAGGGAAGGTTCTCGAACTGCATTGGGACTCACTTCAGGAGACACCACCATGGTCTCAGTGACTCGGCAACCTCAGTCAGATTTTCCTACAGGGACACTTTTGCCCTAAGTGTGCCATCACAGCTGAGTGATAAAATCTGGCCCAACTGTGCTTCCAAGTACAGCTTGAATGTGCTACTTGACCTTTCACGATCTGACAGATGCCTCACAAAAAGAAAATAGCATTCAGGGGGACACACTTTGGTTCCTGCATTCAGAGTTTTCTGCCCATAGTCACTCAGTCCCATCACCAGGGAAGAAAGGGAAAAAAAGGACTCATGGAGGTGGGTTGATCATTAGAGTTCAAAACCAGCCTGGTCTATGTGCACAGTGAGCTTCAGGCTAGCCCATAGAGCCTCTGTCACAACAAAGCAAAACAGCTTAAGGGCTGGGCTGATTGCTTAGTGGGCAAAGCAATTGCCATGCATATCTATGTATAAGAAAGGGCTTACTTGTCGGAGTTGGTCTCTAACTCCTCTGCCTTCAGTCCGCCCACAGGCAGGAAGGTACACAGAGCTTGGCTTTTCAGTGCAATTAATTGTGTTAAGTAACACAATTACATCCCCGCCTACTGGTTTTCTTAATTTTTTTTTTTCTGGAGTTTTATTTGGTTGTTTTGTGTGTGGTACTGGGTGTTGAAATTGGGCAAGTGTTTCCTTTACCACTGGGCTATGTTTTCTACCCTGATTTTGCTTTTTCAGAAATCACCTACTTCCGCTCTTAGAAAATATGGGAACTTGTTTCTTTTACACACACACACACACACACACACACACACACACACGCACGCACGCACTCACCACCTCTGCAAGGATAATTACATCATAACTGTGGTTATTAAGCTGTTTAAGGAAATTCTAAAATGAGTTCAATTTAATAAAGTTTATCTGGGAAGGGAAAAGATCTGAGGATGGAGCAGTATTCCTAACCAAGTTGCTCCCCAAGCTGTCCCTCCTATCCACGACACAGCTTACGTGTACAGAGGAAAGGAAACGCACGGAAACAACCTGATTCGCTGCAGTTATTGTTTGCCTAATATGAGCAGGCTAGTAGAGGCATTTGTCTTATACGGCCCTGGCTTCATCAGTTGGCCGCCTGTGATTGGCTGAAGCCCAGTGTCTGTCTCATTGGCTGAAACACAACTGCAGAACACATGCTCCTGAGTTAGCTTGACCAGAGTAAGTGGCAGCTGAGTACTCAGTAGGAAACAGGACGTTTATACCCTCCCATCTCAGGCTCAGAGGATATTGGACAAGGGGTGGTGGCGGCAAGAGAGACCCAGAGGATGGGAGAAGGGCCATGAGAAGCTGTCTTCTGGACAGGTGGGGCCCATGCAGTCATGACCTTACAGCAACCTCCAGTGGATCTACACAAGCCTGGGCCTGTTGACAGTCGATCATAGGTTGGGTGAAGGCTTAAAGGGTTCTAAGCCTCACAGCTGAGCAATTAGCTGCCGATGGATCCTGCAGGAGGGACGGTCCGTAGCTGTGTACCCAGGGAGGCGTTCACCGAGCTCCAGTTAATAGCTCTGAACCCTCTGCCGCACAGAGCATCCTGGATAATTTAGGAGTCTTAGGGCTGGGGAGGTGGCTCAGCAGTTTAGAGCGCTTGTAGCTCCTTTAGGAGGACCCAGCGCAACCACGATAACTCATAACCATCCATAACTTCAGTCTCAGGGAATCCAACACCCTTTCTGGCCTCCATGGCACCATGGTGCACATACATAAGTGTAGGCAGAATATTCATTCATATGAAATAAGATAAATAAATCTGAAAACATTTCAGGGCCTCAAAACAAACACAATGACGTCACCTACAATAAAAAAGAAGTCATGTGAGAAGGGAACTTGTGGGGGGAGGGGTAGGAGGGGTATTAAGGAGCCTGGGGAGCCACCGTAATCAAAATTCACTTTACATATTGTGCTGGGTAGTTTTACATCAACTTGACACAAGCAAAGGTTATCCAACAGGAGGGAACCTCACGTAAGAAATGCATCCATGGGCTGGAGAGATGGCTCAGTGGTTAAGAGCACTGACTGCTGAGGTCCTGAGTTCAATTCCCACATGGTGGCTCACAACCATCTGTAATGGGGTCTGATGCCCTCTTCTGGTGTGTCTGAAGACAGCGACAGTGTACTCATCACATATATAAAATAAATTAATTAATAACAGTAACAATAATAAAAGAAATGCATCCATAAGATTGAACTGTAGGCAAACCTACATTTTCTTAATTAGTGATTGGTGGGAGAGCCCAGTCCATTGTGGGTGGGGCCATCCCTGGGCTGGTTGTCCTGGGTTCTATAAGAAAGTAGGCTGAGCAAGCTATAGGAACAAGCCAGTAAGCAGCTCCCCCTCCGTGGCCTCTGCATCAGCTCCTGCCTCCAGGTCCCTGCCCTGCTTGAGTTCCTGTCGTGACTTCCTTCAAGGATGAGCAGTGCTGTGGAAATGTCAGCTACGTCACCACTTTATTCCCCACCTTGCTTTTTGGTCATAGTGTTTCATCATAGAAACAGAAACTCTAGGTAAGACATATATGCAAGAAATTATCAAAGAACAAAATTATAAAAGTGGGTTTTAAAATTATATTTTATAGCCGGGCGGTGGTGGTGCACGCCTTTAATCCCAGCACTTGGGAGGCAGAGGCAGGCGGATTTCTGAGTTTGAGGCCACCCTGGTCTACCGAGTGAGTTCCAGGACAGCCAGGGCTACACAGAGAAACCTTGTCTCGAAAAACCAAAAAAAAAATTATATTTTATTTGTAGGTGTGTGTGTGTGTGTGTGTGTGTGTGTATGTGTGTGCGCACGCGCACTCACCTGTGTACAAATAGATGATCCATCATCCATGGAGAAGTCAAAGGACATCTTTGTGGAGTTGGCCCCTTCCCTCCACCATTTGGGTCTTGGTGGGAACCGCTTTTACCTGCTGAGCTACCTTGCTTTTACCCCAATAAAAATTTTAGAAAGCAAACAGCAACAAGCAGCCCAGCCAGGTGGTTCAGATCTCCCTCTCTCTCAGAAGTAAGAGGCTGAGGCAGGAGGACTGTTAGCCAGAAGGACTGAGGCCACCACTGCCACAGATTTACTTATATGTCACTTTTCTATCAGGAGAAATATCAACGAGCATAGTTGTTCTCATCTCTAAGAAAGAAATACTCTTATCCCAGCATTCGGGAGACAGAGGCAGGTGTATCTCTGCAAATTCAAGGCCAGGATGCTCTATATAGCTAGTTTCAGGACAGCCAGGGCTACACAGAGAGACCCTGTCTCGAAAAGAAAAAAAAATCAATTATATGAGGATAGCAAATAAAGATGTGTATATTATTTTATTGCTACTTTGAATGTATTCAGGCGATTGTATTAAATTATTTCTGCAATAAAGGAACTCTGTGTAGACAGAGCTGTTTTTCTTGATCTGGAAAAACTTCCAGGACAGATTCTTACAGGTCAGCTGGGGTCTATTTCTTGTATGTATTCTTGAATAAGTCTTTTGTAAAGGAGTTAGAATATTCTAATTGGCCAGGCTATTAGCAAGATCCCAAGCCCTAGGGCTATGACCCATAAATAATGATTACAGAAGTCAGGCCCAACACGTTACACTTTTATACTTGAGGTAGTGTGATGCAAAGATGCTAATTATCCTCCTCCCCCAGAGAAGATTAGAAACTGGAGGAGGAGCTTGGTGTAGAGCCAGGTGTGTGGCTCACATCTGTAATCCCAGCATCTTCAGAGGCTCGTGCAGGAGGATTGTCACGAATTCAAGGTCAGCTTGTGGTACAGGGTCTCTAAAAATAGAAAGAGAAACACACACACACACACACACACACACACACACACACACACACACGAGAAGAGAGTTTGTCCTAAGTAAGCTCTACCCAAGAACAAAGAGAAGTGGGAGTGAATAAGGAATATGGCAGGGAAAACATGAAAACCTCACACAAAGTCTTTATGAGTGGGGGCTGGAGAGATGGCTCAGAGGTCCAGAGTGTAAATGGCTCTTGCTGAGAACCCCATTTTGGTTCCCAGCACCCAGATCAAGTGGGTTACAACCCCTTGTAGTTCTAGCTTCTGGGATCTGGTGTCATCTTCTGGCTTATCTGGGCAACTGCACTCACATGCACATACCCACACGCATACATATAATTAAAAATGAAAAACAAAATCTTCAGAAGTGGGTTTTGGAGATGACTGGGTGGGAGATTACTCATTACTGTAAAGCCTGAGGACCTGAGTTCAGATCCCTGGCACCCAGAAAACGCTGGTCTACTCAGTGGTCTGTTTAGAATCCTAGTGCTCCGGGCACTGGCGCCCTCCTTCCGTCTGAGTTCGAATCCCGTGAGGCTCTCTTTGCGAGTCTCATGGCGGGGGGCAGGGGGGGGGAAGAATCCTAGTGCTTAGGAGACAGAGGTGGGATCCTTGGAACAAGCAGCTGCACTAAACTAACCTAACCATCAAGCTCTGTGTTCAACAGAGAGACTCTGTCTCAATATGTAAGGTGAGAATGAAACTTCTGGACTTCAATCTCTGGCCTCCACACACATTCACACACATATCAACATGCATGGATACACACATATGCATGCCCCTCAAACAGTTTAGAAGTTGTGGTGGTTTGAATAAAAATGGCCCCCATAAGTCCATAGGGAGTGGCGCTCTTAGGAGGTGTGGCCCTGTTGGAGTAGGTGTAGCTTCATTGAAGGAAGCGTGTCACGCTGGGCTTTGAAGTCTCAGAAGCTCAAACCAGGCCTAGTGGCTCACAATCTCCTGCTACCTGCTGATCCAGACGTAGAACTCTTGGCTACCTCTCCAGCACCACGTCTGCCTGCATGACACCACACTTCCTGCCAGAATGATAATGGACTGAACCTCTGAAGCCAGCCCCAACTAAATGCTTGCTTTCCTTTCTAAGAGTTGCTGTGGTCATAGTGTCTCTTCACAGCAACTGAAAAATCTAAGTAAGACAGAAGGGTAGAATTCTGGGACATCTGATATAGACACAAATTGTTTAACAAATTTATTCTACGATACAGTTACTATTATCTATTTTTAAAGTTTTGTATGTTTTTCTTTCTTTTTTTTTGAGACAGGGATTCTATGTACCCCTGGCTGTCTGGAACTCACTATGACGGGCCTTGAACTCACAGAGACCCGCCTGCCTCTGCTTCCTGAGTGCTGGGATTAAAAGTGTGTGCCACCATGGCCGCCACTGCTGGTATTTTCATGTTAAGCTCGCTTGACCTAAAAATATATTCATACCACTCACGGCTAACGTAGGATGTAAACACGTCCCTCAGTGAAAAGTAAATCATCTCCTCGGTTCTCCTTTGCAATTTCCTCTTTAGTAGGGCGTGTGTGTGTGTGTGTGTGTGTGTGTGTGTGTGTGTGTTGGAAGAATTGCAGCATGACTGACCAGCAGGTGCCTGAGTTTCCTGTTGACAGTGACTATCCCAGCAATCCGTCACACTTTCCTCATCAGCAAGTGTCAATAGAGACACCTGTTGCCTCAGCAGATTCCAGGGATTCTGTTTAGAGCAGTGATTCTCAACCTGTGGGTGGCGACCCTTCCACTGGGGCCACGGATCAGATATCCCGCTTATCCGATATTTACACTATGATTCATCGCGGCAGCAGAGTCACAGTTACATAAAGCTGTAATTACAAAATTACAGTTACGAAGCAGCAGCAAAGAGAATGTCATGGATGAGGGTCGCTACAACATGGGGAACTGTATTAAAAGGTCTCAGCATTAGGAAGGTTGAGAACCCCCGATCTAGAGTCACATCTCTGCCCCAGCCCCGTTATGGCGTGTGATGAAATCCTTCCCCAAGTTAGGAAGTGTTAAGAGGAGAGGAGAGAGTGAAGGGAAGACAGAAGATTGTTCATCTGTGAACTCTCCAGCTTCCGTTGCTCTCCCGCAATCTATTCCCTTCACCGTGCGTCAGGATAAGAGAATCCAATGTGTAGCCCTCTTGGTACATTTACATGCCCAATGCTACTTAGATACCCAGGGACAAAATTTACTTTTACACAGCTATCTAGTAAGAAAATTAAATCCTAGGAAAACCTAAAGTAACCCTGATGCCAATGATCAATCAACATTGAGCCCATAAAACATCTTGAGCTTTTGGAAGCACTAATCTCTTGTGGCAAGAGTTTGCTTTGCACATTCAGTGTGTGAGCTGGAGGCAAAAAATCAGCGGCGATCCACACTTTTAAAGGTGCACGCAGCCCTGGAGTAGGAGATGAGCAGACACAGTCAGTGAGAGGAGCAAAGGGGAGTCGTAAAAGGGTCACACAGCTGTGCCTGTGGGCAAAGCTCAGGGTGGGATCCAACAGCTCAATTAGAGGAAATTAGTTGTGTTTGTTTCTGTTTCTATGGCAACCAAAGTACCTTAGAAACAGGAAATAGGCCAGGTGGGGGAAATAAAGAGAAACACAAATCCCCACGTTACAAGATCCTTAATGGGCCTTAAGACAGCAGATTGTAGACTTTCCTAGTTAACAGTTATAAAAGCCACTGGTTTTATGCACACACTTAATCCCAGCATTTGGGAGGCAGAGGCAGAAGGATTAATGACACATGTCTTCAGCTACAAAGCAAATGTGAGCCCAGCTTAACCTATATGAGACTCAGTCTCAAGAAGGTCGGGGAGAGGAAGAGCAGGAGGAGACAGAGGGGGCAGCCAAATGACTCAGTGTCCAAAGGTACTTGCCGCCAAACATGACAACTTAAGTTCAATCTTCAGGACCCCCAGGTGGAAATAAGTTCTCTATGAGCCCTGCAAGTTGTCTCTGAATGCCATAGTATCAATGCCTTGGTATCATAGTGTGTGTGTGCACACACACACACACACACACACAATGAATAAGTGTAAAGCATTCGTATTTAGTGATTTAGATATTTTATCTGCAATCTTAGATTTATTTTATTTTGTGTGTATGAGTATTTGCCTGTACGTATAGGTGTTCACCATCTGTGTGTCTGGTGCCTGCAGAGGTCAGAAAGGGGGTCAAATTCCCTGGAACTGGAGTTATGAATGGTTGTGAGCCACATGTAGGTGCTGGGAACCAAACCTGGCTCCTTTGCAAGAGCAACAAGCGCCCTTAACCACAGAGCCATCGTCTCCTTTGCTAGGTACGCCTATTTTTAGAAGATTTGTTGTTATTTTTAATCATGTGCATGAGTGTGTGTGTGTGTGTGTGTGTGTGTGTGTGCGCGCGCGCGCGCGCGTGCACGTGGGGACAGCTGGGAGGTATCAGTTCCTCACCGAGCTGAGTTACAGACAGTTGTGAGTTGCCTTGCGTGGGTGCTGGGAACTAAATCTGGGTTCCCTGGAAGAGCAGTATGTGCCTTCAACCACTGTAGTGAGCATGGGATAGACACATGTAGCTAGGATAACAAAAGTTCTATCTTGTTATGCTGAGAGTTCACACTCTGAATTCCTAGCTCTGCTTCCAAGCCTGTCTTCCTAAGGAGATATATCTGTAAGATATTTCTTAGCTGAAGGTCGGATCCAGTCTTTACCAGAAGTCTGAAGTCTCTAACTCTTTGATTTGAGGGTCAGGACCCTACGGAGATTCTGTAGCCACAGGGCAGATCAAGGTGATATCTCTCCAGATGTGCAGAGCAGATTACTGCTCTTGGTCTCTGCTTATATACTGTCCGATGGGTGTCATGGGTTCTAGGACTATGTTTGGTTATATTGGGTGAATGATATCCCTGGGTTCTGGTTATCAGGTGCAGCCTCGGGTGTAGTGTTGGATCCCGTCTGAGTTATTTTTACATGTCTAATGGCATTTTGGTTTTTACTATGCACATCACAACCTCCCCAGTCCCTGCGATGCTTCTATACGCCCTGAAAAAGTTAAGAACTATTTCTGAGCCGGACATGTTTAATCCTGGCACCGGGGGGGTTGGAGTCAGGCAGAACTCTGTGAGGTTGGAGCCAGCCTGGTCTACATAGTGAGATGCAGGACAACTGGAACTACACAGAGGAGCCCTGTCTCAGGAGAGGAGAGGAGGAGGAAGAGAAGGAGGAAGAAGAGGAAGAGGAGAAGAAGAAGGAAGAGGAGGAGGAGGAGGAGGAAGAGGACAAAGAGGAGGAGGAGGAGGAAGAGGAGGAGGAGGAAGAAGAGGAGGAAGAGGAGGAGGAGGAAGAGGAGGAAGAAGAGGAGGAAGAAGAGAAGGAGGAGGAGGAGGAGGAACAATCTCTGAATAAAGGAGCCTATATGAAGATTTTATTACTGGAAAGCAGATGTTTGTCAACAGGGAGAATTCATTCTTCCTTCTTGTTGGGCTTTTGCTTCCATTTTTGAGAGTCTGCCTGGATCAGAGAGCAGCAAGTCACAGCGGCTTCACTGCTGACACCAACACACCACTCTCACCTCAGTTGAACTGAAGTCTCCTAATAGGGGATTATGTATTTCCCTTGGCTCCTCCCCCTTTTGGCGGCCCCTCCTCCTACCCTCTACCACTAGGGCTCCTGCTGGTTCTCCTTTGCCCAGACAAGGCTCACACTACTGTATGTTTTGCTTGAGATGGTGTCCCCCTTTTAGCAGGCTGGTCTTGGTGTCATCTGTTCAAGTGTGCCTGAGGAACTGGAACCGAATGCTTGCAGCACTGTGCCTGCCAGCCTGCCAGGGACCACACAACTGAAATGCTTTTGGGATCCTCCCCAGTCTATCTTCAGATTTTTGTTTATTTACATATTGGGTTTGTTTTGGGGGGCAGGGTATGAAACAGGGTCTTTTATATACCAAGCTGGCCTCAGATTCCCTGTATAGTATCCTTGACCTCCTCATCCTCCTGCCTCTGTCTCCCATGTGGTTGGATGACAGACACCTGGTTTATTGGATGCTGAGGATCAAACCCAGGGCCACTCGCCTTGTATGCAAGGACTCTCCCAACCAAGCCCCAGGTCCAGCCCTCCGAAGTCTGTATCCTCACTTCTCACTCTAGACTTCATTACTCTCCTCTATCTCTCCATCCTCAAGGACAGAGAGCAAAACCATGTCCAAGAGGCTCATGTAGAGCTGTGGCCGCGTCTGCTTCCCACTAGAAAGGAATTTCCATGACAGCAGCTGCCCAGCGCAAGTGTTTTTTAAACTTCACTGTGATCCTATTCACATGCTGATGTGTTTAGAGAAAGAGAAATCAGGGCAGTGGTGGCGCATTCCTTTAATCCCAGCACTTGGGAGACAGAGGCAGGTGGATTTCTGAGTTTGAGGCCTGCCCGGTCTACAGAGTGAGTTCCAGGACAGCCAGGGCTATACAGAAAAACCCTGTCTCAAAAAACCAAATAATAATAATAATAATAATAATAATAATAATAATAATAATAATAATATGTTTTGTGGGTGTGTGTCTGGTAAGGTATGGGGGAAGGGAACGATGTCTCAGAGGGCCCATGCTAAGACATCTCTTCTCCCTGAGGGACCAGACACAAGATGGTATAGTGTAGAATAAAGTTTATTCAGGGTATGAAGAAGGGAGTTAAGATAGTAGTAGAGGAAGACACACACACACAGAGAGAGAGAGAGAGAGAGAGAGAGAGAGAGAGAGAGAGAGAGAGAAGTAGAGGCCAGCCATGAGCACATGGAGAGGAGAGAAGGGAACGAGGAAGGGGTGAGGGGACAGAGGAATCAAGAGAGCAAGAGAAGAGAGAGGAGGAGGCAAGCAGCCCCTTTTATAGTAGGCCAAGCCTACCTGGCTGTTGCCAGGTAACTGTGGGGGTGGAGTTTAGGCAGAATGCTAACACATCTGAGGAAACTGGATATAGATAATTTAAATAACTGGTTTCATGTCACCTTGCTAGCAAGTCGCAGAGGTGGGATTTGTAGCAAGGTAGCCCGAGTCTAGAAAGTGCATCCTTACCCCTTTGCTACTTCTCTTAGTGGTTTCAATCAAGAAATTTTTGTCACTGTGGTACGGTGGCACATGCCTGTAACTAACTCATGGGAGACTGAGGCAGGAGGATCAGTAAAGAGATATTCTCAGCTTCAAGTTAGATCAGTTAGGGTTACATGAGAATACGTCTCTAAAGGAAAAAAGAGCCCTTTGGGGAGTCACAAATTAGGATACATACACCACCCAGTCCAAGAACCACACCTCGCTCTCCATCCCCCACATATCACAGAAATGACATCAAGAAATCCTGATCACAAAAGTTTGAATCTTTCAAGAGGGTTGACCCAGAGCTCCTGAAGACTTTGTGCTTCGCGAAGAAGATCAGGAAGGACCTGAAGCAAATACCAACAATGCCAAGGCAGTGGGTACCAGGCCAGACTGCTGTGACAGGTGCCTTAAGGAAATGATGTTCAAGATGCCAAAACTGCCAAAACCTCAACCACCAGCCCTGCCAACTTGCTTCCCTCGCCCACAAGCTTGGAAAACTGATTGTGGCTACATGGCCAAAGGCCACTGTTGAAGGAGATATTTAAAACGGCTGCTCCCAATCTGGCTTGTTCTTAATCAGCCGCCATCTTCCCAACTAGACAAGGCCTGTGGCCACGAGCAGCAGCGGCATGGCGTCTATTTTTGCTGCGGCTTGGTTCAGGGAGCTGGCTCACTGGCCCTGTCACCCATGAGACCCCAGCATGAGAGATGGCTCTGTCAGTCTTCCACGCTGTCTCCACAAGGTTGGGCTGAGCCCAGACCATCCCGCCATCCACTCGGTACCTGGTAGAAATGAGACTCTAATGTTTAAAGATTATCCAATAGCTTTATATATTTGGTAATGCTCAAATAACAAGATGCCCACACAATTGGAAGTGTTAACCAATTAACTAACCTAGATATAAGTTGTTACTCAGGACTGCTCCCCATACATGGGTGGCCATCCATGGCTCCTACATCTCTGCCTTCCTAGCTCCTCTTCCTCCTCCTCCTTTTCCTCCTCCTCTTCTTCTCCTTATTCCTCCTCTTCCTCTCCTTACTCCTCCTCTTCCTCTCCTTACTCCTTCCACCTTAGCTCCTCCCAACTTGTGGGGAAATTTTCCTGCTACAGGCCACAGGCTCAGGCAACTAAAAACCAAGGCTCACAGCAAGAACTGAAGACCAAGTCTCACAGCAAGGCCTCTCTGGTTCATCCCAGACCTCAGTCCCATCAGGCTCCCAAAGGTGCCCAGGTGAAGGCCCCATCGTAAAGCTCCCTGTCTGCACATTCCAAGACCACCAATCCCCCATGACACAAAACAGACATCTGGTGTCTCTACTAAGCCAGATATGGTGGCACACACCTGGAATCTCAGCATTTGAAGGACAGGGGCTGGAGGGAGAATCAAGAGTTAAGCCCAGTCTCAGATGTGTACTGTGTTGAATGTCAGCCTGGGCTACATGAGATCCTGGTCAAAAATAAAATAACAAAACAACAAACAAAGAGTAAGACCAATGTTAGCCCTTTCAAGCCTGGAGTGGTGGCTCAAGCCGTACTTCTAGGACTTAGGAAGCAAATTAAAGGATTGACCGCAAGTTCAAGACCACCCAGGGCAACAGAGTAAGGCCCTGTCTCAAAAAAAAAAAAAATTATTGTTTGCCTATCCTCTCTCAGGGACTGTTCTAATTGTTCACGGTCTAACAACCATGAGTAAAATAAGATTAAATAGTACCTGAAACAACATTCCCGCTCTCCTGGAGCTTATGTGGTACGAAGCTGTAGAAAGCCTCCAGTATGAGTGTTAGAAGTATTGTTTTGTTGAAATATTTCACTATTCAATTTATATGGGGAACGCAGCTATTTTCAGTCATATGTGCTGGGGTTTTACCCAAATGATATGGAGATTCATTAGGTATACATATGTACCACAGTTCTGTAGACTGGAAAATCCCGCGGTTGGCTGGGAAGGCCCTGGAAATAAAGAGCCAGCCCTTCAAGGTGGCGGAGCTGTCTAGACCGCAGCTCCTGTGTGGCAGGAAATCAGACCACACCTGTGCCCTGCAGGTATTCAAGGGACTGAGAAAATAGGAACATATGCAAAATGCTGAAGCATTTGTGTCGTCTCTGAAACGGGCTCAAACCAGACTCAAGACTGGACTCCTTACAAAAAAATGATCAGATGCTTTTTTACATTATTTTCTAAGAAACTTTGTATTGAAATGGGCCATACACATAGAAAGCACTAGGATTGGAAGGTGCCGCTCCACAAATGTCACTGGCAGAACCAGCACCCAATCAAAGAAACAGAACACACCAGGTCTCCAAGAGTTCTTATGCCCTGTGCAGTCACTAGCCTCCATGATGGTTGTTGTTGCTTTGCTGAGACAGAGGTCTTCCAATATAACCCTGATGGCTGAGTACTCAATATACATTTCAGGCTGAGGCGACCACCCTGCCTCACTCCCCTAGGGCTGAGATTACAGCTCAGAACAGGTACAGGGTCTCACCATCGAAATATTAATCACCATAGATTCATTTTGATGTTTGTGAATGTCAGATAAACAGCACCACAGAGCGTCTGCCTTCCCTGGCTCAACAGTATGTTGGTGGGACCCACAGTGCCATCACAGAAAGCTGTGTTTGTCCATTCTTATTCAGTATATTATTCCATGGGAGAGGACACCCTCATTTTTCTGCACCGGGACATGGAGGCTGATTCCACAGGTGGCTATACAGATAGCGTTGCTAAGGACCTTTTTGTGCATAGTTTGGGGGACATATGCACACAAAAAATTCCATGCAGGAAATTGCTGGGTCCTAGGGATATGAGATTTAACCATTTTTGGTAGATATTATTAAATACTTTTTCGAAGTTATGTTTGATTTATTTTTTTAAAGATTTTAATCTTTTTGTATTTATTTCATTTATATGATTACACTGTAACTGTCTTCAGACACACCAGAAAAGGGCATCTGATCCCATTACAGATGGCTGTGAGCCACCATGTGGTTGCTGGGAATTGAACTCAGGACCTCTGAAAGAGCAGTCAGTGCTCTTAACCGCTGAGCCATCTCTCCAGCCCCATGTTTGTTTTATATTGCTTTCAAAAATGTTCGAGGGGCTGAAGAGATGGCTCAGTAGTTAAGAGCACTGGCTTTTCTTACAAAGGACCATGGTTCAATTTCCAGCACCCACATGGCAGCTCCCACCTGCCTGTAACTCCAGTTCCAGGGGATGAGACACCCTCACACAGACATATATGCATACAAAATACCAACGCACATAAAATAAAAATAAACATGGGAAAAACTTTACTTTAAATGTTTTCTGGCAGTTATGGTGCATGCATTTAAATCCAGAACTTAGGAGGCAGAGACAAGTGGATCTCCAAGTGAGAGGCTATCCTGGTCTACAAAGCTAGTTTCAGGACAGCAAGGGCTATAAAGAGAAACCCATCTCAAAAACCAAAAACTTACAAAATGTTCTTTTGGGAGGGCTGGAGAGATGGCTCAGTGGTTAAACTTTTTTATCATCTAAAACAAAACAAAAAAAAAGTATGTTCTTTTGGTCTCTTTTATAAATGTAAAATTTTAAAATTCGTTTAATAATTCTTGCTTTATGAATATGTGTGCACATGATGTGTGTACATGTGTGGCACTTGGGTGGACCTATGGTTCTTCTGCCTTCACGTGGGTTCTGGGGATCCAACTGATGTCAGGCTCCGTGGCAAGTCCCTGTACTTCTTTGGTTGTCTCTCTGGCCCTCCACGGTTGGTTATTCATCCAGTCTGAACAAGTGGGGCTCATTTACATGAAGTATCATATTTAATCTTCTCCAGAGCCCTCTGGGACGTATGTTATCATCTTCTCTGTGTAGGTAAGGCAGTTTAAAGAAGTGAAGAGACTTGTCCACATAGCTGAAAAGCCTAGATCTAAACTTAGGTCTAAGTCAAGAGTGTGAGATCTTGTCAATTTTTTTATGCATACATAACTTTTAAATTAAATGGCTCTCAGGAGCATATATTACCTTTGCATCTGATTTCAATTAAATCAAATACATTTGGTGCCTGCTATGTACTGAAAACATTTTTAGGGCTCATAGTAATCTACTTTTTCTAAATATTCTACCAGATTCTCTGCTTGGAAGGCAACTAGGTTTGAATGAAATCTTTTGTTTGTTTGTTTGTTTGTTTGTTTGTTTGGCTGATTGGTTTTAGTTTTTGGTTTTTGAAGACAAGGTTTCTCTGTGTAGCCCTGGCTGTCCTGGAACTCACTTGATAGACCAGGCTGGCTTGGAACTCAGAGATCTGCCTGCCTCTGCCTCATGAGTGTTGGGTGGGATTAAAGGTGTGGGCCACTACAGCCTGGCAGTTAATAATTTTAATTTTTTTTTTAATGTATGTGAGTATGTGTTTGTCTGCATGTGTGTCTGTGCATCACATGTTTGTCTAGTGCTCACAGAAGCCAGAAGAAGGCAATGACTTTCTGGAACTGGATTTAGAGATGTCTGTGAGCAGGTATGTGGTTGCTGGGAATTGAAATCAGGACCTCTGCAAGAGCAACCAGTGCTCTTAACCGCTGAGCCACCTCGCCAGCCTCTTGAGTGAAATTTGGTTTTGGACGATTCTAGGAGAGATGAAGAGACGTTTTAGTGGGTAGATACTAGTTATGGTTTGGGGACACTTCCATGGAGAGGTGAGGAGGTAGGGATGGAGAATGGAAAATGGCGCACCAAGGGAGAGGCAGTGAAGGCCCTTTGCTCTAGTTTGGTTTCTGTTGCTCTGATAGAACACATTTGACCCAAAGAAACTTGAAGGGAAAAGGGGTTTATTTCAGTTTATACTTTCAGGCAACAGTCCATCACTGAGGGAAGTTGGAGCAGAGACTGTGGAGGAGAGCTGCCTACTTCCAACTCATGCAGCTAGCTTTTTAAATACAGGCCAGGCCTACCTGTCTTAGGGCCCTTAATGGGTTGCGGGCTCTCACATCAACCATCAATCAAGACAATTCCTCACAGGCCTGGCCTTAGGCCAATGTGACTGAGGCAATTCTTCAACTGAGGTTTCCTTTCTCACTGGCTAGAGGTTATGTCAAGTTGACAATAAAAACTATCTACTACAGACTGCAAAGCCTTTCTAAAAACAAACAAACAAATAAACAAATAAACAAAAGCAAGTGCCGTGTGCATACATGTACCCTGGCATATATGTGGAGGTCAGAAGACAGCTTACAGGAGTCAGGTCCTGGGAGCTATAAACTCAGGTTGTCAGGCTTGGCAGCAGGAGGGGCCTTTATTCACTGAGCCACCTCACAGCCTCCACAAATTCCTTCCATCAGAGCCATCCAGTTCTGGAAGGCCAAAGAGAATAGAATGAACTTGAAGCCTATCAGCCAACCTGGCACAGCTGGGCTGGTTAAGTATGTAAACACTCTGAGTGACCAATGACAATGACGTAGCTGGCAACCTCGGGCACAGTTGCTCTGGGTTGAGTCCCTGGCGATGCAGCAAGCTACTGTGGCCCTGTGCTGGGAGTTGGGGGTGCGGTACTGAGCCCTAAGTGATGTGGCAGCACAGACACAAGAGGCAATATCGTTTGCTGTCCTGGTGTCCCTTGGTTTGGTGGCCAAGGGGAATGCAGGGATCCTGAGGAAGCAGAAAGAGAATGCCTATGGGACACTGTTGTAGGCAGGAACAGAATGCTCCAAAGTCCTGCCCTCTGGCCCAGCTCCCAGCACAGCTCGTGCCTGAGAGTGTCCAGTTGTTTGGACAGTTTCACCTCCTCATCTGCTCAGGGCCAGTGCTTGGTTTCCTTTTGACCCTAGTTTCAGATGGCCCACGATGGCCCTGCTCATGATTCAGACTGAAATAGCGGCCTGCTTTGCATGCCTGTTCAGCCTGCATTTCGGTTCTTGTTTTCTTTGAAAAGGATCTATTAGGGAAGGAGCATGAAATGTCAGGTTCCGGTCTGGTATTCCCCCACACTGCCCTTCAGCGGCAATGCCTGACTTCTGTGGGATTCCCGTGCATGCCAGGGCGCACTCCCTGCATACTAAGAGGCTCTGATTTACAAGTAGGTGGCTGACTGGTGACACCACGGTGCTGTGAGATGACATCATTCCCCTTCCATGGGGAAATCACTTGATCCGGCCCAGCCCATCCTCACTTAAACAGGCCTGATAAAGACAAGATGCCCCAGAGCTGGCTAGCCTGTGCTAACATCTAATCCCTATACCATGAAGACAGCTTACATTTTTTTCTTTTCCTTGGAGAAGTAGATGGTGGCAACCCATCTGCCTTCTACCATCCTTTCCAAATACAAGATCACGTAGGTCTTGATCACCGTCTGGATATTTCCGTTCACTATGTAGAGCGCGGAGTTGGAGGTTGGTTTGTTTATTTGTTTGTTTTGAGACAGGGCCTCGGGTATCCCAAGGTAGTTGAGGATGGACTCCTGATCCTCCTGCCTCCACTCCCACACGCTGAGATTATATGTGTATACTATCATGCCTTGTTTTGGTGGTACTGGGGATCGAACTTAAGGCTTCTTGTGTGTTAAACAAGCACCCTGTAAAAGCTTGAAAATTCTCTGAGAGGGCGCCATTTGTTGTCCCTCCTGTTTGTTGGAGGGATGTCATCCCTCCTGCTTAGAGAAGGTGCATGTCTCTTTTCAGAAATGGATAGTTTTACCTTTATTCCCCCCCGCATTACCCCTTCTTTCCTCTGAAGAGCCCCTTTCCAATTACCTATATATTACTTATAGAAGTCTTTATGTATCCACTTTATCCAGAAAGCTCTTCCCAAATCCTGAACAGCAGAGCCATGTAAGCTAAGAGCCAGGTGTGTGTGAGGAAAGCTATAGACTCCAGAGTAATTGGTCAGATTTATATAGAGAGTATATCAAGAGTCCCACTTAAAAAATAAATGAACTTGAACGGTTCACAAAAGAGGAAACATATTGTGCTAAAAGACACGTGGGAAAAGGTTCTACTTCAGTAGTAACAAAAGCAAATGCAAATTTAAAAAAAACCCAGGTACCACCTTCATCTATAAAACCCGTATAAAAATTTTTAAAAAGAAGAAAGAAAAATAATATCCAGTAACAGCAAGCATGTGGTGCAGTGACCTTCCTTGTGCAGACAGTGACCTTCCTCATGCAGTGCAGTGACCTTCCTCATGCAGTGCAATGACCTTCCTCGTGCAGTGCAGTGCCCTCCTCATGCAAGTGTAGTAACTTTCCTCATGCAGTGCAGTAACCTTCCTCATTAAATGCAGTGACCTTCCTCGTGCTGTGCAGTGACATTCCTAGTGCAGTGCAGTGCCCTTCTCATGCAAGTGTAGTGACCTTC